>JAWDEX010000002.1:5028833-5054842 GCA_035221805.1 Trichilia hirta | reverse complement strand
TTTTCTGGTGCACTGCCCCCCGTCGCATAAATCAGACAGTACAGAACCCCATCACATATGACACTCTCATCTCCACCTCTCCATCCTGTCAGCACCTCCGTCCAGGTGGTCACCCACATCATTGTTTCTGAATCATAAATATGAATTGAAATATCCCACTGGAAAAAATTTCCTGGGACCTGCTTAGATTTCACAATTGAGATGTTATAGCCATGTGATACTCTGTTCACCGAGAGTGCCAGTGCACTGTAATCTGAAAATTTCAAGCCAGGGGGATTCTCAAGCTTCTTGCAGCTTTTGGTGATAGGGTTGCAGATATATATCTCACTTCTGCTGTCATTGTCCATGAAGCACACCAAACCACATGATGAAGCAATGAACCAATTGGATGTCTCAATGCAGGGGAGGTCAATACTATACCACTTTCGAAGGATAGGATCATAAGCATAACCAATTGGTTCGTCAGAACTTGTAAACATAAAATACCAAGGTTTTTGTGACAGGACATGTGAGAAGTTCCACAGAAACCTTCTTGAACTGACAATCTCATACCATCTTTTACACACACAACCAGCTCTAAATATGCTTGCTATTGGAAGATAAGCTAGAATTCGCTCCAACAGGTCATCTGGAAGGATTAAGTCAACAGAAAGCTCAGAATCTTCTTTGCTGCCTTCATCACTAAGCTCCAAGAATGAATCAAACTCATTAATGCCTCTTGCCATGTCATCTATGCAATGGTTGATCCATGATGTTTCTCCCTCCATAATCTTGAGAAACTAAATACAGAAGGCTTCAGTAGAAATATAAAATATAGAGCTCAATATCACAAAAAAACTAGAACCGAATTTAAATGTAGCATCAGATAATCATTATTTGAGAATATATCCCAAGGCTAAATTATAAGCGCAACATGAATAAAGGCGATTGAAATTATATTGCACTAAATATTAAATAGAAAAAAAAATTTTGAGTGATGCTGGGCAAATCAAAGTTAAAGAGAAAAAAAAGCATAAGAATAGAGTATTAATTAGCCTATTAAGTAAGAAAACTGAAACCCAGCTAACTCCTCTCATTTTGATTGCGTTGCTGAAGAAAATACAGAACATATTTATTTAATGATCCAGCAAACTATTGCATGCTTTTCGTATACAAAAAAATTCAACCTTCAGATCTTATACTCCGAATGTCTCCAGATGCACATGTTAAAAAGAAAAAAAAAAATCATACTGTGCAATAAGAACATCAAAGTTTTACAACCACACTGGAATAAAGAGCCATAGTGCAGATTCAAAGGCATCCTCCAAATTTTCTAGTTTAAATTATTTCTAGTGCGATGGGATAATATTAACTACACAATATGCAGCGGATAAACTCGCTAAGGAAAACATCTAAACCTATATCTATGTTCTGAAGAAATAATTAACTTGCCATATCATCATTAGTAACAACATCAGAAATCACCCCAAAACAGCATTGAGAAACCACTTAAAAGAAAAACTCAGAAGCTGAAAATTTGGGAAATGAGTGAGAAATTGACATGCCATGACATATCTTACAATTACTCTTTAGTTTACATGCATAATAAGAAATAAAAAACATCGTGTCTTCACTACTGAGCAACAATAACTAAGACTGTAACTGTATATTCTCAGGTTATGATACCAGAAACATTACGACAGCTAAACAACTGTACTTAAGAATAACTGCATACCCAGCTGATAATATTTGGTCACCGGGTTTCAAAGGAGATAATATCGAACACAGTATGAAATCAGGCAACAGCGAATGGTAATATGAGGGGCACATAAAGGAAATGCAAATCACCATTAATTGGTTACTAAAAATGGATGCAGAAAAAGCATTAAAGAGTAAAAGAACAAAACAGTAAAATTGGAAATTTATAAACAGATTTCATGCTAAAACAAGCCAGTTAATCCACAAAATGAGAAGTGTTTTCTTCACAGAAAACGACCTTTCACAGTTTAATATCAAACCCTAAAAAGAGTTTTCTGAGTTTAATTTATTAATAATGTTAGATAGAGATTAAGATTAGGCCATGCTTAGTTATCAATCAAACTTCAAAACCCCACAAAACTAGAACACCATAGCATCAATAACTGAGCCAACGTCAAAACAGAGCAGATCAACAAAAAAAAAAAAAAAACACAACAATTTCAAATATCTAAGTCCCCAAGAAAGAAAAGATAAATAATTCCAGAAATGAAACCCATCAAGAACATACTCAGATACCTGGTTCAAATCGGTCTACGCTGTCACTGTCCAAATGGGTGCCCAAGCTTTTAAATTTAACGGAGATGGAAAAGAAGAAGAAGAAGTGCCTTGGAGTGAATAAAGAGTGAAGGCTTTATTAAATAGAAAGCATTAAAGATGAACATAAAGAAAATGAAACGGACTAAATGTAGATTTTTAGTGAAAATGACAAATAAGCATGATTTGGGTTACTCTAGATTTAGCTTATAAACATGCGCAGGCAAAACAAACTGAGAGAGAAGACTGTTTTTGTTTTTCTAATTTGGTTTTCTTTTTTCTGATATTATAACAACGACAGGTAGGGGATGAAATGAACTGAGAAGGCGGTTTTCTTGCTTTAGGCGTGTATTTAGAGAGAGATGGTTAAAGAAGGAAAGAAGGCACGTGAAGCGCCTGGCAAAGCATCTATTTCATTTCGAGCTTTTGGTTTTTCATATCCATTTATTTCATTTCGAAATCTATTTTCTTTATAAAATCAACCCTTGTAATCCTTAAAACATTGACTACAAGTTTTTATACTATTCTTAAAACCTTTAAACGAGTGAACACATTTTTATTTTAATTTATTTTATATAAAAACAATTATATTCAATTTGAAAAGAATATAACTTTACTTCATACAAAACCACTCTTTATATAAACACTCGTTAAAGTTTTGAGAGGAATTTAAATGAATTCTGAGGGTTCTAGAACTTATAACTTCAACTTAAAAAAATTTGAATTTAGTTATCTTATAATTAATATGATTTTTTTAAATTAATATATTCTATTAAAATCCCAAAATTGTACTCTAAAGACTCGCATTAATAAAATAAAAAGTTTATTTAATTAAATTTAGATTTTGTCTTAAATTAATAACAAATCTTCTATTTAATTTTCCTAATCAAAATTAAGTCCACAATAAATATCACGTCTTTTTAATTACGTATTGAATGATTTAATGATTATTTTAATGTTTTTATTTTTATAAATTAAATTTATAAATAATATTATTATTCAATGAACTGCAGATACAAATTTTAATAATTAAATAGCATTAACAGCTTTAAAAAATATTATATTAATAATTTTATCTTATAAATATATATTTTTACTATTTATAAAATTACATTTTCAAATTATCAAAATTTTGACCATATTATCGTGTCCTATTTATTTGATAACTTAAAAGATATAATACATGAATATAAGTTTATTATTTGCTCATGATAAAAATGTATTAAGAATATTAAAATAACGATATTTATTTTATTAGATTTTAATTCACCATAGTCTAATTTAATATATAATATATACACTAACATTTTTTACTCAAAATCTATATTTTAATAATTAGGATAGATTATTCACTTTAAAAGTAAAAAATTATAGTTTTATATTATAAAATATTTAATTTTTAAAAAAGTTTGAATTATTTTCTATTTATAAAGAACTTATGATTTTAAATTTTATATTATAAAATATTTAATTTATAAATAAGTGTGAATTAAAGAACCTATAATTTATAAATTTTTATATTAGTATGTAATTGTCTAACATATAAATCAAATATTTTATAAATAAAGCTAAATAATATATACTCAAAATTATTTGTAGAATTAAATTTTATTAAATAGAAATAACAATATTATTATATTACATATTTTTAAGAACATAAATAATAACACTAGATCTGACATAATTTTTTAACATATTCTCAAATGAATCAAATCCCAAAAGTAACTATGTGATAAAATTATTTACTATCACACGGTCACTTATAAGATACCAAATTTCAAGAATAGAATCATAAATAATTTTTCGTTTTTGAATAACAAATGGTAAAGAAGTAAGAAGGCATTTTCACGAAATAAATAAATAAAAAAAAAAAGAGAGAAAGATGGCTAACAATTGAAAAAAAAAAAAAAAAAAAAAAAAAAAAAAAAAAAAAAGAGAATTATTAATGCTGCCTTACTCATCATCACCTCTTATTTTTTACTTTAATATATATTTTTTTTTTCTCTTTTTCAATATACTAACAAGTCAATTCACATTGCATCCGTTGTTCTTGTTCCACTCATTCATCATTTTCTTTTGTTTTCTTTGCTTTTGGGTCTATCCTTTCCTGGCAATGGCAATAACAGGTTTAGGTCATTGAAAGATATACCTTACCCCACGATGTGGGTAAGCTCGTGCTTGGTGTTGGCGGCTTTTCTTTTCTTTTTCTTTTTTTTTTTTCTCACAAAAATTTTGCTTTTGACAGCGAAAAGTAAAAGGCCAGACAGGGACTGGGTCTTGGAGTTGTCCTTTGCCGGTGCATAATGGCCTATGGGCCTTCTTTACCTAACAAATAATCCTATCCCACGTCATTTGCTTTATCGCTAATGTTCAAAATTTTTAACTACACCCTTGGGTTTTTAATCTTTTACATTATTTGCGACTACTCTCATGGGATTAATGCTATTCAATATATTGCTTTTAGGGATGTCAAAAAGTCTTGAATTCGTGGTTCCCCGCTCCAATCTTTTGTGTTTGAGGTGGGTAGGAGACTTAATAATGTACTTAAATTAAGTTGGGATTCTAGTTCAAAAAATAAAAACTCAATCCAATTAAAAATTAGGGCAGATTTGGGGATTATAAATTTTTCCTGCCTTGCCCCACCTTGTTTACACAGTCCTTATATTCTCTCTCTCTCTCTCTCTCTCTCTCTTTTAATTTATTTATTCGAATAAACAATTAATAATTAAAAAATAATTAAAATACGTATAATACTAATTTAAAACATTGCATTTTATAAAATTAGAAAATAAAAATAAATATATTAACAATAAATGTGGGGGGATTATTATAGATCTTGGATGGTTTAATAACTTTTAATATTTTATTTTTTAAAATAATATAATTTTTTTAGATTTTAAAAGGACAATACTAAATTCAATTGAATTATTCATTTATAGTTAGTCAATTAAGAAAGAAAAATAATACTTTTTTTAAGAAAATGTAAATGAAATAAGGCTATGACAATAGCCTCTTATATTTATTTTATATGTTTTAACCAATTTTTAAAAAAATTTATTTTTGTAATTTGGTTTTAAAATTTGAAAACTATTTCATTTAAAATTAAGAAAGGATAAAAAAGGCAAACATTTATACAAGTTGATTGATCAATTATTAGTATTTTGTAAGAGAAGAATTTATAATTATTTTTATTATAATTTTTAACTTATAAAAGTAAAAAATAACGATGAAAAATTTTAAAAATTAGAAATAAATAATTAAAAATTACAATAAAAAAAATTTCATGAATTTTATTTTATTTAAAACCAATTAATAAGTAACAGCTATAGAAAATTAAGTAATAGAGATGGTATTTTTGTGTTTCTTGATGTTACTGTCCTTGATATGTTAAATTTTTTATTAATTTAATGTTATACATTTTTCTATTATTAATGTGAAAATTAACTATTTTTGTATTATTTTATTTATTTGTATAGAATTAATTAAATTAAAAAAGAAAAATCAGAATGTGATTGAATTGCTATATGAGAAATATGAAATATATTTTAATGTGTATAGTTTAAAAAGAATTTATATATTATATATTTTTTTAATATTTTAAATTTATTTTTTAAAAGAAAATATAATAAAATTTAAAATAATAAATTTGTTTATAAATAAATAATTAACTTATTTAAAATTATAGAATTTGACTTTAAATGGACAAAATTTAATTAATTTAAAAAAAAAAAAATTATCAAAGTTAAATAGAGCAGATTTGAAGACGAGTTTGTTGAATTAAAAATGAGGACAGTTTGGCACCGATCCCATTTCTTTTAAAATAGAAAGGGACGAGTTAAGAGGCGAAATTGCGCCAAATGAGGTGAATTTAGGGATAGTAACTCACACCTAAACTTATCCCATTGTCATCCTTGATTATTTTCTGGATCCGAAAGAGAGTATTATTAATATTATAAATAAATAAATTTTATACTACAATGAACCAATTATTAACTGTTATCTTTGTTTTTATAAAGTTGGTTAATAAAAATAATGGTTGTTGCTGATTTTTCTATTTTAAATGAGATTGGCTCAAGAAAGTTTTAATCATATATTTATTTTCCATAAAATCTTATGGTCTGACGTCAATTTACAATTGTCATACTTGTCGCATTAAACGTGCAGAATGAGATCCAAATCCACGAGGCAAACCAAATGAACCAACATTTTCAAAATGAAATGAAAACGGTGTTGGTTAGGTAGTCGAAAATCCATGAAAGTCACAAGTTTCGACCAAACTTTGCACATAATTCAAGTATTTTGACCAACGAAATGTCTAAATCAAATCAATTTGCTAAAATCATTCGACAATACTCGTACGGTCACAACACAACACAAGGATCCCAAGCATCAATATGACCAATTAAAAACGGGATTATTTAAATGGAGGAGTTAATCAGAGATTAATATTATAATATTAATCTCTCGAAGAGCGAGAGAGAAGTTTATTGATCCTTGTGGAAACCAAAAACATAAGCAGAATGCTCCAGAAGACCAAGCAAAGCAAGGAATTAGAAGTATCCCAGAGGATCTACCATTTCTATATAAGAATACAAACAGTATAACACGCAATGTCAATGCCAATGGAATTTTTATGGAAAACAGAACAAGAATCAGATTCAGTATAAAAACAAAACAGATTACATTACAAATATTATAATTAATTATTATTTATTAGTGGGTGATACATGAAGTCCCATCAGCAATGGAGATTGATCTTTTAACATTTGGGATAAAAATATGTTATTAATGAAAATTTCAATGTTTTACTAATTATTAAAAAAAAAAAAAAAATTGAGATTGAAAAGTTCGGGTTGCTTAATGCTACTGGTAGTGGCAACTCCACCTCAACAACTCTTTCCAGCCAACCATATTGTGCATGTTAAGTCACATCTCCCTTCTATTTGTTTATAAAAAGTAAATAAATAATAAATTCACATTTTTTTTGTTCTTTTTATATGCGTAGATTTTATTAAGGAAATGAAATCAATCCTACAATTCCAAATCCATTAGAAGTCATTCATGAATTGGTGTAAACCAAACATTGAAAACGATGGTTTTAAAAACAACTTTATTTTTATCAACTTAGTGGAAATAGAATGTTGATTGATTTTTTTGGGGTCACTTAATGTTGTTTTCTCTGGTGCATACAAACCTACGTTACATCTTTTTATTTTTTCTGACAACTCTCTCGAGGTAGTTATGATATTTTGGTCGCGATTTTTAGTTGTTTGTTGTGGTATATCGAATTGCAGCACAGAAGGACCCGCAATTTTATTTTATTTTTTTTTTCATTTATAAATGGCTGTGCCAGTTAAAGTTTTCTTTATAATTTATAGCATCCTTTACTATTTGGAGGTGAGTGAGTTGACTGTTGCAAGTCAATAATTTTTCTTTTGACAGTAAAAGGTGCAATCATGGCGATTGAGTTGGTTGGATTGGAGCCAACCAATAGTAAAAACAGAAACTAAGGGAATGGAAAAATTATTCCGAACTCATTGTCAAGCAATTTGGTTTTCATTGATTAATGTTTATTTATTTATTTACTTATTTTTAAGAGTAAATTAAATGATAAATGAAGGTCTGGATTCTTCTTCTCCTATTAAACATTTCTTCCGAGTTGGGAGAAACTTTAATCAAATGTGGAAGATGTGTTTGAGTTGAGTTGATTATGTTTTCTTTTCTTTTCCTTTTAAACCACACAAATTCTTTGGCTGCCAGCTAGAACCAAAAATCGAAAGTTCCGTCAAAATTGGTCGCTGCCGTTGATGGGGTCTTTGATTTCAAATCCACCACAACCGTCTATACCCAAAAACGTAAGAGAGAAAACTATAAAGGATGATGGGACTCCTTTAATTTAAATTTTAAAATTTAAACATAAAATTTTAATTATTAATTTATATAATTTAATAATAAATATAACTACTTAGTTATTAGCATTAAATGAAGCCTTTGAGATCTTATTTTAGATTTTAATCAAAATTGCATGAATTTAATGATTAAAAATTTATATCTAAATTTAAATTAAAAATTAATATATATATATATATATATATATATATATATATATTAGTTATCTTTTTTATTTTTAATATTTAAATTAAATACTTCAAAGTCTCTTTCGTAATTATCCACCATATAATATATTTCATTGGCCACTGAATCATCAAGCATGAAAAAGAAATAGCACGGAGGGACCTGGATTTTCATAGTGATCGAAAAATAAAAAGAAATAACGAAACGTGCCTCGCACGCTGCAATGGAAAATGATCTTTCTTCTCTTCCAAGCATATGTATGTATATATAATTCTGAAAATGAAATAAATAGTTGGGACAAAGAAAAAACAAAAAAAATTGTATAGTATATTCTCAACCAAAAACATAAAAACAAATTGAAGTAGCAGGTAGATTATTATTGAAGATAATTAAATAAATATTTAAAAGTAATTATAATATTGGAATTTAGTATACATCAATATGTAAGTTGGGGTAGTTAGATTGAAGATGGACTCATTGGAATTTGAATATTTACGTAAATAAAATATAACGTACACAGTGTAAAATGCACGTTTCCACTACACCCTGTTACCAACACCAATTATTCAAAGATATTATTAGACGTGCGTTATAAATGACCAATAAGTGTGTGCGATAGTTGCAGAAACGAAATGCGTCAAAGAGCGCATTATAACAATATGGCTAGTCCATTTTATAATAATATGTTGCAAAACATAGCGAGATAGCCAGCTTACCCATTCCCGTGGCGTGGACATCAAGTTGGCGAGTTTTGTCACCCTTCGTTGCGATTCTATGAGCTAGCCGTAGCGAAAAAAAAAAAAAAGCAATTGGTCATGAGAAAAGAATTTACTCGATTTATTGTTAGGATTAGGATTTGGCTTAGGCTTCTGCCTCGCAACAGAACATAACAATAGGATAGGTGCTGTGCAGTGCAGACATTGTTTCTAAGCATGCTGATGCACGGGCATGGCAGCCGAATGATAGTGAGTACATTAAAAGAAGGCGGGAACGAACTTCACTTTAAGATCACAATATGTAATAGTGTTAAAAGAGGAGAGAAATATACAGAGAGAAGGAACAACTATTGCCTTTGGGATGACGTTGCGAGAGTGAAATTATCGTACAATGACAAGAAACGAAGAAAAAAAAAAAAAAAGGAAGTTTAAAACATTTATATTTTATTTAAATCATTATCCTTTGATCTGAAAAAAAAAATTAGAATAATTTTATTTTAAAAATTTTTTAAATTATTTAAATAATTAATTTTATTTAAAACAAAAAAACAGTAAAAATATTTTCTCTAATAATATATATATAGTGTTTAAATATAAAATTTTAAATAAAAATAAATAAAAAACTAAAATATTTCTAAAATAATTATGACTCTCAAATGAATATTGAATGTAAAAATTAGACTTATTTTTGTATAGACTTATGCCGGTCCAGTTGCTCCATATACTCAATCGCTAGCTGATCCATATCAATCCTGTTTACTTGAAAAGAATTCGTCCATGAGTTTATTATTAAAAGAATGATATAAATATATGTCAACTATATTGAAGGTCTTCGAGATATTCATATCATTCGGAAGATCAACAACGTGTGCATTATCATTAATCTTGTGTATGATGGCAAATTGATCATACTTATTCTGATCAAGTTTTCTTTGGCCGCCTCTTTACTCTTTTCAAAGGTACACTATCACCATATTTTCCACCTCAAAAAATTTATAACATTTGTGTTCATCAGTTACTGCTTTGTATTTGGCATTAAATGCTGCAATGTGCTTTTAAACCTACTTAAACATGTCTACCTACTACTTTGCCATATTACTAGTCTCAATACTCTTATTCATATCCGTAGGCAAAGAAATCAAATCCATAGTATGAGCAGGTACCTTCCTGTAAACAACAGTAAAAGGAACCATCTTAGTAGAGTTATGAATCGTACTGTTGTAAACAAACTCAGCTTGCGCGGGAGTTAAATCTCAAATTGTCTTTTTCTTTTCACAAATACATTGCAGAAGATTTTCAAGTGTCCGATTCACCACCTCAGTCTGCCCCATCGGTCTGGGAGTGAACAGTTCTATTATATCGAAGCTCAGTATTGAACTTTTTTTTATAAAGTAGTATAAAAGAGTGCTAAAAACTTAGTATCTCTATCTGAAGTGATGGATTTTGGGATCCCATATAAATGAACTATCTCTTGAAAAAATAGCTTTGTAATATGCAATACGTCATTGGTATGCCTGTAAGAAATAAAATGCGTCATCTTTGAAAATTTGTCAATCACAACAAATATAGAGTCAGCACCATGCTATGTTCATGATAATTCCAGTAAAAGTCTATGAATAAGTCCTTCAAGGCTGTCGTGGGATAGGTAACGACATGTAAAGACTCGAATTTTGCACTTGTCCTTTTTGCGTATGACAAATATGACACTTTTGTACCATATGTCTAACCTTTTTCTTCAATTGAGACTAATAAAATCTTACTTCCAAGTTAGAAATAGTCTTGTCTCTTTTTAGATATCCTCCTAATCCTCTACCATAAATTTTTCTAATCAGTTTTTCCCTGAGAAAAGATTGGGGTATATATAATCTTTTTTCGTTGAAGAAATAGTCGTTATGTATTAAGAACCCGTTATTTTGTTGGTTAGTATGTATCTTGACCCATATCTCACCAAAGTTTTCGTTAAAAGGATATAAATCCTTAAAAATTTCGAATCAAATCACTTTGTTACGAGTAGTTACTGACAAGATTGCCTTCCTACTCAAAATATCAGCCGTTTTATTGCTGGTCCTAAATTTATACTTTATCACATAGTGAAAGGCTCTAAAGTATGTTGTCCATCATGCATGCATTTTGTTCACATGCTTTTGGGTTTTAAAATGAGTCAATGCCTGGTGATTTGTGAAAATAATAAATTTACGATCTAGAAGATAATGTTTCCAAGTCTTAAAAGTATGAAAAATGGCATATAACTCATGTTCGTAGGTAGACCACTTCTATTAAGCTTCATTCAGCTTCTCACTAAAGAATACCACAAGTTTATCAAATTGCGATAGGACACCTCCAATTCTAGTGTCACAAGTGTCACAGTCAATCTCGAATAGCTTTTCAAAATCTGATAAGGCAAGAACAGGTGCTAAAGCAAGTCTGAGTTTAATCTCCTCGAAGCTCTTAGTAGCAACTTCGGTCTATTCAAATCTAATTGTCCTCTCCTTCTTCAGACAGTTCATGATTAGCACTATAATACTACTGAAGCTGTGAATGAATTGCCAATAAAAAATACTGAGATCATGAAAGGTTGGAACCTCAGTAACAGATGTAAGGGTTGGCCAATTATGAATGACTTATAATTTTCTTTCATTCACGTGAATTCCCTCAGAGTTGACAATATATTCGAGAAATAGAACCCTCTCAATCAAAAAATTACACTTTTTTAAATTAATGAACAATTCTTTTTTGTAAGGTCTCTAACATTGATTGAATATGCTGAAGGTGCTTCTCTACGCTAGGGCTAAAAATTAAAATATCAGTAAAATAGACAATCACAAATTTGTATAAGTAAGAATATAATACTTGATTTATCAATCACATGAATATACTTGGCGCATTGGTTAAACTGAAAGGCATAACCAACTAATCATATAAGCCTTTTTTGTTTTAAAAGCAACTTTTCACTTGTCCCTTGGCATGATACGGATCTAATGATATCTGCTTCTGAGATCCATCTTTCAGAACACGTTGAATCCTACCAACTGGTCAAGCATATCTTCTAATTGCGATATAGAAAAATAATATTGTATAGTAATTTTATTGATAGCTCTACTATCAACACACATCCATAAAGACTCATTATTTTTCAAACTAGCAAAGTAAAGACTCCATAAGGGTTGATACTTCCTTTGATATAATCCTTCTTTAGCAGCTCTTCAACTTATTCCTGCAAAATCTGACACTCTTTCGATTTTATTTTATAGTGAGGTAGATTAGATAGTCTTGTTCTGAAAATCAGATTAATTAAGAGTTGTATGTCCCTTAAAGGTGGTAGTCGAGACGGCTCCTTCACCACATCATAGAACTCGTCTAGAAGTTTTTGAATAGGTGATGGTAACTGCTACTCTTTGGCTTTTTCAGTTTTCTCCTTGCTTATCAACATAAGGAATCCTCCAAATTTTTTTATAGCACCACTAAGTGTTGGTATATGTGTAAAAATTGTAACAATAATTTTCTCTTTTACTTTATAAGTTTTGATAGTAAAACCAGCGAAAATAATAGCAATCCTCTTATCCTTTTATGTGAACTGATAAAAGATCTTTCTCCCTTTGTGTAAAACATTCACATCAAGTTACCAAGGGCGTCTTAGGAGAATATTGCTAGCATCAATGTCCACAACGTCACAGTTTATAAAATCTGTATAATATTTGCCTAAAGAGATATGCATTTTACAGATCTTATTAATCTCAATTAATAGAGCCTTCTTAATCTACTTAATTTGGTAGGGTGTTAGGTATGGTTTGGTAGGTAGCTGTAGATGCTCTACTAATTTCTGCAAAATTAAATTCTCATAGTTGTAATCGTTAATAATAAGGTTGTACACATCTTTTTTAATCTGACACTTCGCTTGAAAGATTTTGCTTCGCTGTATGTGATCTTCTTGTTTTAGTAACTATAAAATTTTTTTAACAACATAAGTTAGTCCTATATCTTCATCTCTATAATAGTCATCAATCTCCTCACCTGATTTTTTACCAGTATAATCATATACGTTATCCCTTGCATCCTTTATAACATGCACTAGTCTTTGTTCTTGACATTTATTGAATTTATGCTCATATTTGCGACATCTAAAATAAGTATTACCAGCTAATTTTGCATATAATTTTAAAGAATCTATCTTATCAGTCGTTAGTTACTTTTCGTTGGTGCCCTTTTTTGAATCTACTAAATTATTCTCAGAAATTGCAAACTAATTTATTACTTTAAAGGTTATAGAATTCTTATATAAATGAGACCCTCTAATCTCTACTGCTGTTAATGAAGTTCGGTTATAAGATCTATGATTTAACTGTTTTGATTGTTAAGAAAATCGTTCCTCAGCTTGTTAGGCCATCTTACGTGCATCTACCAACGTGAATATAGTGTTCACACCTATAAGATGTTGAATATTATATGACAGACCTTTTTAATAGTGAGCCACTTATTGCGTTTTGTTCTCAAAATTATCACATCTAGATTGTAGTCGCAGAAATTCTTTTATATACTTTGCAATAGTTTAATTTTCTTGCATACAATCTAAGTATTTATTGTACAGCACATGTGCATAGTCATTGGATAGAAAACGTTGTTCTATTAACTGTTTCATCAGATGCTAATCTCTTACCAGTTCGTAGCTTCGTCTGTAGTGTTCATTTTGAATCAACTGCCACTATGCTCTAACGCCTCCCTTTAGATTATACGTGATAATAAAAATTTTGCGCACTTTGTCTATATCTATAATCTCAAAAAAGTACTTAATCTCTATCAATAAGTCAATAACACATTCCACATCTAATAAACTAGAAAAATTTGGAAGTTCAATCTTAATTTGGTATCTATTATAATCTTCACGGTCTAAATAGTTATTATTTTTATGATAGTTGTAATGTTTTGAATGATCAGCCCTCTTCTCTTGAGGAGGTGGTGTCACTTGTCAACGCTCTAAATTTGTCACTAGTATAAAAGACGGTAGATTTGGTGTACATGCTGTTGGTTAATAATCATCCTATCGCGCATTCAAACGCTCCATCTAAGTTATCATTTGTGCCATCATCTGCTTGAATCACTGATCAATCTATTCTTTCGATCTCCCTATTCTCGTCTTCAAAACCTTCAATCATGTATTCTGATTATCAGCCATAAAAATCAGACTCTAATATCAATTGACGAAGAATGAAAAAATAAAATAAAATAAAATAAATTTATAATATTTATGTTATATTTAAGAATTTAATCAATATTATTTAATTTGACTATAAAGATTAGAATAATTTCATTCTAAAAATATGAGAAATTATTCAAATAAGTGATTTTATTAAAAACGAAAAAAATTACAAAATTATTCTTCTTAAAATTATATATAAAATATTTAAATATAAAATTATAAATAAAAATAAATAAAAAAATTAAAATATTTTTAAAATAATTATAAATTTTAAATAAACATCGATCGTAAAAATTAAACTCATTTTTATACATATTTACGCTACTCTAATTTCTTAATATATTTTATTCTTAGCTGGTTCGCGTCGGACAATAGTATTGAATATTTGATGATATCGACAATATCGAAGAGACCGGTCATCAGCACGATCTGCCAAGATCGATCAGCAATTGAACACAGAAATATGAAGAGAATCGGCGCGAGATCGGGAGACCAGAGACCAAGATCCTGACCCAGAGGCAGAGCCGTTGGGTCAGATCACACATGTACGTCCTTCTTATTGATCCTATGACCATGAATTCATCGAAAGAAGCTGCATTTGGTTGTGTTCTCTTCTGCACTCTTATTGATTATCACCAACAACGTACTTTGGTCTCCGTATGGCGCACACAGTGGAGTTTGTAATGAAATAATTATATTAAATATCAACGGGGGATTACGTCGAGTTCTGCGCTACTTAATTAAATGGAGGACGTTACTTGACTACTCTCCCCAACCACCCAGCACGGCACCCATTACCATTGCAGGCTGCTGCTCTTTTCCTTTATACGCTTTACCCTTTCGTATTTGTCATTCGCACACAATTATGTCCTTTTCTTTTTTCTCTTTTTACCTATTTTCACATAGTTATTAGTCCATGCAACACGTGTTCTGGTAGGATCAGTGCTTAAATTTGCTTTCGTAGATATTTAAATTCTTCTCAAAATCTCCAATCCACCTCTAGGCTCTGACATTGCATCTTTACCTTTCGCTTTAAAAATTACACGAACCATAGATTATTTCTTCATATACTTCTCAGCACCAGTTAATAATTCTTCTGAGACTTCTGCAGTTCAAAATATAAATAAATAAATAAACGACTTACTGAGTCGGTGGCTCCTAAATATAGATGAAACAGACCTCACAATAGCAATGAATTAATGTCCATGTCCAATCCATTTTCCATTAGATCGTGGTATACTAATTGTTGCGACAGATGCCTAGGACCATAGTCAGCAATCACCATACTAGGATGAACTAATTTTTTAGTTGTGATGAGGCAAAACTCCAAAAACAAAAGAGTGAAGTGCCAACAGGAAATGAGATATAAAGAGGCTCATATCTCAAAGCCCAAATATCAGAGTCCAAAGCAGCATAAATTAAAGCCCATAAGATGGTACTGGTTATGGGCATTGAAGTTCAGTTATTGCTGTAATTTTTCCATCCTCCGGCACGTGAAAGCTCCGTTCTATCCGATGCCATAGAAACCTAAAACACCCTCATTCCACGAAGTAGATATAATATTTCTAATCAACTAGAAAAGACAATGACAAAATCTATTATGTTCAGTACTCAATTTCCTAATTTGCACCAACCAATGCTTTCAAGGAACCAAAACAAGTAATAAAGAATCAACAAACATCTTTAGTTTGTCCTCATATTGGTCATAACTAGAAACCAGAAAGGAACTCGCAAAGTTCAAAGTGCTCGATGTAAAATTAGCAAAAATGATACAAACAAGCCAGTAACAACCCATAAGAGACAGGAGAGAGAATTTTACCTTGGACAACAAACCTAAAACGTACTCGGAACCAGTAGAAGTGGTCAAACAAACAGAGGCATATTGATCTGCGGGAGTCAAAAGAAATATTTGCCACATCATCGGCCTTTGTTTTTCCTGGAACCACTATGGACATCCAAGTTCTCATCAGATGGACTCGAACAATGTTTCCATTCCATCAATAGCCCACAAAACTTGCTTTCCGCTGCTGGCCTCAGGCAATTCTTTCCTGCCAAACGGTTCATTCCGTTCCAGTCCTTCAACACCGTTGATGTTGTCGATGATGAAGAAGTTGTCGAATCATCACTGTCAGAATACTGAGAATCCACAAAAGAAGAGTTCTCCCAGGACTCGTTATCATCAGCATCAAACGCCTCAGCCAAAGACTTGGATTTCCCCAACCTTTCCTTGCGTTGAATCTTCCCCATCAATTCCCGATACTCAATCGCAGGAACCTTTTGTTGGCAGGGAAATCGGAGCCGTCAATCAGCATGGCACCGACACTAAGTACTCCAAGGGATCTTCCGGAACGACGGCGAATTTGGAAGGCCATAAAAGACGGAGTCTTCGTCGTTCTGGAGAGTGAGAGGTTGCTTACGAGGAAACAAACAGTGCCGATGAGGTGATCGTGGAGGTAACCGGCAGAGTATATCTCGACAGAGACTGTGGAAGTATCTGAGGAAAGGAATTCTGGGGTTACTTTAAAAAGAAACTTGTCGTCCCCGATTGGGTTCAGGGCACCGTCTCTGACGACTCGGGTTCGAAGTTTCGCAGAGGCATTAATCCAGACCATTGCGTATGTTTGTAACTGGCGAATTTTAGAGGAAGAAGACTTCAAACGTTGCGCAGTGATCAAGTTGATCTCAAAAACGTGTGTTGCCATACCAATCCTCTCACTCCCTTTCTTGTTCCTTTATTCGATTTCTGTGAATTGATCAAGATCGAGAGAGGAAAGATCGGCGGTTCTTATTAGAACCAAGAAAGGAAGAGTAAAGTCCTGTCGTGTCGCCGACTGAAAAAGAGTGAATGGAGACTACGGCATTGTGGCTCGTAATTCTGTTTAACGGTCCTTGGAAGGAAAGAAGACAGTCAAAGACTGCAGAACGGAATGTACTCGAAATGACGATAATACCCTTGGTTTTGGCGGTTATTTTGGCTGGTATGGCGTACATGTAAGCTCAGCTTTTCTAACTGCCAGCTGTCAGTATGAATGTTAGCAGTACGTGAAACCTGAAAGCATCAGCATCTTCAGAGTTTGACGAAACTAGGGAACTTTACAACAAAGTCATTTCATCATTACAGTTCAACCCTCGTCAAATTAACTGTTTTAAGGACATAGCGTATAAGCTGCAGCATCAATATCATTGAACAGTTTGTTTATTGGAAAGTGGTCGTCTTGCCCTTTTGCACCTCCTCGTACTCAACTTTTTCTTCCTGGATAGAGCTCTCTCCAAATCTTGCATCCTCCCAGTTAAGTGGGATATGACTGTTAGTTGCTCTTTTCCAGCTTCCATCAGATTCTCCATCATCTTCCTCAGTTTTGCGTTCTCTTCAATTAACCTTTTATCGCTTTCGATCACAATGCCGTTCTCATCAGCAGACATCTGGGGAACTGGTGTGAATTTGGACCCATTAGCTAGTCCATCTTGTCAGTGTCAGTTACAGTCTCTGTCTCGAAGCATTGTGATTTCTTCCCTAGCACCTCCCCTTCCTTAATTCCATCTCTACTTGTTGCTGCTGATCTTCTTTTGTTTCCTCCGACTCCTCCATAGAGGGAATTTGATCAACTTCAATTATTCCCTTATCTTTGTATCTACATGTACTTCATCATTGCTTCTTTCTTCACCTTCTATTGAAGCCAACGGTGGGTTTTCCTCTATATCAAGTACTGTATTTTCCAGGCAATTCCTCCACCGTAATCTTTAGCACATCATCTGCCTCTGTTGGAGAGGTTGTATTGGTTGCTGCATTGAATCTTGTTTCTCCGCTGCTTTATACGTCATCCTTCCCGTTTCGTTTTGTCTGTTGTCAACAGCTAAATCTTCTTCGAGCACTCCGATAGGCAGTCTAGTGACCAGATTTGTTTCTGTGTCTATATGGCTTGCTATTGCCTTCTCAACTTTGTTTCTGTTATCGATTTCTGTCGGCAAAGTTGGGCCTGCTTTCTCTGTTTCAATTTGTTTATTGCCAATAGATAAATTTTCTTCGTGCACTACAATAGGATGTTCAGCGACCACATATGGTTCTGGGTCCATATTACTTGCATTGCCATTCCAACATAGTCTATCTTGTCAACTTCCGTGGGTAAAACTTAACCAGCTAACATATTAAATTTGATTTTGCCATCAACAATCTCACTCTTCCCTTTCCCAGCTGGTTCATCATTCTCTACCTCACAACCGTCTGTATCCTCATCAGTCAATTTCAGGGTTAATTCTACGAACTCTTCTGGACCATCCATAACATTAACTGCACCGTTCATCCCACCAACTGTGGCTTCATTCTCCCTGTTTGGAGCACAATTTGAGTTCCGAAGTTGGGCTCCTGTCAATTCTTAAGAGCTGGTCTCCTCTTCTGAAATTAATGGCGGTCTGGCAGGCTGCAGGGCCTAAGGATGCATATTGTTTCTCTCTCTGTCTCTCTCTCTCTCTCTATTATATCTCAATCTTGACAGCTTGGGAGACATCAACCTCTCCATTGGCAGCTTCATCTTGCTGCATTCTGCTCAAGATTCCCTTAATCGAGACTCACGCATTTTCCCCGTGGCATTGTCACATATAATTTGTACATAGAATTGATTTAAAAAATATGAATTAATCGAATATAATACGTACCATAATTTGTTGCAAGAAAACTTATGTAATGTGAATTACTCTTTTATATGTATCAAAATTGTATAACGATCTAAATTTATTTTTGATAGTATTAATATAAGATTTTTTTTAAAAAGTCTAATGATTTATTTAAAAATAGAGCTGAACGCAATTCGATTTGATTTTATAATAATAAAAAATTGAT
Organism: Trichilia hirta; assembly: GCA_035221805.1. Taxonomy (NCBI): domain Eukaryota; kingdom Viridiplantae; phylum Streptophyta; class Magnoliopsida; order Sapindales; family Meliaceae; genus Trichilia; species Trichilia hirta. Next base: position 5,035,749 of record JAWDEX010000002.1, on the reverse strand, counting down.
TCTTCGAATTTTTAGTATTTTTTCTTCGGTAGGCAGATTCCTTTCCCCACCATATTTACAAGAAAGTAAATATTGATTGATTTTATAATCTTTATTTATTGGATTTGTAAATGAATTAAACCTAAATTAGAAAAAACGACTTATTTATTTATTTATTTATTTATTTTTTGAGAAAAAGACCGTAAGTCGGTTACTTGCTCAAGTTTCAAGCCCAATGTTTTATGAAAGTCCAAGTTAAAACTAAGCCCTTCTTCGTCCCCCATTCTTTTGTCTTTGTTCTTTGCTTTTTCACCCTAACTGGCTTCTCCTTCTGAGTATTTCATTAGCTCTCACGCCTAGAAGTTAAACTTTGATGGATTTGAACTCCTGTTTGGTCTAGGCAAGTACTCAAAATACAGCACTAAGATGGGGAAAGCAAAAAAGGCTCTTAAGTTTGCCGCGATGAAGAAGATCATCACCAAACGAGCAATTAAGAAGTAATTTCATTCTTGCCTTGACTCACTGTGTTTATTATTATTGCTGTATCCAATATTTTGATTGTTTTCGTCGTCGTCGTCGTCGTCATTATTATTATTATTATTGTATTCAGTTATAAAGAAGAGGTTCTGAATCCCAACAAAAAAGACATTGCCAAGGAAAAGCTTCCTAGAAACGTGTAAGGTTCTACTTTTCATTTTTTTAAAAATATAAATGGTAAATAATTACTCTTGATGTTCTATTTGTTTGATTGATTGTAACTTAATTGTTATTTTGGTGCTTTGTTTAGACCTAATGTTCCTTCGGCTCTTTTCTTCACACACAACACTGCATTGGGGCCGCCTTACCGGGTCTTGGTGGATACCAACTTTATTAATTTCTCCATCCAGAATAAAGTGAGGGCTTTATTTTGTTGATTTTGTAATGGATGTGGTTTTAATTAACTTTCATCAATATGTTAGATTGTGAATTGTTTTCTTATGCTATATCTAGTTTCCATTATTTCTTTCTTTATTTTATTGAAATTATGTTTTATTTTATTTGCTGTTTTGTGTAGTTGGATCTAGAGAAGGGGATGATGGACTGCTTATATGCGAAATGTGAGTTTTTAAGTATCCAAGAATTCTTTTTTTGACTGCTTCTTTTCATTCTCACGAACTTAATGTTCATGTCGGAATTGTATTAATAAGTATTCTAACTTCAGCAGGGAGGTTGGTGTTGGGATTAATTTCAAATTATGCAATTTGTAACATAATTTACATGAACAATGTTGTTCAGAGATTATATATTAGTATTGTTGATAATGTATGTGAATGCTTAACTAATGACTACAGAGTTGAAAATTAAATTATTCCATTATTGTTTATGTTAATTCTCAGTTATTTTTTATGTAAAGGCACTCCTTGTATTACGGATTGTGTGATGGCAGAGCTTGAGAAGTTAGGTCAGAAATACCGCGTAGCTCTGAGGTATTGTCCATGTTGTTTTACTGCAATGCATCTCTTGCTTGTTTTATATTCAATGTCCTTCCTTGCATTAAGGTGTCAAGGTTTCCAAGCTATTGGATTGTTGTTGTCATCTGTTGTATTATAATTGGTGATAAATCCTTGTGCACTAATAATCTATTGCCATTTGTGTATTTTTAGAAAGCAAGAATTGACTGGCACTCTCCTTTTTTCGTATTTTTCTTTTTCATATGATATTATTAATTAAACAGGATTGCTAAGGATCCCCGTTTTGAGAGATTACCCTGTACTCATAAAGGGACCTATGCTGATGATTGTCTTGTTGAAAGAGTTACTCAGGTATGAATAGTGTGTAATACATGCTAAGCATTGTTTTTGTATGAATATCTAGTCATTATCCTTGGGATGAGGATACTGCAAGTTGAAGTGAATATTGTCGTAATATGTGTTGTAAGTGCAAATCATAGGGAAAGATTATCTTATCACATTTTATCATCTATTTATTTCAGAATGTAATATAGAAGTTCCATAGTAAATAAAGTAAAGCCTTTGGGATAACCAAAAAACTTTATTGGGCAAGTAACTCCAGATTTGTGCTACAGTTATGGTTTGAATAGTAAGGCTGATATGGTTTCACATAATGTTTGGTTACTCCCGCAAATGCTGATGTAGTTCACATAGCGTTCATTGAACAATAAGGCCAATATAGTTTCAATTGTTGTGGTCCCAGTAAGAAATTTCCGACGTCCTTGTTCTGTAACTTCTAATTAGTCACTTTTATTTCTTTTTGAAATAACTGAATCGACGGCTGGTGTTCCCATTTGGATTAGAATTTTTTTCAACAAGAAATTGATTAGGAAGATCTTGCCCTCAAATTCTTGTGTTGATGTTTGTATTTCAAATTTTGTTCATTGCATGGTCAATACATATTTTTGTCACGTTATGTCTTGTATCAGTTTAATTTTCTCTATTATTTACTAGCAAAATCAGAGCCAGTTTAATTTGGTATTTGAAGATGAATGTTGTTTTTAGTATTTTGCTTTATTTTCCTTGCGACTTACACTCAGTGTTGAAACAGTATAAATGCTTCATTGTTGCTACTTGTGATCGAGATCTGAAGAGGAGGATTCGGAAGGTAAGGTCAACCAACTTGTATGTCAAAACTATATTTTGTGATATTGAAGTGCAGGACATCAAAAGGTTCATTTGTTGGCAGGTTCCTGGTGTGCCAATCATGTATATTACTCAGCATAAGTATTCAATTGAACGATTGCCAGAAGCAACAATTGGTGGAGGTATGCTGAAGCTGGTAGCTCTAAATATCAATTGACTTGGGATATTCACGAAAATGATCATATATTTTATTTTATTTTTAAAATTAACCACTGTTAAAAATTTTCTTAAATCAAACTAATCATTCATCATTGGACAATAATTCCCATAAAAAATTAAAATAAAAGCCCGTAAGTACTCTCTCCACTTTGAATTTTATTCATTTTAGTTTGAAAGTGTGTCGATTGAAATTGGAGAGACACACTTGGGAGTTTCTGTTTCAGTTTTTTAGAGGGTATTATTGTTTGATATTTGGTTTAGTTTGAAGAAGTTTTTCATCAGTAATCCATATTAAAAATAGGATTAAAAATGTGATCATTTCCAGAATTTTCTTGTTAATCCACAAAATTTAAGGTTGGCTTAGTGATATCAGCTCAGTTCGTATTAATTTTTGAGCTTGTAGCGGTACTGTATTCTTGAGTCTCTTTCTTTGTACTTTTCTTAACCCCTGCATTGATTTGGAATGTTCATGATTTTGTTGCAGCTCCAAGAATTTGATGGTCCTTGATGGTAGGTAGGACGACGATCCTTCAACAGAGTGAAATTTGTGTTGCTCTAACAACTCACGTTGAGCCTTAAAATGTTCTGAACGTACGTGAACTGATACTCGTTAGATTTTATTAGAGCATTTGGAATGATAGAGGTCCATGATCTGAACTGATGCTGTAATTCTAGTTTCATTTCTTTTCCTTCGTCTAAAAATAAGGTTCAAGTCCTCTTGATTATTTAATCTTTGGCTGGTAACTACCTGAAGTATGATGAGGCCTCGTGCTAGGACTTTTGTTCTGTTCGTAGGGACAAAGGGCACTGGATAATTGTCATTAATATCTGATTTGATTACCTACAGAGGTGACCGAGGCTTTCTTAATTTATCTGAAGAACCGAGAAATGAATGTGATCCATAATCAATACCACTCGTGGAGGAATATGAATGAGTAAAAAATTTGCTAGGCAGTTAGTACCGGAACATTTGAAGGCTAAAGCGGGCAATGCATACACAATTATAATAATGAAGGGAAGTAAAATTGTACACTTTCTCCTTTCAAGAGTCTTTCTGACAGAATCTGCATCCTTTCTGACAACAATTAGACCCCAAAGAGAAAGGATAAAATTTGAAAAATCAAAGAATAATCTAATTAATATACTTTCAAAAACGCCAAGATGCATAGAATCAATTTAATCCTAAATTCGTTTATGTAATTACTGTAGTGTTAGATGTTTCACTCTCCTCTGGTGGGGGTTTGACATACTTGCCTATTACTTTTTGGTGACTTCTTCTCTTCATTCTAGAAAGTTTATCTCTACTTAGTTGCTTCCTCCTCTCTTTTTGCCGATTCCGAAGGTTCCTCTCTCTCTCAAATACACCTTGCCAAACAACCTCACCTGTTGATGGCCATAACCACCGTCTTGTAGGGTGGTCAGAATCTGCCTCCTCAGCCATGTCCTCATCCATACTTTTTAAAGTGGTGTATGAGAACCATTTAACCCACATTTTACCTCTTCTGCTCTTAAATTTATGTTCTTCTTGCATTGCACCGGTATCAGGGTTCACATATACCATACGCCTTGCACTATGATATGCCCAGACATTTACTAGTAGCTCAAGCATGCGCGAGTAACAATGTTTGTCCTGCATCATAAAATAAGCCAAAATAATTCAGTAGAAATGCCGAATAAACTTAAATAAATATTCACCATAATTGGCGTATTATATGATATTTGTATAACTTTAATGCTGAGTAAGGTCTATAGTTTTCTCAAAACTGGCATAAAAAGCCAAACTACCACTGCAAGTGGTACCAGGGGCTCATTTCTTACCAGAAAAATTCGGACGCATGGAACTAGGCTTGGGTTATGAAGAGGTAAATATCAAAATACTTGATTAGTATCAACAAAGTGAGAGAGCCAGCCATCAGAATAAACTATTACAGATATATTGCAGAGATAAAACGACTAACAGTAACATCACAAGCAAGGCAAATGGATGGTTAAATGCTATCCACTTGCACAGTAAGTCTATAAAAAAATATTTGGGAGGTAAACTAACTTAATTTGAAATAAAATTGGGGCCATTTATGGGGTGGGAGGTGTTTAATAAATCATAGTTGAATTGGCCATGCCAAGGTTGTGAGGCAGGCAACCTGTCCATCACTCCTAGATAATGAATTCTCTCGACAAAAGGTTACCTTATACAAACTCAGATAACAGTGGCTATTTTGATGGTGCTCATCATACATCTGTGCATCCAAGGCATCCACAAACATCCTGCAACAAAGAAAAACAATAGATTGACATACAATGAGTTCCACTGACAGTGAAAACCTCAAATTCAAGCATAAAGAAGCCCACAACGAGTAAAATGCACCTGGAAAACATAACAAATTCTAGGAAGGACCTTGTTGGCAAAGCCCAACACTGCATGACCGACCATGTATCTCCATCTTCGGGCATCGGGGGCAAAAGTTCTAAATCCTGCTTTACGCCATACATCCTCTTTAGGGATTCAGAAAAAGCAATCCTTCAACCATTTATAGAATGTAGAAGCAAAGTCACGTATTTTATAGGAGAGAGTAAATAAACAAACAAATGTACTTGACTGGGAATTTACAGCTCTTACTTGCAATTTCCAGCATTTATAGCATCACAAAATGACCAAAAATCCTGTTTCAAGGGGATCCTTGAATCCATGTCCATGCCAACCCAAAAGTAAAGTGCATCACCATGTCTTCGAGTTTGGATAGCATCTAGCAATGCATTTTCAGCAATTCTAGACAATGATGCCTGTTTAATATCCCCAGTTAGATGAAAATGAGAATCAAGGACACAAATCAAATTGTATAACTGCATCCAGCCCCAAGTAGACTCATAAAAGACAGGAACCACACACCTTATTCGCTGTCGCTCTCCAGGACTGAAACCCTATCCAGGCATTCTTGTGTATACGGTCAATCCGGTTTGCGATTGCAAAAAAGGCTCCATATTCACCAAGGGTGTCCCGGTAGTAATGGTTGTTAAGTATTGGCAGTCGGGAGGGTGCATCAATATCATCTCTTCCAGGTCTTCGGCCTCTTCCAGACTGAAATTATACAGTCCTTCACTTCAGATTGGTAAAGACATGCATTCTTCATGCAGAATTGATGAAATAAAGGGTAACAATTAAAAGGTACAATAAACCAAAGAAGGATATTCAGGGAAGCTCATTTTAGTTTTAAGTGAAAAAAGGAAGTCCACCAATTTAGAATTGCAAAAGCATATGCAATTAACATGACTCAAAAAATTTCATGTGTGAGATACATGATGAGTAAGCAATAAATCAACCAACTTCTGTGGCACAGGTATAATGCTCCAGTGCGTTGCATGAATTCTTTACCATTTTCAACATAAAAATCATAAGGAAGCTCAAAGTAGTTAAAAAATTGTCATCGTAATTGTCAAAAGGAACTTCTTGCACCAACCCCTTTTGCAAACAGAATTTATACAATTAACACCATATCCATGTTGAGAAGGTCATCTCCATCAAATGATCACTGCCCAGTTTTATCAACAGAGAGAACAGTATTACTGCAAGAAGAGAGCCTAGACAATTTTTCTGTCATAAATCTTTCCACAAAGTAGAAAAGTTGTAGCATATACAGAAAATCATCCTGATATAAGTCTCAAAAGTATTATTTGCGATTGGAATAAAATATGGATAAAAGGATGTCACAATGTGCTGGTTAACTCACCAGTCCGATTCCACGATAAAGTGATCTCTTGTGCAGAAAGGGCCAGGTCCCCTCCCCAAAGTAAGGTTCATAAACACACAATGGCTGACCTGTCCTTTCTAGCTCCCCTTCATCCCTTTCATGCAAATCATTTCTATTACGGTCAGCCCTTTTGGCATTTCGATACACATCCTCCCATGTTGCATGAGATTGATCACTTCTATCTTTCAACTGCATAAAAGTCCAAAGAATGTGAAATTTCACAAAGAAACATTTCGGATAATAGTCTATTAGGAATTTCCAACTTAATACGAAAGACTTATCACAGCAACCGTGACTATTACCTCTTCTTCCTCTCTTCTCTTTCTAATGTTTAACATCGCCATAACTTTTTCTTCCTTCCAGATGTCATATAAAAATGAATCATCAGTTGAAGAC
>JAWDEX010000002.1:4999342-5028733 GCA_035221805.1 Trichilia hirta | reverse complement strand
GAATGCCTGTAACTTGCCGTGTACAGAGTTATCTACTGTGACAGGATACTTGAATAGTTATTTGAACAGCGTAGTGGTTGGTCCCATTCTCAACTCCTGTTTTTGAAAAAGGTATAGGGATTATCTTGGTAATTTAGATTAGATTGCCTTGAAAATTAGAGTGGATGCCGAGAAATCGAAACAATCATACCGGGTTACAGCTTCTGATCTGGAAGCCAGGAAATTTTTGAAAAGAAATCAGTCTCGGGTCAGCAAATACCATCAATAATAATAATAATAATAATAATAATAATAATAATAATAATTATTATTATTATTATTATTATTTTGTATTCAATTACAAAGAAATCTCTCAATCCCAGCAAAAAAGACATTGCCATGGAAAAGCTTCCTAGGAACGTGTAACCTCCTATTTTTATTTTCAAAAATTATAAATGGTAAATAATTACTCCCGATATTCCATTTGTTTGATTGATTTGTAACATAATTTTTGTTTTGGGGGTTTATTTAGACCTAATGTTCCTTCTGCTCTTTTCTTCGAGCACAACACTGCATTGGGGCCACCTTACAGGGTCTTGGTGTTACAAACTTGATTAATTTCTCCATGCAGAATAAGGTGATTGATTTATTTTGTTGATTTTGTATTGCATGTGTTTGATTTTGTCATAATGGATGTGGTTTTAATTGACTTTCATCAATATATTAGATTGTGATTTTCATTTATTAATTATAATCTAATAATTATTAAATATATGTTGTAATTAACTTTCGTCAATATTTTAAATTATGAATTGCTTTCTTATGGTATATCTAGTTTCTGTTATTTGTTTACATATTATTTTTGAAATTATGTTTGATTTTGTTTCCCCTTTTGTGTAGTTGGATCTAGAGAAGGGAATTATGGACTGCTTATATGCGAAATGTGAGTTTTAAGTATCCAAGAATTCTGTTTTTTTACTGCTGCTTTACATTCTCATGAAGTTGATGTTCATGTTTGAATTGTGTTAATAAGTATTCTAACTTCAACGGGAACGTTGGTGTTGTGATTTAAATTCAAATTATACAATTTTTACTGTAATTTACGATGAAACAATGTTGTTGAGAAATTATATATTACCATTGTTGATAATGTATGTGAGTGCATGAGTACTTACTACTGAGTTGAAAATTAAATAATCCATTATTTTTTATGTTAAATCTCTGTCATTTTTCATTTAAAGGCATTCCTTGTATTACAGATTGTGTGATGGCGGAGCTTGAGAAGTTAGGTGAGAAATATGCGTAGCTGTGAGGTATCATCCATATTGTTTTACTGCAGTGCATCTCTCTGACTGGTTTTATATTCAATGTCCTTCCTTGCATTAAGGGTCTAGGTTTCCAAGCTATAGGATTCTTGTTGTCATCTATTTTATTAGAATTGGCGATAAATCCTCACGCGCTAATCATCTATTGACTTTTGTATTTTTAACAAGAGAGAATTGACTGGCATTCTCCTTTTTTTTGTATTCTTTTTTCATATGACACCATTAACAGGATTGCTAAGGATCCCTGTTTGCGAGATTACCCCGTACTCATAAAGGAACCTATGCTGATGATTGTCTTGTTGAAAGAGTTAATCAGGTATGAATAGTGTGTAATACTGCTGTGCATTGTTTTTGTGTGAACCTCTAGTCGGTAGAGAAACGAACTTTGATTGGGGCGACGATACTGCAAGTTGAACTAAATGTTGTTGTAACATATTTGTTTTAAGTGCAAGTCATAGGGAAAGATTATCTTATCGCATTTTATCATCTATTTATTTAAGTGCAAGCCTCTGGGATAACCTGTTTTGGGGGGGATAATCACATTTCCTTCAATCCAGAAAAAAATTTATTGGTAAAGAACTCCAGATTTGTGCTCAAGTTATTGTTTGAATAGTAAGGTTGATATGGTTTCACATAATGTTCGATTAAGCCTGCAAATGCTGATATCGTTAACATTATGTTTGTCAAACATTAAAGCTGATATAGTTTCAATTTTTATGGTCCCAGTAAGAAATCTCCAATGTCCTTGTTATGTGCCTTCTAATAAGTCACTTTCATTTCTTTTTGAAATAAATGAATCTACGGCTACTATTCTTATTTGGATCAGAAGTTTTTTTCAACAAGAAATTGATTAGGAAGATCTTACCCTCAAATTTATATGTTGATGTTTTTATTTAAAATTCTGCTCATTGCATGTTCAATACATGTTTTTGCCATTTCGTATCCTGTATGCGTTTAATTTTCTTTATTATATACTATTCATATCAGAGCCAGTTTAATTTGGTATTTGAAAATAATATTACTTTTAGTATTTTGATTTATTGTTCCCTTGCAACTTAGACTCAGTGTTGAAACAGCATAAATACTTCATTGTTGCTACTTGTGATCGAGATCTGAAGACAAGGATTTGGAAGGTGGGATCAACCAACTTGTATGTCAGAATCATATTTCATGATATTGAAGTGCAAGACATCAAAATGTTTGCTTGTTGGTATGTCCCTGGTGTGCCAATCATGTACAGTACTCAGCCTAAGTATTCAACTGAACGGTTGCCAGAAACAACAATAGGAGGAGGTAGGCTTAGGCTGGTATCTATAAATATTAATAGACTCCCACAAAATTTTAAGTTGGCTGGGTGAGGCAGCTCAGTTTGTGTTGATTTTTGAGCCTGTAGTTGGATGGTCTTCTTTTATGTTTCTTTCTTTATTCCTTTTCTAAACCCCCTGGATTGATTTGAAATGTAAATGATTTGGTGGAGCTCCAAGAATTTGATGATAGAAGGACGATCCTTCAACAGTGTGAAATCTATGTTCTGCTAACTCAAGTTGAGCCTTAAAATGTTCTTAAAGTATGTGAACTGATGCGTTGATAGATTTATTAGAACATTAGGAATGATAGAGATTCATGAGGTGTATTTGTAATATAATTGAGCATTTGTTCTTAACATTTTGTAATTCTAGTTTTAATTATTTTCCCCCTTTCTTCTTCCAAAATTAGGCTCAAGACTTTTCGAATGATTTAATCTGCTATGGGCTCACCATGCGTCTCTGGTCGTTACCTAAAGTATGATGGAACCCCGTCCTAGTATTTTTGTTCTGTGCAAAAGTCGAAAGGATTCGGCGCAATGGGGATGAATATCTGATTTTATTGCTGATCAAGACTCTTAATTTATCAGAAAAACGGATACCCGAATGCTATCTTACTTCACAATCAAAACCACTCATTTAGAAATTTGAAGAGCGAAAAATTAGCTAAGCGTTTTGAACTAGGACATTTGAAGGCAAATCTAGGTGTTTTTGCATAATTACCAATAATGAAAACGAAAATTTTACAGTTATTATGCCTTTTTTCTTACATTAGAATTTTGTAACGGTAGTAAACGAAAAAATGGAAAACACTAGTATACAATTGCCAGTCATAAACATTGACGACCAGAAGGATGCAGTCTGCTACATACAATACCCACACGGATAATAGATTTTATGCATCCTTTCTGCCAAAAATTAGACCAGAAAGAGTAAGAGAGAGGAAAAGATTACAAAAATCAAAGAATCACCTAATTAAACTACCTTCAAAGATGCCAAGATGCATAGAATCAATTTGATCCTAAAGTCGTTGATGTAATTACTGTTGAGTTCAGCTTTTCAGTCTCTTCCGGTGGAGGTTTCACATACTTTCCTATTACTTTTTGGCGACTATTACTCTTCATCCTAGAAAGTTTATCTTTAGTAAGCTGATCCTAGGAAGATTCCTCTCTCTCCCAAATACAACTTGCCAAACAGCCTCACCTGTTGATGGTCATAACCATCGCCTTCTAGAGTGCTCATAATCTGCCTCCTCGTATATGTCTCCATCCATACATTTTAAAGTGGTATATGAGAACCATTTGATCCACATTTTCCCTCTTTGGCTCTTAAATCTATGGTGTTCTTGCTTTGCACCGGTCTTAGAGTTCACATATAACATCCGCTTGGCTATGATATGCCCACACATTTACAAGCAGCTCAAGCTTGCGTAAGTAACAATGTTTGTCCTGCATCATAAAATAAGCCAAATGACTCCCACCAGGGAGAAATGTTGAAGGAACAAACAACGATTCATCATAATTGGCGTATATTATATGAAATTTGTATAATTTCAATGCCGAATAAAGTCCAGTTTTCTCAAAACTGGCATAAGGAACCAAACTACCATTGTAAATGATACCAGAGGCTCATCTTTTGCAGGAAAAATTCAGATATATGGAACTAGGCTTAGGTTATGAAGAGGTATAATATTAAAATACAGGAGTAGGATCAACATCATAAGAGCCAGCCATCAGAATAATTATTACATATATATCGCAAAGATAAAACCACTAACAAGAACATCACAAGCAAGGCAACTGGATGGTGAAATGATAAAAAAACATTTCGAAGGAAAACTAACTCAAATTGAAATAAAATTGGGGCCATTAGGGGGTGGGAGGTGCCTTAATAAATCATAGTTGAATTGGCCATGCCAAGGTTGTGAGGATCAATCTTAGTCGATGATGAATTCTCTCAACCAAAAGCATGTTACCTTAGACAAACTCAGATATCAGTGGCCACTTTGATGGTGCTCATCATACATCTGTGCATCCAAGGCATCCACAAACATCCTGCAACCAAGACAAATAATAGATTGACAATACAATGAGATCTTCTGACAGAGACAAAAGCTCAAATTCAAACGTAAAGAAGCCCATAAGGAGTTAAATGCACCATGAAAACCTAACAAACTCTAGGAAGGACTTCGTTGGCAAAGCCCAACACTGCATGACAAACCATGTATCTCCATCTGCGAGTATTATGGGCAAAAATTCCAAATTGTGCTTTACGCCATACATCCTCTTCAGGGATTCAGAAAAAGCGGCCCTTCAACCATTTATAGAATGTAGAATCACAGTCATATATTTTATAAAAGATATAGTAAACAAACAAACAAATATACATAATTGTGGAATTTACAGCTCTTACTTGCAATTTCCTGCATATATATCATCACAAAATGACCAAAAATCCTGTTTCAAGGGGTTTCTTGAATCCGTGTCCATGCGAACCCAAAAGTTAAGTGTGTCACCATGCCTTTGAGTTTGGATAAAGTCTAGTAATGGATTTTCAGCAATCCTTGACAACGATGCCTGTTTAAGCCTCCCAATTAAATGGAAAAGCACATCAAGGAAACAAATCAAATTGTATAAATGCTTCCAGCCCCAAGTAGACTCATAAAGCAGGAGTTGTTGATAACATCCATTCTGATACAAAATTTTGAGAAAGTTTTGGTTTCATTTTCTTAACTTAAATTTCCATAAACCAGAGGAAGATAGGACTGAGCTCCTATATTCTAAGAATTCACTTAAATACATATTCTGTCAATTTGATATCACAAAATGGATAGAAACCACATATTTTTTGACTTCGAATCTTAAATGCATTAATTGAACCATGTATAGGCATTAAGGAATATCAAAGGCCTCAAATACTGGCCAAGGACTGTCTTGCAGCACACCACAAAACATTACCCTGCCACCAAAAACCTCATTCAGATTTATATAAAATGACATGGAACTACACGCCGTATTCGCTGTCGCTCTCCAGGACTGAAACCCTATCCAGGCATTCTTGTGTATAAGGTCAATCCGGTTTGCGATTGAAAAAAAGGCTCCATATTCCCTAAGGGTGTCTCTGTAGTAAGGGTTGTTTAGTAGTGGCAATCGGGAGCATGCATGAATATCATCTACTCCAGGTCTTCGGCCTCCGCCAGAATGAAATAATACAGTCCTTCACATCAGATTGGTGAAGAGAGAAACATCTTCATGCAGAATTGATGAAATAAAGGGTAACGATTAACAAGTATAATAAACCAAGGAAGGATATTCATGGCAAGGTTATCTTAGTTTGAATCAAAAAATGGAAGCCTACCAAGTTAGAATTGCAAAACCATACACAATTAACCTGACTAAAACCATTTCATGTGGGAGATAGACAATGAGTAAGCAATAAATCAACCAGCTTATTTGGCACAGGTACAATGCTTCGGTGGCTTGTATGAAATCTGTACAATTTCCACATAAAAATAGTAAGTTCAAAGTTTTTAAAAGATTGTCATGATAATTGTTAAAAGAAACCTTTTGCCAACCATTTTTGCAGACAGAATTATACAATTAACACCACATCCATGTTGAGAAGGCCATTTACATCAATTGATCACCACCCAACACAGAGAAAACAGCATTTCTTCAAGAAGATGAGAGCCTATACAATTTTTCTGTCATAAATCTTTCCACAAAGTAGAAAAGTTTCAGCATAGACAGACTCATTCTTTTTTAAGCCTCGAAGTATAATTTGCAATTGAAATAAAATATGAATAAAAGGATGTCACAATGTGCTGGCTAACTCACCAGTCTGATTCCACGATAAAGTGATCTCTTGTGCAGAAAGGGCCAGGTTCCCTCCGCAAAGTAAGGTTCACAAACACAATGGCTGACTTGTCATTTCTAGATCCCCTTCATCCTTTTCGCACAAATCATTTCTATTACGATCAGCCCTTTTGGCATTTTGATACACATCCTCCCATGTTCCATGAGATTGATCACGTCTATCTTTCAACTGCATAAAAGTGCAAAGAATGCGAAATTTCAAACATTTCAGATAATAAAGTCTATTTGGAATTTCCAACCTAATATGATAGAATTATCACTACAACCATGATTATTATCTCTTCTTCCTCTCTTCTCTTTCTAACATTTAACATCACCATGTCTTTTTCTTCCTTCCAGATGTCATATAAAAACGAATCATCAGTTGAAGAAGAAGAAAGATAGCTCTCTCTTTCAGTATGGTTCAACTGCTGCTCAAGCAGGTTTAAAAATCTTTCACTTCTTGAAGATTTGTCCACATGCGTTGTATTTAGAAAAGATTCAAATAGCTGCCATTGCCATTCTTCTTTCAATTTAGGAGAGAGCTCTTTAATAGCCCTAGGGAACGCAACTTCTGATGGGAGCCTGAGAACATTTTCAAGTAGCAAAGCATAACCTTCAATGGTTTCCAAAACCATCAGGTTCTTAACAGAACCTTTTCCTATTGAAGCAATATTACGAGCCAGAGGTGATATTTTTCCCATTGTAATCACTTGCAATATGATCTGTGTCAGAACCCTAATATTATCCTTAGGAAACAGATAGCCATTCACCCTGTCATCAACCTAATCGTTATTGTCAATACAGTTAGTAACTTAAGAAAAAAAATTTGCAACAAAAAAATGATTAAAAAAATGAGCTAAAAGAAAATAAAAGAATGGAAAGAATGATATTAACTAGACCCAGTAATTCAAAATTTACACCATAAGTGAGCATTAATATTTCCATTATTTTCAGAACAAAAAAGAAAATATGTTTCGTCTCCCTGTCATTATTGAATTGAATTCACTCTAAGAAAATTATCAGTTACAGATTTCCAATTTAAAGCAGGAACTATGTATATTATGTTTTCAGGCCATGATATAGGATAAATTTAGGAAGACCATAAGGCAAAACGACCAAACCAATATGAATTGCAATGGATGAGTAATAAGACAGACAAATAAAAAAGGAAAATACATGGGAAGCTACTGCACTGGCAAGAGAAACAATTTATATATAAAATCCAAGATTCTATATGATCAATATGAGGACTAACAAGAAATAATATTAGGTTGAGAAAAAATACATTGCCCCAACTTTTGACTTGAGTTGAGTTATCAATTCCCAGAAAAACAATAAAAAGGAAGAACTAAAACAAATATTAGACATAAAACTTTTCTTAATCAAGTTGAACTTATGCATACGTTGCTGGCACAAAACTTTTGTCATTAATTATAAATTCCTAGTTACTTTGTAGCATGTATGTGTATCTGTTGCAAAATTTTTATAAAATACTTGAAAAACAGAAGCGTACATATTTTCTGATATTGGAGAGATCTGGGGCTATGATTGGTTTCCCAAAGCACATAGCTTTGACTAAAATTTCCGGAAAAGATTGCTCCTCAAGAAAGGATCCATATATCACTACATCAGCCATGCTAAGAACACCATCAACATCCCCTTCAGCAGCTATGTGCTTCACAACCCCTATAGGATAATGCAAACTAAGAGCAATGGCCTGAGGAAAACAGGAGATTGTTGGAAATTGGTTAATCAACCAGAAAATTAGAGAAGATTATCCACAATGAAGGTTGTAGTTAAAGCCATACCTCAACAGCCGCACTGTAATTACTAGTTGAATCCCCGCCTAAAATCATTACCTTAATACGAGAATCTGATTCATTTTCTACAGAGAAATTAGAAAAAAGTGGTAAAAGTGCCTGCAAAACAAGGGCATGCTCCAGCCATAAACCCCTGTACAGAAATTGACTTCCTACAATTGCAATCACAAGATCATCCAGCCTATAACCCATCTTGACACGTCCATTATGTTTGTACAAATCCATATTAGTATAAGCTTTCCATGCTTCAGTAGGAGAACCGGGAATAACATAATAGTTTCCGGCATCAAATGCAGAGTAGATCATCTGTAAGGAGTGAAAAGAAATCAAATAACTGGAAATACATTTTGGCCTTGGAAGTCAGTCTCAAAGCATGAGCATTAAGGGTAAATACAGTTGTACAAACAAGACATCATGGGTATACGTGTCAAGGCTGCTGTTCTTCACTCACAGCGCATTTTGGGATTCGCTAATCACCCAATGTACACTTTCTTATATAAGACAACCGGTCTTTCACTCGAGGTCTTTTGTTATTCTTTTCCTTCAAGGATTTTGCTGCCAAGGCCGTGATTTGACAGGGTAGTATTTTTGGTTGAAATGGGATCATAACATGAGTGCTTTGGCAGATTTGTAATAAGTGTTATATTGTCTTAATATGACTAAGCATTACTAAAGCTGCACCTAACCCGCATGTTATTTGCATCTCCTGACTGGCACATGCACAACATAAATATAATTACTATCAAACAAACATTTAACAGCAGAAATCAACAGTCAGATCCCTTTCACCCAGTTCGAAAAAACTATGCTGAAATGTCTGAATAAAGTATTAACAGCGTCCATAAAATAAAAAAAATAATGATAATTACCGGCAGGACATAGTCTGGGAAGACAACAACAGAAGCACGGCTGAAAACCTTTTTCCAATCATTTAAAATATCAACTTGGCCACTCAAACTATATTTTCTTGAGCGAATAGCAAGTGTTCTTTCATGAATGGTCCATATGAGAGGCAAAGACTTGAAAGGTTCCATCGTAAGACTGTAACAAGTAAATCAATGATGTTAACTGACTTACAACAGTTGTTGATTTGAACAACTTATTGACACCAAGCACAAACCAAATCCAAGATATTAAAATTAAAAGGGAAGTCCTTAATCATGTAGTATCATCCATCATTTATTGCTGAAGGCAAATTTGTCTGGTTATTAGCAAACTCAGTTATTAGGCAAACTCAAGTTTCTTGATAAAAGTACATTTAAGTAGATAACTGCCAAATCCAAATGCAAGAAAACTGAATCTCATCTCAAAGTCAGGATAACAGATGGAAGAAACCACAATTTATGAAGAAAATCCAGATGTATGAAAAAAGTAAAGACTTTGCGTGAGACTAAAATATTGGAAGTTTATCTAGAGAGAGGTAAAATAATATTTCTTACCTAGAAATAACACTTTTGGCTTCAATAGAGTTCACAAATATGCCATCATAGCTGCAAAAATGATACATCATCAAAATTCATAATATCCAATAAATCAAACTACGCCCAATCATTTTCAAACAAGAAACAATGGATAATTCCGCATGGTTACAGAATCACTCATTAGTCACATCAACCAAATTTCCAGTGTTTAATCATGTACATGAAAAAGAAAATTTTCATCCATTTGTGGAATTTTATAATCATGACGTACAGTTGTCCTAATGGACTATTCAGAAAACTTAAATTTGCAATCATAAAAATTTTGAACCTAATAAAGTCATGTATAGTACTAAATTATGAAACAATTGTTACAATGATGCTTAAGTGCAATCTTTTAAAATTAAGAAAGTGTCAAAAGTGGTTGGATTCTAATTGAAACTACAATACCAGTTCCGGTGATAACCCACATAAAGTATAAATGGACCAATAACTACAAATGATATTAATGATTGCAAGGGCATTCCATGGAAGCAGTTCAACAACTGAAGATACTGGCTTCCACCCACAGGAGATAGAGGTCCTCAATTAGTTTTTCTCCATGCATATCGGAATAATTGAGCATTCAAAGTTTAAGGTTTACAACAGACAAAACAACATGAAACGCATACTTTAGCCAATTGACAAAAGTTCCCATCTTGTGACTGGATTGAACGATGGTGATTGGAACTCCTATGTTTTTCCATGCATCAGAAGCAGGACCATCTTCAAGAGAATACACCTGCAGAAGGAAATTAAAACACATAAGAGGCTAAGATGAATTTACGTAGCTTAGCGTTAATAATATCTTTGTTCCCAATTAATGGTCTTGGAATCAAAGAGAAATGTCCATAATATAAAAGAACTTGCTGCTCCCAGTAAATTACTAGATAAAAAGGTTTGAGGTTAGTTTACATCCCCACACACAAAAAAAGTGCAGATTTTCATAAATTTGAAACAGAGCTGAGGACTTAGATCTAGGACAAGACTAACATTGCAACAGCAAATTCAACTAAAATTTAAGATGGAAATAAAGAGTTTGCTCCTCCAGAACAGCACTTATCTCAAAAAGATGGGTCACCTGACAAAACCTGTACCTTCACCTTATAAAATTCCAAAAATGAAACTTTTATACCCAATGCGTCCCAACTGCCAACCATGAAAATTTCTGCAGGGAAAACAGTTTCACCTGGTCTGGAACCAATGTAAGCTTCCCAAATATCACCCAGTACTTCCTCAGATAGTGGTCCGATTGCATCCTTTGGTTACCAAGCTGATTTCTACAACTTATTTCCTACTAAAAACTGTTTAATGCAATTCTTGGAAGCATGATGAGCTAACTAGAAATTCATCTTAAGCACTGAAATAAGCAACAAAAAGAATACAATATTAACTGAAGAGTCTCTAAAGAAGCCTAGACTACATACAAGGTAAAGAATACAATCGTACATGATTCACAAGCTTCAATTTATCCAATTCTCTTCACCCAAAAAACAAAAGTTGCGCTTAACAGAAGATGAAACGCACGTGAATATACAATTACCTGAATTGCATAACCAATCTCTTGCAATGCAATTGCAACAGTCGCCATTAGCAATTGCTGTGGATCAACCAGAAGATCGGCAAATACCTTCAATTAGAAATTCAAATAAAAAAAAAAATCACAACACAAGCAAAATCGTCGCCAAATAAACCACATAGAATCAGTAAACATAAAATCGTGAATAATTCAGCTGAAAGTCAGCAAACCAACTGACATACTATGTAAACATGAACTGCTAACCAAATCAACACTCGATTACTAACCAAACTTAGAGTAAAATGAATATCAATCACCAAAAACAACCATATTCAATGATTACTGACCAATGCAAGCTGAGGCTTTCTGTAAGCAAAACGCTGTAGCCTCCTATTAAGAACAGTAGTCAAATTCACATCTCTGTCTTCTCTTTGGAATTTATCCATAAGCTTTAAAGGCTTAAATGTAATATCTTCCCCAAAATCCAACAGACCCATTTCCTTCCAGAACGTCAAATCTCCTGAAACCTTATCCATATTTTGCAATGAATCTTCTGATTTATCCATTACTGAAATAGGCAACAACATCTGAAAAATAACCACAAAGAACAAGAACACAGCGACAGTGCAAATCCATAGCAGATAATCTAGCTTCTTGAAAAATAAGAAACGTGAAAATCTCGATCTGTGTCTCTGCAAAAATGTGTGCCTCTCAGTTCTCGACGAGGAACGACCAAGATTGTCTCTTTTTGCGAGAACCAAACTCTCCAAAGAACCCATTTACGTTCCCATCAAAATTTACAAGATTCCAATAAAGAAAAACGCTTCAAAAGCGAAAGAACAAGCACATGCAAATCAATAAAAGCAAGAACGCTGACAAATACTCGGTTACATAAACTTTGAAGAGCGTAATAGCAGAGACTACAGGGTGCTTGTGAACTGAGTAAAAGAATGGCTAGAGAAAGAGAAAGGTAAGAGAAGAGACTGCGAGATTAAATTGACTTGGCGTTGTTCTGTTTCGTATTTTTCAACAAGGTGCATAGAAGGAAAGATTGGTTTTTCACAGATTTTACTCACGAATAATTTGGAAGAGCAACGGGATTTCCGTGATCTTGAAAATGAAGACTCTTGCCCGAGAGCCACTCCCCCGGATGAGAATCTTATTTCTCCGATTGAACCGCTGGTTGTCTGATTTCCCTTATTATAGATTAAAACGAAAAAAAAAAATTATTGTCGGTTGTAATTATTATTTTATCCTATAGTTAATAAATTATGTTATTTTTAAAGATATTTCAGTATTAAGAATGAATGATTTATAAATGTAAATATATACTATAAATATTAGTTTATGATATAAATAAAAGAAAATTGAGGGGAAGATTTTTTTTTTTTTCTTTTTTCTTTTTTACAAATGTATTAAGAAACAGGCAGATTGAAGGAAGGCGTATTTGATTACATGAGACTTCATATGACTAACTAAAGTTAGTTCAGTATTAAAATAAAAAATATTAATAAATAGACGATACATGAATGAGATAGACAGATGGATAGACTGATGTTATAGACCGTTGAGAAAAGAATACATAAAAAAAAAATTTGTTTAGGTCAATGAAAGGAAGTGATGGAAGTCAGCAACGAGACATTGACAATAGGGTACAGCATTTTCTTTTTCTTTTTTTCTTTTTTATTTTACTATTCTTAATGAAATTAATACGTGTTTGATTTTGTCTCGTTAAAAGTTTTATTGTAAAATTTAGTGAGACAAAAATTTTAGTAAAATTTCAAGCCTAAATTTATAATTGATATTTAAAACTTAAAATTTATTTTATTTTTATAATTTTAAATTTTAATTATTCAAATTAAAATTTTAAATTTAATATATAACAAAAGAATATTAGAAAAATAACAAAAATGCAATATAAAAAACTAATAAAATTCAAATGTATATGTATATTAAAGACTTCAAATTGATATAGAATTTTATATTCTAATATTGTTATTCAAGATTTTAAGTTTAATTAAAATAAAATTTTTCTTTAAAATTTTAGGTTATGAAAAATAAAAATTAATTTAGAATTTTTAATTTCTAAATACCCCTCTCTCTCGTTATATTTTTTAGATAATATAATGTTAATAAATAATAAACTATTATCTCTAATTTTTAATATAAAAAATTTATTTTAAATGTTTTAACAGATTATAGCATTACATAATAATAATTATATAAAATAGGAATAATATAAGTGTATAAATAAAATAAATATAAGATAATGAAAAATGATATTTTGCATACTAAAATTGTGTTGATAATATGTTATAAATATTAATTTAAGATGTAAATAAAAAAATTGAGGAATGAAAAATATAGTTATTTTGTAAATAATTGAATACGAAAGTGAGTGTATTTAACACCAATGAAGAAGAATACTTAAAATGATTTTATGGGTTAATAAAAAAAATGGTGAAAACCACCAATAACACATTGACAAATAATGTGTGAGCGTGTGTATATATATATATATATAATTTTACGTAGACAATTATGTAATGACGATATTTTTGGAATATATATATAATAGATTTCAATCATCTCATGTTCATACACGTGGAGTGGAAATAATGGCTGCATGAATTTACTGTGAAATAAAAATAAAAAGTCGTACGCATTGCAGTAAAGTATTCCTCTATTTAATTTTTGCAAGAGGCTGCTAATGGAAATAAAATAAAATATATGGCGTCTTAGACAACTTTGCTTGTTGCCATTGTCATTTGTCAGCTGTCAATTTCACGATAAATTAAACACATTTTACTTTTATTTTTTATTTTTTAATTTATAATTTCTGTTTAAATAATTTACTTAGTCTTAGAGTCCCAGCTAAGTAACAAGTGTTTTTTGTTTTTTTTTTCAAAAAATATACTGTTTATTATTTTTACATTTGACCCCATTCTCAAGTTCTTTAATCTCCAAAATTTTGAAATAATTTCTGAACCACCCAATTCGACAATCAAAATTAGAATTACTGATTCAATGATTCTAATAACGCCAAATAGAATGTTCATAAAATAAAATAAAATAAATTAATTATTTTAAAAGCTGCCTTATATTTTCCATGCATGACAGACAAATTTTAATTTATTGGATTCATTTTGTCCCAGCACAAATTATTCATACACTCCCAAATTACCATTAAATGATGACCTAAATTTTGATCACGGTATATAATTATATTTGTAACAGTAACTTATGAAATTGCTCTCAACTTTTTTTAATTAAATATAATCACTTTTAAAAAGATTAAAAACAAAAAACAAGTTGATTTTTTAAATATATTTATCAATGTTTGTAATGATATATCCTCTAGATCCACTTAATCATTCAAAGTGTTTTCACTCCGCCTGTTAGGATAATTGCCTTCCAAGCAATAGACAGGCGTTCATGTTCTCGCAAACGCATTTTAAAATTTTGTGAGGAAAAGATTACGTAAGATCCGTAGATCCCCTGCAATGTCTGTGAATTAGATGGTATTGTACAAACCATTAAATTGCATCACATACATCTTGGGAAAGAATTCTCAGATTAAATAGACCGGTAATGTCTGCGAATTTGATGGTATTGTACAAACCATCAAATTGCATCACATATATTTTGGCAAAGAGTTCTCAGAATCTCAGTATTCAGTAAAGAAAAAAATAACTATATAGAAGGGTTGCGAGGTACAGTTTGTAATCAGAAAGTTTGGCAACCCCGACAGCAATCAAAATTGGTTAAACAAGTGGACTATTCCAGCTTTTGCAGCAGCCATATGTGAAGAATTCGTTGATTGCAAAACAGAGATCAACGTCATTTCCAATAAATTACGTGAATCTTGCGTAAACTTAACTGCACCAGAGACAGATAAAAAAATGAGCATCAATGTTGCTGATCACCTTAAAATACTTCCCCATAATTCCAAGATGTCGCTGCTGAGCAGGAAGTTGATCCAATTGGCACATTAAGTTTCATAAATGGGTTAATAAGGCTTATTAGTTCAGCAGAAATAGATCATATAGTTTGCCAACTTGCTATGAATTGCCTAATGGAGACTCGGAGGCATGATCATCCACCAACCAAAAACCAAAATCACCAAAACGTGTTAGCTTCTTCTCAAAACCTGTGATATAATTGCTATGGACGATTACATGCTTTACCTTAGTTTCTTGCACCCATGTCAGTTTTTTGAAGAATAATCCTCCGGTAGGAAATGCTGCCTGTGGTAGCAGGTAGAGATCCACCTGCAAAGTTTCAACATTAAATAATCATCAGAGAAATCTGAACAACACCGTAGCTAAAAAGTGAGCTTATTGATTTTTGTTAATCTAAATAAATCCAGAAGGATGCTACTTACAAGCGGGGAAAAGTGAATAAAGAACCCAAAGAACATATTTTATTAACCACTAAAAGGAGCAGCGGAAGGATACCCAAAATAATAACCAACAATACAATGAATTCTAGTATTCAGTTTAACTTCATGTTCTTCCCTCGACTGAACTTGGAAGTAACATTATATTTTATCAAGAATGATGCTAACTGCGCCACAACCAAATTCCGTGCGAATGGAAAGTGACTGATACAAGAAAGTTTAGAAGCAAAACCCAGCAGATGGAATTAGCAAGGAGACATTAACAGTTCAAAACCCATTGTTACTGAATGGAACATGGGAATATGGGCATTAGAAGACAAAGATAGGGAAGACAATGGGTGCACAGTTTCCAGTCATGCACCAGATACATTCTAGTATCTAATCATGTATGCCTGTCCTTTTATTTCAAGGGCATGACAAAGTAATCCAGATTATTCTGTTTGATCACAGAAACCTTCACAAGTAAACACAACTAACAGTTCCTCTTAATTGAAAGACGTACATCTATTCACAGGGCTTCGCAAAGGATAATACATAGAACTAGCGAGCCTAGCGGTGGAAGGTGTATGCCTCAAGAATAAAATTCACTTTAATCCATAATTTTGATAATAGATTTAAATAGTAAAATAATTATAAATGATTGAATTACTAAGGTATACATAACCACATGCAATAAAAGAATCAAATGGAAACTAAAACGATATAAAAAAATAAATAAAAGAAGAAAAAGGATTGAGACTACTTAAAATCACAAGGGCAATGATACCTAGAATCAAAACGATAATTTATGCTGTCAATGACATGAAGACACAGAACACACCTGTCTAGCAGTTTTACTCGGTGCCCAGTTAAAAGCAGGCAGATCATTTGCTTTCTTTGCCTTGGACGATGGTTGAGCCTGAAGCTCCTCAATCCATTTCCTCATAACGAATTTTGCTCCATCCGTGGGTCCCAGGAAAATTATACAACCACATATGTAAGTGCGCCCCTTTTTCCCTGGAGGAGGCAAATCATGGGAATGGTCGAGAGGTTTCACCTGATCCCAAATAGTAAAAGGCAAGAATAAATAAAAAAAAGGCAGGGGTTTTCATCATGACATGAGAATAAAAAACCATTTCAAACTGCATAATTCACAATAATTCCAATGTCATCTACACACCCAAAGCTAGAAGCAAAGTAGAGTACACACACTGGCCATGTCATCGGTGAAGTACAACATCATGATTTCCCTCCAAATATGGAAAAGGATCTTTCAACCATGCCATATCAACATCATTATACATAACGTTTTACCCAAGCTCCAATTTGTGCAGCAGAAGACGAGGCCTTCGAGAAGTAAAATTGAAGAACCCCTACACAAATAGACCAGTCAAGGACATTTCATCAATTAACAAAGAAATTTGAGCCTATTACCCGAGTAGCATCAATCTTAATCATAATAAAGAAAAAGCCTTTGAAAAAACAAAAGAAACAAAAAAAACAAATGAGCTAAAAATATCCAAATTATACCACTAACAGACCTAAATTGCGAAAGAAAAACAATTTAATGAATTGCTGAACCACCCAAAGACTATAACATATAATGAATTGCTGATAAATTGAATTAAAATCAGAAATTGAACACCATTTATCAAATAATGTTTATTTGACCTGAGAACCGAACTTACGGGCAGTTTGTGAATCGGGAGCAGGCGGTACGAGGACGGCGTGACCAGGCCATTTCTTGTTCACTTTATAAAGGGTTGCATAATCCTCTGCAATCAGTAACACCTGATCTTGGTGTTTTTGCCTGGAAATACAATTCAACCAGTTATTCGAAAAGGGCAAGTAAGGCTGACTCACTGCACGCACAATCACAGCTCTGTTCCTGGCCACAAACGACGCCGCTTGCGACAGCATGTAGTCATGCCATTTAGCGCGAGAGTAAGTTGTGTTTGGGAACATGAGGGAGGATTACCCCGAGCAGTACTAACATAGAGAGTAAGACTAGAAGAGTTGTTCGGTTGACGAGTGACATTGATCTTTGGAAGATTACACAATTACGAAGAGAGATTGGGTGTAGATCTGATAACGGATTGTGTAACGGTCTTTGATGCAGGAATTGTGACATCTTTGCTGCAACAAATCAAATAGTAAAATTGTAGGTGATCTAAGTTCGAACCGAGAAAGAAGTATGGAGAGTTCGAATGAGCTGAGAGTCCTTTAGATTGAATCTGCAACGACGGGTTAGGGGGAATCAAGTTTAGGACCGGGTCTGTCGGTGATGAGTCCGGCTTGCATGCATAGGGTCCCATTTCGGGTCGTAGTTGGGTTGGATTCGCTAAAGAATTGCGACTGGGAGGGGGTTATGTCGTTCATCGTTTCCTTCCGAGTCTCTAGAGCGTTTCATATGAAACCGTTAACAGAAAATTGGCGGCGTCAGAGGAATAAGATCCGTTTGAATAAAATAAGGTACCTTTTGTTATTATTATTATTAATAAATAAAAGATAAAAATAAATTTAAGATTTCAATTTTCAATCTCTAGCAGTAACATTTGATATCGAAATCTATCTATATTTGATATTTTTAGAGTGATAACAATTGGATACGACATCTAATCTAAATGATGGTGCATGCAGAGTAATCTCAATCCCTTTCGTCAATATAAGTCGTCTCATAACTGAATCGGTGTGTTGAAAACATAATACATTACGGTGAAAAATCCCCGCCCGTGGTCTATTATGATAGAAAACCATTCGGGTGAATTATATTTCACTCTTACATTGTCCAATCTTCTTCCGTAAACACGAGTGAAAACTAAAGATATTCTTTCCATTATGTAATTCTTTACCGTAGTCGGGCAACGATGTACGAAAAACTCACCAAATGCCAGTCCAGATTCAATATACTGTCAAAATAAAAGCATTAACAGACAAATTTATTATATCTGGTGGCTGATATGTTCTAACACCAGAACTGCCACTCGCATAACATTTTGCGATCTTGACATAAGCATAATAAAAGTAAGCATACTCAACAAATTTCATCACTAGGCATTAGCAATATTACCTAATTCATTCTTAATACACATTTTGAACAGGTACAACAAGAGTTTGGTAATCTGCACTCCACAGCTAGATTTCAACAATCATTTACAACAGTAACAAGACATCTTAAGCATCTTTATTATCGGAGTTTATACACAATTTACTCAATTATTATTGCACCAAGAGAAAAAGATTGGAGTAGAAGGAAGAAACAATAATTGATTAACCAGTGATAAGGAAACCAGCTCTTTATCAACAATGATGGGAGATCACTGATGGCAACTTCACCTAATTGGCATCTTTGACTTGCCTTGATAAAAAGTACTCATGAGACATAACCAGCCTTCAGCTTAGGTGTTTTCTGTTTAACAAAGAAAGCTGATAGCACACTTTTGCTGCGAACAGGGGAATGTACAATCTCACGCCTTGGGTTCTCAAATGATCTAAATGCCATCAAAGTTTTGTTACCCTCCATTGCATCCTGCAATGAACAACTTAATTGTTAACCTTCTAGCTGTCATCAGCTAAGACAGTTCAGTTTTGCAGAACAGGTGTAGTTCAGTACAGAAAAAGCACAAAATATCAAATCAACTACATTATAAATCATTACTAATAACAAATCCAGCCATTATATCAGTCAATAATAGGTCTGACTTCTGCCAACAAATTAAACTAGCCTAAAATAGGCACAGAACTGAATAGTAGATGAGAAGAACAAGATTGAAGATACTCTCTCTGATTGAAATGATAAACAACCCATTGAAACATGATTAATAGTCTCACACATACATAAGCACACATGCACGCATGGAGCTTGGTAGTTAAACATGCAATGATGTGATCCTATGAATTCGTAGAGACTGCCAACCGGTGATTATTTTCGGACTATATACAGTAAGCCGCAAGATAATGATTGCGCTGACCCGTATAGAACAGAATCTGCCAAGCACTATCTCTATCATTGCAAAATGGTTCAGCTCTCAAAACCTAAACCTATTTTCCACACTAAAAGTAGATAGCAATTTGCAATGATCATGCAACTGAATCAGCAAAGGAAACCTCTAAAGTCGCAGCAGAGTGCGTGATTGTTTCTCTTGTTATAGCTAATCAAATATCACCGTCAATCTACTTTCAGATTAAATTTTGTGGCCAATATTAGTAGCGCCAATGCATTAAGGATCCAAATCTGAAACTTATTGCCCACTTTGTTGGAATCATTGTTTATATGCCACAACTAGTGAAAAATTTCACAGGTGAAATCCACAACAAAATGGCCAATGTTGGCCATGCCAGCAAATGTTTATACATATAATTTTAGACACTTTCATGAAAACATTATGTGTAATATGAGAAAGCAGATGTATACAAAAAAGTGTTGCCCAACCAAATGGAGAACCAAAGATCAACAAACACAAACAAAAAAACAAAAACAAAAGAAAAAAAATTTCATGCAAACATCACTCGAGGAATAACTCCATGTACTCCTGTATTGATTAAAGCAAGCAATTAGAAGAGTGTTGGGCAAGTCTGGGTTCTTGTTGATTTTGACATTACCCTGCGAGTAACCCCAAATGTTTGCACACTTGCACTAGATGCGGGACCTCCACTTGACTGTGGAGCAGGGATGGATGACAACTTTGTCCGTCTATTTTCATCATTATCTGCATCAATGTGGGTTTCTAATATCAGATTTTACCATTTCCAAAAGTCAAAACATTATTAACCATCAGCTAAATTACAAGCATTCTAAATAATAGTTCTAGGTACTATTCTTATTACACATACCCAACAGATGGAAAACTCCAGAAGTTTTGCGATCTTCAGTGCTGCTTAGCAAACATCAAAACCTTGTCAGAGCATTTAGCATGAAATACGCAAACAGAAAAGCTGTTATTGATTCTATCCAATAAAAATTTTGTGCGAACCTTGTCAGAGCTAGTTGACCCCCTTTTAATGTAGATTTAGTTTCAGATGCTAAATGCCAGGAAAGGGTTTTTGCAGCAGGAATACCTAAATGTAACAAATTTAAATAAGTAATTGAATGCTCACCCAGCTGAAAAAAAAAAATGTCAAACCAGCCATAGAAGCTAGTATCTGCTAAGAAAACCTTTATACCTGTGGGCTGAAGATGTGCTTGAAAATGATTTTGTCTAGCATCAGTTTGTACATGTGGACTAAAATGCACCTTCTTGTTCACAGAATCTAGCATGGAGAGTGAACAGCAATAAGGGAAAAGATGAGAAAGGCATGAGAAAAGTATGTTATTCCATCATCTCACTTAGAAGTTCTAGAATAAGCCATAATAATTAATCATACTTGGTAAAATATAATGCTTGTGATGTCTTGGGATTAATGCCAATAACTGTTGCTGCCGAAGGCCTTCTTTATTTGCATAGGTTTGGCATGTAAGAAGTTGCTAATATCAGAAAACCATGTAAGTTCAGGCCTATCCACTTGCTACTAGTCATTAATACCATATTCAGTTGGAGAAGGAAAGGAAGTTTACCTGGTTCATACAAGAAACCGTTAGCTCCATGGCTGAGACATCAGATGTTTGCTGCTCAAGAAGGTCAGTTAACTTGTAAGCCACGGTGCCAAGGTGATCAACAGCATTGACCAGAGCTCTTACAGCATAATCTTTCAGGTTATCCAGTACCCTGATACACGAAATCACAATGCAATGTGAGAATAATAAAATATGCAGGCATAAAGAATTAAGTTATGTGCATGCAAATCATTGTTGATACTGATTGTTCAGCTCACAACTCCACACAAACTGATGAGAGAAGTATGAGCCTTGGGCTTAGTGTTTTCAAGCAGGAACTTATCTAAAACAATGTATAATCCATGTTGTTTCTGATTATAGAATACTGTTCAGCACTCGCATTCCCTGTTTTTCATTCTGTCTTATATTTTTGCATCACATTTCTTTTTACATGCATTATAATTAACTGATTCACTCAAGATCATCACTGAGGCAAGCATCAACAAGGTATATAGTCAAAGGAAGTTACCAATTGGCTTTGACATATTTATGTATGGTCAAGAAGCAAAATCAAGCACTTTCCCATAAGAACAATAGTAACCGGAGATTTTACAATTTCAGACAAATTGATAATAAAGCCAAATCAAGCGATTATTGCATCAAGAGAAATCATAAGAAGTGGGACATGTAGCCTGACATCTGTTTCTGCTCGCTGTGAAGATAAGACTTTTCACAATATTCTGCAGCTGAATAAAGCTGAGGTCTTAAGTTCTTGAGCTCCTGTAAATAAAATGGCACAAGGATCAAACTAATATCAGAATAAAATTTGCAATACAAATAGCATATTCACATGATCTAGCTGGAATTATTCATAAGAGCATATATAAAACTCGTTAGCAGGTATAAGCACATTCCAGTAAGAATACAGGACAACGTATCCAATAAGGTTAAATGGAAGATAGAACCTTTTAGTTTTGTAATTTCACCTTTTGATGCTAAACAGTTCCTTCCTTTACTCGCCTAGAGTAGATTTTCCATACAAGTCACTCTTACACAGCCTCAAATGTCAGGTATAAGCCATTTTCTAAGAGCCAATGTATATATCCTCACCTTCCTACATTAAGTAGTTGTAAGCAGCCAAATTTAATATTAAAGCAGTAAAAGGTTTAACTTCCAATGGAATTCCTTCTCTGGAAATTCTCCATTCAATGAAATACACACGCTCACCAGAGTGTTCTGAGCCATTCAACGGAAATAATACTATTTAAGATTATTTTTATGGATTACTAATCACAGTGTTTGTTCCTTGCAATCTCAATCTTTTCGACCTATCATTAATCCTAACAAGCAGTCCACCCAATAAACACGAGACTGCTAACTTCTGTACCAATGTGAGAGAAAACGGCATCAAATTTTTCACAAAGTAATTGACTTTTTCTAATCAAATCAAAGGTATTATGATTCCATTCGTTGCTTTGAAATAAATTTAAACATGCAAATATTCAATGCTCTTGAATGAAATAATTTAATCTTCTCCTTTGGCTAAGTATCTGATTAAGGAAAAACGTACAAATACCAAAATCTCGAATCTTAAGCTTGTGATCAGAAAACACCATTTGATACAAAATTCACATATCTTTCTCTATCTTTTACCAAAATTTTTTCCGCAACAAAACAGAGCACTCAACGAAGTTAACAAATAACCAGAAAATAGAAAATGAAAAGCAGGAAATGCATCATCAGTAAAAACAAATTTAGAGCAAAGGAAATGTCAGAAACTAATCAATGAATCAAAATCAAATTAATATCAGATGTGGACTCAAACTTAATACTCATAAATACATAAAATTAACGAGCGAAGTGAACCTGTAGAGCTTTGACGAAGCTTTTGCTACGCTCCATGGATACCTCATCAAACGTCATGGCCCGATTACCCGGCTTCGTTTGATACAATTCCATCTCCAAGCTCTCTTAACAAACCCTAAGAGTTTAAATCGAAAAACCTAGAATAATGCTTAAAGAATTGTATGATTAGATTAACTGTTACATTCGAGGTTAGGTTTTGGTGAGATAGTTAAGCAAATAATAGAAAAAGAACAAACAACGTAAGGAGAGAATACGTGAAGTAGAAGCGATTCCGGGTAGTGGAAATCTATATTCGGGTTGGAGTTATTAGCAAGGGAAAATGACTTGCGCTAGTAAGAGTATTTATTAGGGAGGGTTTAATATGGGCAGTTGACAGACTTCACGCGGACAGACGGTGGTTTCACAAATCTAATTTTAAATTACTAACGGCAATTGTCGTTATCGGAATATTGACACCATAAAGACCAAATTGCCCCAATTTCCTGATGTGTAGAGTCTAGTCAACTGGAGGGTCAACTGCCGCTGCCAGATCGAATCGAAGTTCGTTCATGTCAGCATCTTAGTCCTGCACTACGTTATTACGTCAGCTTTGTATAAATATTCGAATACCAATTAACGAGATTTTTAGTTCCTTCCAAATTTTAATTCCATTGAATGAAAAAAAAAATCTCTTTTCTTATAAATCAAATTCATGCAAATTCTTTGTGACGTACTTTGTGGTTGCCAGTAACTTGACTAGCCACGACAAATTTGAAGGAAAGAAAATGTGTGCAGAATGTCGCCTATGTTACATGGCCAACACATAAATCATCGAGGAATGATGGCCGTGAATTCATCATAATACCGGAATCAAAAGTCATAGGAACTTTTCACAAAGGAGCGGTGGCGGTGATGTGATATTACGCCTAAGATGCATCAATATAAATTTCCATACGAGCTAAGAGATGGGTCAACTTCTTTTCTTCTTTTTGCAATGCTGTCTTGCTTAATTGCAGTAATCAAGAGGAAAACAATTGAAAAATCTAAGCTTATTGCAGCTGGAGTTTGATCCCCCCAAAGGAGAACACTTCATTCTTCTAAAAGTCTTTGGTGGGCCATCATTATAACTAAGTGACCCCGTACCCCAGGCCCCGTTTCGGGAATTGGAGTCATTCAGAAACCATACATCATGTACCGGAGTCTTGAGAAACTAAGATTACACAAAACTCAAACAAACAGTGGGAGAGGAAGCAAAAGCTTTTCGTAATATGACACAAGGAAGTGTTTACTCTCAATACAATGTACCAGACACTGCACTTCCTTTTCCACTCTTCTTAAATATTATTAGTCTTTGATAACAATATTGCTCGCTGAATGAAAGTATACACAGGATATAAATCTAACAAAGAGGAGCAGTATAACTTACATTTAAGTTCCACTGTACAATATTTATACAAGTCTTATACAATATTGTTCGCAGTCACAACTAAATATAACAGGTTATACAGGGATGCTTGCTAATGTTTATAATACTCAAGTCATCAACTCATACCCAAGTCCACTCTGGTTACATATTATAATCTCAACCGAGTTATCATACTCTTGCATCGATGTCAACCTCAGGCTCAGTTGCCTCAGTACAACTAAACCATAGCACAACATATGCCAAAATTTGGAAGACTTTGCAATGCTAAGTCCTCTTGGAACATGAAATTTCAAAATAAGTAGGCTTTGGGGTAGATGGGCAGCCAATTGATTGGATTAATTCTTCTACAGCCAGTACATGGAATTTTGGAGGTGAATTGTGCACAATGTTGTCAACCCTGTGTTCATAGATCTTCCCATTCGTGTCAAGTTTGTACTCAGAAGTTCCATCAAATCGACCACAACTCTCCCAAGGAACTCGCGGGACACCATGGACAGTCCAGCGAACCATTATAACATTTGCCACAGGCTGCCACACACTAATGATGTCAAGCCACAATGCACTGAAAAATATCCTGCCATGGAATCGCAATGCCCAGAAAATTGATTTATAATTCTCAATGCCGACAAAGGTGTTCATAGGATCTTTAAACACAATATCATCCCTGAACAGAAGATAACAGTGTATTGGTAAACTATCCAAACAAGAAAGAGTGAAATCAAAATCTGAACGCAACAAAATGTTTCTAGTATAACTCCATGCAACCAACTGAAGAGTGTTTTTGCAAGAAATGACGTCTGATGTTTCAAACAGGACTTGCAGGTATATTAATAAAAAAGTACGGGCATTGTTTGATAATCTATAACTAAATGAAATACCCAAAAATCTAAAAAAGCACCATTTCCAAGAACTAAAAAAGGTTAAGTCCGTTACTCATCCAGTTTGCTTGGCATGACAACAGGCATAAAATTCTTCATCCTTTCTGTGCATACACACACAATTAATATCATTTATACAGTTACAAATGAAAACTTACTGGTCAGATCTACAATCAAACTTGATTATATATCACAGACCTAGCCAAATTCCCAGGTCTCCTAATTAGCCTGCTTATCTACGTCCACATACTCGATACCATGAAACTATGTGCAATCAAAATACCAAATCACAGAACTTCTGGTTGAAGAACCTTATTTCGATATCTAACTCTGAAGACAAACAAAACTAACTGACAAAGAAAATTTAGAATCGATAACATCCGTTCTCTCCTTAAAACCGTAATTATCCATCTTAATTACAACTGGTTAAAAATGGAGATCGCATGCATGCGCCAATTATTCCAGCGTCCATTTAAAACCAATAGCAACTAAGTAATTTGTTTCAGCATCTGTACCAGAATCACCCTTGAACTGCATAACCAGCTTAGCAAATAGAAAATAGCATAACGATAATCATCAGTCAAACTAGTGCTCTCACTATAAAGAAGCTAACCCCCTTCTTTATTACTGAAAAAACACAAAGAAACGCACGAATCGGAGATAAAGGAATTGATTTAAAACCTGTAGATATCGAAGCTGAGCTCTCTAGAAAAGAGAGCTGGAAACTCCTCCCTTAATGTCCGAATTGCGTAACCCATGTTCACATAGTAATTCTGTTTCTCTTCTTCTTCTTTGCTCGGCTTCACAGGAGCGGAAAATTGTCCGTACAACTTGACATTTCGATCCGTTCCCGAAATTCCCGATACTCTAACCCTAGCCCTAGAGCCTGTTATCTCGTAATTGCTCAAAATGGAGAGATTCTTGTGATTTCTAGAATTAGGGTTAGGGTTGAAGAAGATTTTGGTATAGATTTCAGGTGGAGAGGTGAGAAAGGCCATTGGTGAAGATTTAGGGGGGTATAGAGCTAAAACTAAACAGACGCTAAGTAACGATATGCCATTTTCCCGGGGAAATAAGCGCGAAATTGAAGAGGAATATCTGTTCGGATAATATTGTGATGCTTTTGGATAATTAGAATTATCAGGTTAGATTGGAGTTAGAAAATATCTGATTGGTCCGTGAAGTACGTTGATCGTAGAACTGAAATTTAATGTGTGTGCGAGTCCTCGACATCACTGACCCAAGCCAATCAAAGTGATTTCCCATTTTAGACTTTTTTTACCAGTAATTATGTAAAAAAAATTAAAAATTTTAAAATAAATAATATTACTTTTTAATGAATAATATTTTTATATCTTATTGGATAAATATGGGAGCACCATTTAACGCCCGAAATTGCTTTAAAATTATTTTTATTTATTTTTTTAAACAAATTTGATTTTTTATAATTAGACTGGCCAGTTGAAAGACAATACATACGCACATTTATTGGAGCGTTAAAAGCACGCACTCTGTAAATTATGGGATATATATTGACGTTAATTGCCTTTATGTGTTGACATTGATTTGTATATGATACTTCATTTTTTTTTTTTTTATGTATTTATGGGCAAAATATTAGCCGTTTCCAGTTATATTAAAAATTGAATTCATTTAAGTTATTATGTATTTATGGGTAAAATTAACCTTTGTTAATTAGATAACAAATTTGTAGTGTGCTCTTTTAAATCATTGGATTAATGGATTCGAAGTTGACGCTGATCAAAATTAAACTAAAAATCCATTTCATTCATAGACCCTTCGAATTTGACATTTTGCAAAACTAAAAAAAATTAAAACAAAGAACCCTTGCAATTCCAATATTTTAAAAAGTTTCTCTTTCATTTTTTCTTAAAAAATAAAAAGAAAATAGCTTAACTACAAATTTGTAGATGAGAACAGAGGTATGTTGAAAATTGAAATGACACATAAAATGATGTTCATGGCAGTGGCAGCAAATCATACATGATTAGTTCGAATGGCGGTGGAAAGGCAATCCAATCCAACGGGCTCAATGGTTGGCCTGCTATGATTAGGCTTGATGGCCATATGAACCCAATCAGCATAACAAGCCAGCACGATGGCATTCTTTTTGTCTTCTTCTTGTCGACCTTGGAGAGACTGAGTTGGTTGACTGTACTGCTAAAGGATTCACAGGGCGAAGGATTTTCCATCAAATTGTGCATTTTAAAAATGAATGTAAATTGCCCAAATTAACTTCTCTGATTTTATCAGATTGAAAGATATAGACATGCTTCATTCCCATCTCTACATTATTTTAGAACAAATGATCGATAAAATTGAGAGTGAAGAACAAAACATAACGTGCGAAGTCTATTATGTCTCCTTTGAAAGAAAAATCTCAAATGGGAAGAGAGACTTTTATGAAACATGATAAAATATGAAAAGTTGAAAGTTGTAATAACAAATTGTAAATAAAATCAACTCAAATGATTGTTCTAAATACCTCAACTCGAAGACGCAAAATCAAGTAAGAACAAAATTGTGCCGGGGCAAGGAAATTGTGTCTGTAAGATCTTGATAGGCTTTCATATATAAAAACGACAGACTCAGCTATGACTATTCACAGCTTTCCAAAGAAAATTCTTGGGACAGGATTTGCCAAGTCCTCAGATGCATTCCTAAGAGTCCTAATGGTCCAAACATTAGCTTCCCAGAAGGACAAACTTCTGTATGGCAGATTGTGCTTCTTGCAAAGATCCCTTACCAATGGAGAAATCTTCCTCAATTGGCACCTTGACAACCTCGGACACAAATGATGCTCAAGCTGAAAATGCAAACCACCATGAAACCAACCTAAGATGAGCATGCAATATCCAACGTCCCACCTGTTTGCTACTCAAACCAATCACTCCCCTTAGGCGGACCCATATATACGCTCGGCGCAAAATGGTTTAGACAAAATTGAATGTGTTGGATCGATGTAACAGTAAAGCTTGCCAGCACAAACATGATTCTCTCTGGCCAATTTGGTAGACATGAAACAAGAAGAGGGAACCAAGTCCAAAAAACAAGAATTCCGATTAAGCTCAGGCCTCTATCTGGGACCTTACGCTTTGAGAACAATAACAAAAATGTTTGTAAATATAAATTGACCCTTGCAATAATCATAAATGGAAGGAACGTCCAATGCCGGTGACTTACAACAAATCGGGCAACAGGATCAAGCTTCAACATCCTACCATAGAAGCAAGATTTGATTGAATTAAAGAGATTTGAAGATACCGCAAAGATGGGTATATGTTGAAGATCTGGATGATAATCCAGACTGTTGCAGGAAATGTGGCGTGCAATGTGAGTCCCCTTCCACCAGACAATACTAATTCCTGTTAAACAGTTCCCAGAAATAACTTGTGCGAGTTTGCTATACCCAGGACTGGTCATAACCTGGTAATGCCCAGAATCGTGCCCAACATAAGCACTTTGAATCCAAAGAAATCCCAACAACATGCCTGAACGCAGATGAGCGCAGACGCTCTCACAACAGAAAACACCGTAAAGAACAATGAGAAACATTACTGCAAAAGCTGTAAGCGCACAAGACGCCATGTGTTGTTTCTTCTCAAACATACCCTATTTGGCAAACTCATAGTAAAGTCTCCTGTTATCCTTGGAGATTTCAGATACCTTGAAATCTTCAAGATAATACCCTGTAAAGAATTTATCAAGATATTTCAATGCGGTTCCAGGATAATACGCTATAAAAGCATCGGTAATATCTTGGCCAGCCAAATTCAGGAGCGGTATATCGCCGCCTGGGTGTTCCTTCGCCCAATGCGCAACGTTACAAATCTTCAGGCTGCTGTGCTTTTCAAGTTCTACAACCGTCATGTATTTCTTCTTACCCTCCATTCAAGCAAAATCCAACAATGAGAATAACAAGCACAAAAAACAATGATTGACCGAGAGGGAGAGAGAGTTAGATGTCTGCTAAGCAAATCAAATCCAAAAGATAAAATAAAATCCCCTTATATCTAGGTTTTCATACTAGTGCTATTTTGTTGAAAAAA
>JAWDEX010000002.1:4981923-4999242 GCA_035221805.1 Trichilia hirta | reverse complement strand
ATGAATATATAAATAAAACATATAATTTGGTTTAGATTTATTTGATTTGTATATGTTTGAATTTAAATTATTGTTATGTTAGATTTGATTTTTGATGTTATGTATTCGAATGAATTTAATGAAGTTTGTTTCTTTCATATGTCATATTGGTTTTAAATGTCTTATTGATATTGTTGAAATTATTGGTTTTATATACTTGAAATTTTATTGGTTTTTAATTCTTGTTTTTATTTGCTTATTTTTTGTATAATTACTATAGAGAAATGAATAAATCTAAGAAAGAAGGTGCCACTTCTAAGCAATTTAGGTGAACAAAAACAATGGAGCGTGTATTCTTAGAAATACTTTTTGAGGAGACTAAAAAAGTAAATACTCCATCTTATACCTTTAAAGTACTTTCATGGAATCGAGTTGCTACAATTATTTCTATAAGATTCAAGGTTGAGTGTGAGCCAAAATATGTGAAAAATCATCTTAGATTTATCAAGTCCACGTGGCAATTGATATGCAAAATTAGAGGTCAAAGTGAATTTGAATGGGATGATAACTTGAAGATGATTATGTGCGACCAAAACACATAAGATAAAGTATTCATAGTAAGATGTTATTAATTTTGTTCTTTTAAATACTTTTCTATTGTATCTATGATTGTGTTTATTATGGTATTTATCATTTGAAATAGGCAAATCCAAAGTATATACATTATTTGAACAAGAAAATCGAGATGTATGATGAGATGGCTCTGATTGCTAGCAAGGATATGGCAACAAAAAGTTATGCTCAATCCTTTGCTAATATTGACTTGGAGGATACTAATAAAATTGAGTCTATGCCTATAGACTCGATGCTTAAGGCTAATGAAGAGGTCAGAGGAAAAGCGTCTTCATTGATTGGAACTCCAACACCAAGGTTTGCTCGTAAAAGGAAAAATGTGGATGTTAAAATTAAAAATGCAGTGGACCAACTTGGTGAGATTGCTACTACCTTAAAAAAATTTACTGAAAATCAAGTGAATATATCTCATCTTTATAAGGAAGTGATGTCAATGGAGGGATTCAATGACAATGATCTTAATGCTGCCTTTTATTATCTAGTGGAGAATGAGAAGCTAGCTAGAGCTTTTTTGGTTAAAAATAGTACTTGCAGAAGGATTTAACTTGAAAAGTTTGTCAATGGAGGAAAATGATGATTGTTGGGTTATGGTGTAAGAACAACGATATGTTATTAGGAATATATTATGTTTGAAGATTATTATGCTATAAGAACAATTATATTATTAGAAATATGGTGTAAGAACAGTTATGCTATTGGGAATATATTAGGAATATGTTATGTTATTATGTTACTATAATTTAAGAACAATTATACGGTTGAATATGGTTAGTAATTTTAGTGTACGATTTGTTTATGGACATATTTACTTGTTTATTTTTTGGTGTAATATTATTTTTATACATGAATAATATAAAATGAAGCTAATTATTATTATTATTATTATGTGAAATGCAATTTTTTATTAATTTAGAAAAATATTTTACGAAAAATCAACCAAATAGAAGAAAATATTCTACACTATCTTATTTTAACAATAGAAAATGAAAATACTTTTTAAAAAATAAAAATATTTTTCAAAAAACATTTTCAAAAAGTTATTTCAATAAACCAAAGAGACCTTAAACAACTTTATTATATACAGAATGGGCTAATTCCATATTTATATATCATATGAATTATTCGTATTTATATAAGGTTTAACTATAATATCTCTGTCGAAAAATTACATGACATTTTAGTATAATCTAATAATAAAATTATAAATTATATACTTATCGTGTAATTTATTAATCTTTAATCACATTCAAAAAATAATTTTTTAACTATTAATTCATAATAATATTATCCTATAATATTCACCAACAATATTTAATATACATATTTTATATTATTGCTACTCAATCAATACTACGTCTGTAGAAAATAACTTTAATAATTTTATTTAACTCTTAAATAAATTATCTAAATAAATGTATACTTTATTCTATTATAAAATGATTAAAAAAGCGTCATACTTTTAAAAATAAAGAATATTTTCTTTCATTTATTAATAATAATATTATACAATATTATACACTTTAAAATTTGACAACACAAATAATTTTTTGGGCATACACTAACAACAATATATGCCAAAATTTAGAAAACCTTTCCCAATTCTAAGTTCT
This sequence comes from Trichilia hirta, assembly GCA_035221805.1. Taxonomy (NCBI): domain Eukaryota; kingdom Viridiplantae; phylum Streptophyta; class Magnoliopsida; order Sapindales; family Meliaceae; genus Trichilia; species Trichilia hirta. The sequence goes on along the minus strand of JAWDEX010000002.1, from coordinate 4,997,020 downwards.
CTTGGAAGATGAAATTTCAGAATAAGTAGGCTTCGGGTGAGAAGGGCAGCCGATGGATTGGATTAACTCCTCTACAGCCAATACACGAAACTTTGGAGGAGGTGAATTGAGAGCAATGTTGTCAACCCTGTGTTCATAGATCTTCCCATTCTTGTCAAGTTTGTACTCAGAAGTGCTGTCAAATTGACCATGACTCTCCCAAGGAACTCGCAGGACACCGTGGGAAGTCCAGCTAACCATTATAATGTTCTCCACCGGCTGCCACACACTAATAATGTCAATCCACAATGCCGTGAAAAATATCCTGCCATGGAGCCGCAATGCACAGAAAATCGATTTGTAGTTCTCAATGCCGACAAATGTATTCATAGGATCTCTAAATACAACATCGTCCCTGAACAGAAGATAACAGCATATTGGTAAACTATCCAAACAAGAAAAAGTGAAATCAAAATCTGAACACAATAAAATGTTTCACGTATAACTCCATGCAACCAACTAAAGAGCATTTTTGCAAGAAATGATGGATGACGTTTCAAAACAGGACTTGCCTATGTATTATAATAAGGGTATTTTTTTGATAAACTAAACCAAATGAAATAAGCACAAGGTTAAAGAAGCACCATTTCCAAGAATAAAATAAGTCAAGTCTCCTCATCTAGATTATTTGGCATGACAAGCAGAAAATTCTTCATCCTTCCTGTGCATACACAATTAATATCATTTACATCGTTACAAATGAAACGATCAAACTTGTTTTGGTGTCACATACCTAGCTAAAATTTAGGATCACCTAATAATCCTCCCTATCTACGAAACGAAATGCAAACAAAGTAAAATCACAGAACTTCTGGTTGAAAAACCTTATTTAGATATCTGACTTTGAAGACAAACAAAACTAAATGACAAAGCAAAATTTAGAACTTGTAAGAACCATTCTTTCACTAAAACCGTAATTATCTTAATTACTGTGGGTTAAAAACAGAGATCACATGGATTCACCAATTATTCCAGCATCGATTCAAAACCAATAGCAACTAAGTAATTTGTTTCAGCATCTGTACGAGTATCACACCTAAACTGCATAACAACTTAGCAGATAGAAAATAGCATAATGCTAATCATCATTCAAAATCGTGCGATCACTATAAAGAAGCTAACCATCTTGTTTATTGCTGAAAAACTACGAAGAAACCCAAAAATTGCAGATAAAAGAATTGATTTAAAACCTGTAGATATCGAAACTGAGCTCTCTATAAAAGAGAGCTGGAAACTCCTCTCTTAATGTCCGAATTGCATAACCCATATTCACATAGTAATTCTGCGCCTCTTATTCTTTACTTGGCCTAACAGGAGCCGAAAATTGTCCGTACAACTTTACATTTCGATCCAATTCCGAAATTCCTGAAACCCTAACCACCGCCCTAGATTCGGTTTTCTCGTAATTGCTCGAAGTGGAGAGATTCTTGTGATTTCTTGATTTAGGGTTAGGGTTGAAGAAGATTTTGGCTGATATTTCAGGTGGAGAGATGAGAAAGGCCATTGAAAATGGATTTATGAAGATTCAGGGCGCGATAGAGCTAAAACTAAACGTAATTTAAGTAACGAAATTCCATTTTCTCCGGAAAATGACGTAGAAATTGAAGAGGAGGGACCATCGTTTCGGATTATATTGTCATGCTAATGGATAATTATAATTATAATTATCGATGTTGATTGAAATTAGAAAATATCTGATTGGTCCTAGGTGTACGTTGATCGTAGAATTCAAACTTAATATTGTGTGGCTCAATCTACCTAAGGCAATCATAGTGATTTCCATAAACACAAGTTTTTAAAAGAAATCACAATTAATCATAATGACAGAATATCACGATCTTTTTTACTCCTGCTATCTATTTTAAAATTTTATTATATTAAAATAATATTTAAATGATGCGGCGAGTCAATATGCGATAAATTTTGACGATCAATTTATTTGAAATATATTTTTAAATAAAAATGATAAGTTAAAAAACATTAATTTTTTTTTTTTTGTTAACATAGAAAATTACTTCAAAATTACTCTTTATTATTAGATAGGCAACCGGCAACTTGAAAGATAATACGTATACTCATTTATAGGAGCGTTGAAGAGACAAACTCTAGAATTATGGGATGCAATTGAATATATTAATGTCTTGGACTTTATAAGTTATGACATTAATTGCCTTTATGTATTTAGATTAATTTTGTATATGTTAATTTTTATAAGATAGATACTTCAGTATTTTTGTATTTAAGGATAAAATTAGCAGTTTTTAATTATATAAAAAATTGAATTTGTATACATTAACTATGCCATACATCATTTTTTCATGTATTTATTTATGTGTAAAATAATTGTTTTTAATTACATAAAAAAAACAAACTTGTAGTGTGATCATTTAAGTCATTGGATTAATAAACTCTTTAGAAGTTGACGCTGATCAAAATTAAAGTAAACCAAAAGTCCATTTGATCGAAAAACTCTTAGAAGTTGAAATTTATCAAAACTAAAGGTAAACAAATTTACAAAAATTAAACTAAACTTAAAATCCATTTGATTGATAAGTTCTTAGAAGTTGACAACTCGCAAAACTAAGACAAATTAAAACAAACAACTCTTGCAATCATATTTTAAGAAGTTTTTTAGAACAGATTAAGTACAAATCTGTGGGAGATTGAGAGTGACTGAAACAAATCGAATAGAGGTAGGTTGAAAATTGAAACGACACTCAGAGTATATTATGTTCATGGCATCCCATCCAATGGGCTTACTCATTGACCTGCTCTGATTAGCCTTGCAGGCCATTTGGACCAGCATAACATGTAAGCCCAATGACATTCTATTTTTCTTATTCTTGTCGACCTTCGAGAGACTGAGTTGGTTGAATGTACAGCAAAGCGCTGAACGATTCAAAGGTCGATGAATTTCCATCAAACACCTCTGCAAATACTTAGATTGTGTATTTTAAAAATGACTGTAAATTGCCTAAATTAACTTCTCTAATTCTATCAGACTGACAGATGTGGACATACTTCATTCCCATCTCTACATTATTCAAGAACAAATGATCGACAAAATTGAGAGAAAAGTGCAAAACATAACGGGAGAGGTATATTATTTTTCCACTGATAGAAAATTTTCAAATGGTAAGAGAGATTTTTATAACAACATGATAAAATATGAAAAATTGAGAATAGCAATAACAAATTGTAAATGAAAATCTAGTACAGAAATTCAAATGATCATTCTAAATACCCCAACTTGAAGATGCCAATCAAGTAGCAACAAAAACTCTGCCGGGACAAGGAAATTGTGTCTATAAAGTCCTGATAGGCTTTCATATATAACAACAACAAACTCAGCCATGAGTATTCACAGCTTCCCAAAGCAAATTCTTGGGGACAGGGTTTGCCAAGTCCCGAGCCTGCAATGCAGCATTCCTCAGAGTCCTAATGGTCCAAACATTAGCTTCCCAGAAGGACAAACTTCTGTATGGTAGATTGTGCTTCTTGCAAAGATCCCTCACCAGTGGAGAAATCTTCCTCAATTGGCACCTTGGCAACCTCGGAAACAAATGGTGCTCAATCTGAAACTGCAAACCTCCATGAAACCAATCCATCCAAGATGAGCATGCAATATCCAATGTCCCACCTGTTTGCTTCTCAAACCAATAATTGCCCTCAGGCGGACCCATATATACATTCGCCGCAAAATGGTTTAAACAAAATTGAATGTGTTGGATCGATGTAACGGTAAAGCTTGCCAGCACAAACATGACTCTTTCAGGCCAATTTGGCATATATGAAACGAGAAGAGGAAACCAAGTCCAAAAAACAAGAATTCCGACTAAGTTCATGCCTCTATCTGGGACCTTACGCTTTGAGAACAATAATAAAAATGTCTGCAAATATAAATTGACCCTTGCAACAATCATGACTGGATAGAACGTCCAATGCTGGTAACTCACAAGAAATCTAGCAATAGGATCAAATTTCAACATCCGATTATAAAAGCAAGATTTGATTGAATTAAATAAATTCGAAGATACCGCAAAGACTGGTATGTGTTGAAGATCTGGATCATAATCCAGACTGTTGCATGAAATGTGGTGTGCATTGTGAGTCCACTTCCACCAGGCAATACTAATTCCTGTTAAACAATTCCCGGAAATAACTTGTGCTAGTTTGTTATACCCAGGACTTGTCATAACCTGGTAATGCCCAGAATCGTGCCCAACATAAGCACTTTGAATCCAAAGAAATCCCAACAACATTCCTGAACCCAGATGAGCCCAGACGCTCTCACAACACAAAACACCGTAAAGAACTATAAGAAGCATTATTGCAACAGCTATAAGGGCACAAGATGCCACGTGTTGTTTCCTCTCAAACATACCCTGTTTGGCAAACTCAAAGTAAAGTCTCCTGTAATCCTTGGAGATTTCAGATACCTTGAAATCTTCAAGATAATAACCTGTAAAGAATTTATCGAGATATTTCCATGCGGTTCGAGGATGATATGCGATAAAAGCATCGGTAACATCTTGGCCAGCCAAATTCAGGAGCGGTTCATCGCCGCCTGGGTGTTCCTTCGCCCAATGTGTAACGTCGTAAACTTTCCCCTGGATAGAGATCCACAAATCCTCGGGCTTGTTGTGCTTTTGAAGTTCTTCAGTGGTCATGTATTTCTTCTTGCCCTCCATTCAAGCAAAATCAAACAATGAGAATAACAAGAAGCACAAAAAACAATGACAAACAGAGTGGGAGAGAGTTAGAAGTCTGCTAAACGAATCAAATCAAACAAGAATAAAATCCCTTTATATCAGCGTTTCCATTAAAGTGCTCGTTTGTTGATAGAAAACAAAGCTTGTGAACAGGGATCTTGATTTGATTTGCGTTCAGTTTGAGATCTCTCTTTCCCTCTCTGCGTTTCTTCGTACCGCTTTAACATGAGTTATTGTTTTGGACTTTAACAGCGAAGCTCGCGGACTAGACGGTCATTTTAGGTTAGAAGGATAAGTTAGAGAAACCTGCGGTCATATCAATAGAAATTTAACCTGATTAAGGTAATCTACATTTAGGAATCATCGTATCAATAAAAATTTCCCTTTTATTTTACTGAAAAATCCAGTCAATGTTTGTCAATGGTCCTAGGGCCGACCATTTGTACGGCTAAGATTGTGCTTGTAAGCATCATTACTTTAGACGCGTTTTCAAGATATTTTTGGGAAGTAGCAATTGCGCGGCATGTGTGTTCTGTGAGGAGATGTTTGGTTGCAAGGCCATTTACAGGCACAATTACTAAATTAGTCAGTCTTGAAATACTCAAATTGCAAATACTAAGCCGTATTTGGTAATAATTTTGAATATTACAAATATAATGAAGTTTTAAAAATTTGTGATTCTACAAATGATAATTTTTTCAAAAAATAATATTTATATAAATTATTATAAAAACTAGGATGATATAAATACAAATTTTATTTATATAAATTTATATGATGATTGTTTCTAAAAAAATAACTTAATAGATTTGATATTTTATCATTAAAATAATAGTTTATGTGATCATTTTTTATATTAATTTTAAATTTAAAAAATTATTAACTTATACGTTGTACATGTGATTAATATTGGATATGAATAACCTAAAAAAAGGTAATATAATAGCTTTGTAATATTAACACATTAATTTATTTTTTGATAAATTAACTTTGTACTTAATTAACTAATTTATATAGCATGGAGCCTAAAAGAATAATATGATAGTTTTATATTATCAATGCACTAAATTTATTTTTTTTAATAGATTGACGTGTACTTAATTATTAATTAATTTATATAAACATATAATATTATTGTTTAAAAATACTGCTTTTAAGATCATAAAACACAAAAATAATATTTTAAATTTATAAAATAAATGTTTTGGTATTGTTTTAAAAAATTATAATCAAGTATGATAAAATAACAAAAATATATTTTACCTTTCTAAATAAAATTTTAAAATGACATTTCTTTTATTTTTTGAAATGAATTTTGTAAAACAATTCGTGGACGAAGTTAATAAATTTTTTAAAACATGCAATTAAATAGATATTTTTATTTTTAAAAATAAAATTAATAACTAATTTCTAAAAATATATTCAAACTAATACTTAGATTATTAAAAAATTAACAAATTTATTTATAATTTAAATTAGGAAAATTTTGATTCTCAAAATAATATTCAACCGGTAAATATAAAGGAATGTAGTGGGTAAGTATCAATGTCTAAATAAATCGGGTGTCCGTGAGATAAAATATAAGAAAAAATAATAAATTGTAAACATGTTTTAAGTTAATTTTTATTATTTTTCTGATTTTTTTTTTTAAATTTAAATGTATTGAAAAATATGTTGTTAAAATCAAATAATGTGAATGATAAGTTCTACTCCAAATAAACGCATATATCGATATTCAACGGACAACATAATATTTAAATAATTTTTTAAAATCTTTTCATTGTAAAATTTAATTTTTACAATAATTTAAATTATAAAATATAATATAAAATAAAAAAGTTAAAAAAAAATAAATAAAAAATAACTAGATGCACGGTGCATCAATAAGCATCACATTCTTTCCCAATCAATAATTGTACCGCTCATGGCGTGCGATATATTCACAAATATCGTGTATGTGCAGGGCAGGTGCATTGACCGTGTATTATAAATTTTTGGTTCCATTTTTTTTAATTTTTTTTTGTAATAGTTTCTAATACTTATATTATCATTTTTATTTTTATGTTATTTATAAATTACAATAAAAAATTTAAAAATTATAGCGTTAAATTAAAAATACAATAAAAAATTTAATACTACGTGCAATACAATTGTAACATCTTATTTAACATAACCCTGAATATGTTAATTACAACTAAATTAATTTTTTTTTTTTTTAATACTAGTCTATTACGACTAAGTTAAGTTAAAGGATAAAACAATGAGGTTTTAAATTAAAAATATAATGGAGTTTAAATTATAAATGCAAATAGAACTAAAATTAGTATTCGAATTAAGAAATAAAGCAAGTGGCTAGGTGCCATGGCAAAGCTATAGAGATGGATTGGATAAAGAATCCATCGACATTAACCAGCCGTTGTCGATGATCCTGATAAATTGGTTAAAAGGATAATAAACGGCAATGCCATGTTTGGCAATTCAGAGAGCAGCTGCTATAAATTTAAAAGGTCAAAAATTGTCAGCAAATAATTTTGAGTATAAGCAGACAATGAGATAAAGGTGGGTATCTCCCATTATTTTTCACGATTCGTCGTGAAAATCGTGTACAGTATGCTGGATAATTTCATCACATTCTTATAAAACCAATTTCAAAAATATTAATGTGCAGATTAATATTAATATTGATATTTATGTATTAATTTTTAATTGATCATGTTAGATCAGATCGTAAAATTTATAATTTTATATTCCTGAGATATTTTTCTTTTGAGCTTCGAGTTTTATATTATGTATTAGCACCCTACCGCACAGTACAACAAACTATAGATGACATGAATAAAAATTCAAATTTGCCCCTTCCCAGCATTCAGATTGCAGAGTTGAGATGTTACATTATTAGCTGTTAACCAATATTTCATTCGTGCTATAAAGTCGTAACATAAAATCTTACGCTATTATAAATTATTTGGTAAGAAGAAAACTACTTCATTTATTTTCATTTTGGTGATTAAAAATTGGAGCTTATTTCTGTTCAATCAAATTCAAATTAGGTAGAAAATTATTAGTTGGTATGGTAAAATATTGAATATATAGTGCATTCAACTCAAAATTGAATTGCATATATAGTGTATTCAACTCAAAGTTAAGGACAAAGGAACATTGGAAATACTGCAAAGTCAAGAAATCGTGTTTCACCATAGGATTTAGCCATTTGGGCTGCAATTTTTGAGTGTAAATTAATCAATCTAGAAGCAATATTGCAATGAGAAGGATTATAATGATTGGACGTATTGCAACTATCTTAAGTCATATGTGAATATAATATTATATCTCGCACTAACGCGTAACAATAATAATAGCATAGGTTTAGATCGTTTTGGCACGCAACATTTTAATAGTAAAATACAAATACTGAAAGGAAGGCATTCAATCTAGACATCGTTCTTGATGGAAGAACTGTATCCAATTTGATTATTATAGTAATTAGACCACAGCACTAAACCTCCATATTTGGCAGAATCCTTAATTGCAGGAAGCGTGTTTGAAGTAAGATCAGCTACAGGAATGAACCCACTTCCCGCTGCAGCAGGAGCAGCTGGAATATCCGAAATCCATTGCTTCCATGCATCTTCCACGTTTCAATCGTTTCCCGATGAGCATTGGCAAGGACTATTGTTGAAAAATTGCATCCAAAAATAGTCAAAAGGACCAGTTTTAAGAGCACCTCCAATCCAAGCATCAGGGTAAGGACATTGCGGAGCTGCCGTAAAGTAAACTTTCTTGCTTTGGTTGCTGTAACCTGGTAGATGTCTTGCAAGATCATCCCAGTGTCGCTTGGTTCCTCCTTCAATGTCAAAACCAATTCCATTCAAAATGGCGTCACCAAGTGGTCGAGATAATGATTTTCCTCCCAAGAATTTGTCCCAAAGATAAAGTTGCAACTTGTCTAGCATCCTCAGAGGAGGTTAGGAAGTAGCTGCCTGCACCTCCGCCGATTGAAAGCATGACTTTAATTCCTTTCGCTTGACATGATTTAATGTCAGGGCTTAGATTGTTGCAGCCATGAGTCCCATTACTACGTGGATCACAATGACCAGCATGGCTGACCGCTGGAGTCTGACCATATCGAAATATGGGAAGAAAAGCTACGTTTACAAAGTTATAGTTGCCCGTGGCGCAAGTCTGCACCAAGGTGCCTTCATTGCCATTCTGACGCCAATATATAGCAATTCCACCAGCATCAGTGCCAGTAATTAGGATTAGGATTGCAGAGAAGAGTAATCCTATGAAAATTGATGATTTTAATGCCATTTTCCACTTTGGTTTGCAACTGCTTAATTTATTAGTAGTAACTAGTACAATTTGCGAAACTATGTTTGCTTTGGTGCTTGAATTGATGAAAAAGAATGTCTTTTATAAGAGAAAAATGGGTCCCTGCGATGGCCATAATTCTGTATTTTTGCGCAAGAGATTGTGGCTATCTAGTCAGATAACGCGACCTGATTTACTTTAAACGAATGAAAGTGGTTTTTTGCATACGTCTTTTTCTAAAATAATACGAATTTCTGTATCATTTCAATTGTAGTAGAAGATATTACGATCATCTGCAGATATTTTCCACTGTTTTGGTATCCATTATGTGTCTCTCACTGTAATTGTCAACATCAACCATGAATCACAAGGAGAAAACGACAGAAGCAACTAGGCAATTAAGAATGGACAAATGTCTGAAAGTCTTGAAGCAAGTTCTCAGAACATGATCAGTATGCATTATTGTGGTGTTCACTTCTCCGCGTGGGACGTCGACTTATTGAGAGGTATTTTTGGCTTGGAAAAGCTCGTAGATTATTGACAATACTAAGTAAATTTAATCAAAACAGAGACCCGCAGACTTAATTGACCGAAGAGGATCATCTCAAAGGTTAGTTATATAAAACTAAAAGCTTGCCTCCTATTGCTTCGCGCTTATAAACTGTGAAGACTTCCCCTTTCACGTTACCCAATAAGCAGCAGCGGCGGGAAAAATATCCCGTGGAATGATTCCTTCGAAAGCGAGTGAAACTGTTGACTTTTGCAACGGAGCTGGAATCATAATTTTGAAAATGTTGGATTTGGGTTTTGGGTCTTAGGCTCGACGGGCGACTGACCCAACCCAAATCTACAATGATAAGATAACTCCTTTTCAAAAAGGGGTTACCTCCACATTAAAAATGGAAAGTTGGGAATCAATCTGACGATATTTATCTAGTTATTGGCTTTTGATTTTAAACAAAAATCGTAGAACAAATAAGATATGTGGGTGGTAAATTATAATTAATTAATCTTAAAATATTTTAAAAATTGCAAGTGATAACTGCAATAGAAAAATAGAGAGCAAACCTGAGAAAGAAAGAGTGAAGAATTCTTGGGACTTTTACGTTGTGAATAGAGGAAGGTTTCTTTCAACACGTGATTCCTTTTCTATCAGTGGACAACTTTAGTTGAGTTCTTTAAGCCAAACCGGATGATTTTATTGAAAATATTTTGCTACCATCAGATATCATGGCTCGAGAATCTTGCTTCTTTTCTTTAACTCACCTTATTTTATGTCTGTAAAGTAGAAAAAGCATGAGATTTTTGTCATCTAAATAGTGTGTATAGTTCGTCCCCAGTTCTATGAAAAGCATAGTATAATAAATGTGTTTTAGCTAAAGACTTCAAGTAACGTCAAAATATGTCAACCGAGTTAATGTAATTAGCGTGGTTTCAAGTCGTTGGGATCAAAATGGAAATTATTCAAGTACAATTTGCCTTAGCGGTTCACATCAGATAGTCTGCATGCTATACTTGTGGTATGTGGACATGAAATTATGGCACGAGAAACAAGTGAAACAGAGGAGGACCAAAGAGATCTATTTTTTACGACGCACAAATCAATATTTAAGTCACAGAAATACAATACACACACAGAAAGATCACATATGGAATAGAGAAATACCAAAACAGAACAAGTAACTGATATGCAAACATAAGATAAAAATTTAGAATTTCAAATTCATCAGACTTGACTCTTGATGGCAGAACTGTATCCACTTTGATCATCATGGTACTTAGACCAGAGCATCACTCCCCCATATTTGGCAGATCCTTTAACGGCTGGGAGCACCTTCGAGATGAGAGTGGATACTGGAATGAAGCTACCTGCAGCTGCTGGAGATGCGGGTACTCCCAAGAAGATTTTGGTAGCAGGAATATATGAAGTCCACTGCTTCCATGCATTTTCGAGGTTGGCAATATCCCCACCATCGTATTGACAAGGAGGGTTGTTGTAGAATTGCACCCATACATTGTCAAATACGCCGGTCTTTAGTGCATTTCCTATCCAAGCATCAGGAAATGGGCATTGAGTGGCTGCAGTTATGTAGACCTTCTTACCTCGCTTGCTATAGGCTGAAAGGAAATTTGCAAGTTCACACCAGTGTTGGTTAGTTACTTCCCAAATATCCAAGTCAATTCTATTTGTTGATGGTTTTACTAATCCTTGCATCCCGACCCCGCTGTTATTTAGTAGGTGACCTGACCCGGCTCCAGTCACCTCAGCATCCTGACCTTCGCCCTGATTATCGAGGTGATTTAATTCCTTTATCTCAAAAACGGGAGTTTCGGATGGGACATACGAATATATTTCTCAAGAATTGGTTCAAGCGTCCCACTATTTCTTTATATTAGGTCTAGGGCCGCAATGAGTGCCTGCAACTTGCAGGGCATGGCGTCCCTTAACGTGATGGAACGCCATGCCCTGGAAGTAGTAGCACTCATTATAGCCTCAGATCTAATGTAAAAAAATAGTAAAATGACCTATTAAATAACCATACCAAATTCTGTCTAATCAAGTTCCTTTTCTCCGATAATCACACGTTCAGAGGCCTTATAAATGGTAAAAATATTACATGGAAACGATTCAATTTCTTTGGGGCCATTTTTAACAGTTGATAGAAAGTATTTACATTCATAAGTATTTTTTGAGCCCAGCTTATTGGGTCAGTAAACATTCAAATATTCATAATTCATCTCTCTTTTTAATTTGATCTTGAATAATCTACTGAATTAAGCATCGGAGTTTATTCGCCGGCATTTTGGCTTCATGCCTAGGTAATTTTCCTGTGATTTTAGGTGATTCCCGAGGGTATCTGCTAGGAGGCTCTATGTTAATCGCAATAGTAAAATTTGTATGATGTGCTAAGTTTTTCACTCTCAGAAAATTTAGGCATCAACAGTTAATGCCGTCTATGGGGAGCGAGCAAAAAGCCTGAATAAAGAGTTTGACAAGTATTTCGTGCGAATATAGCGGAGAATACTCGCAGTCGTCTCTCTAAGAAAATGAAGAAAGAAAAAGTTGGAAATCCCCGAAACACTGGTGAAAAGGGAACAACTACAAAATTGTCCGACGAAAACAAAGTATAGGATTATCATGTTGATGGTCAAACTAGTCAAGCCACTGTTAAAGCAGAAAATTGCGAGTCCTGGCAGATGGAAAGAGGGCCAACGGAGCATAAAAGTGTAAGAAAGACTAATAATCGAAAGATTCTTAAACCAGAAAATAAGAACCAATAACTGGAAAAAAAAGTTGCAAGGCTAAAGGCGTTAGTTTGAGGGTAAAAATACGAAGGGAGGCACCAAATTGTGTCGGAAGCTGCAGAGGTAAGGGTTGACTATACTCCAGGAAAGAGGGACCGAAAAGCCCAATATCCAATCAGGGGAGCTGCTACCAAGAACGCTCGTTTCATCAGTCTATAAAAAGGGAAGGGCAAAGCTAATGCCCATGATAGAATGAGAATAGATAGTGGTGACGAACCAATGATGTCTGCTACTCCGTGTAGCCTCAAAATAGATCCAAGAATCACCATCAAACCAAGGCATACCACGGTAAACCTGAGATCTCAACTTAATGAGATTAGATCTTAAGATTACAATGTTTGATCTGTAGACTCGCAGATAATAGAAACTTGTGTCAAGAAGATACTGGAGAAAATTAAGATCGAGAGAACAAAGGCGAGTTTATTGAGGAGCGCAGACAAAAAATTTAAGACAGAGAAATGCAGTGATTCCTCTTTTATCAAGAATTTACTGGAATTAACCATCTTCAGAAAGTTTAAAATATCGTAGATCACACCTTATACTGGAAAGATCGACCCCATATTATATCTGGACACCTTCAAAAAAATGATGTATATTTAAGAGCTGAGCGATCTCTAGATGTGCCGATTGTTCCCATTGACATTGGAAGGATAGCTCATAGTATGGTTCAGAAGCATCCCAAAAGGTACTATTAGGAGTTTTCAGTAACTAGGCCAAAGCTTTGTGAAAGAATTTCGAGGCATTATAGAGATCGCATGTAGCACAAGCACCCTCCTCCTATAGCGATAGGGCCCTATTGAGAGTCTCCAAAGTTTTATATTAAGATATTATGAGGAAGTGATACTACTGGGGGCTTTCCATCATCCACTCGCGTTGAAAGAATTGAAGAAAAGGTTCCAAGTGGAGAGGGGATGATATGCTATTAACAAGCGATCGGTTGCCACATATAAGGCTGCTCGAAGGGAGCTGTTTAATGAAATAGATATATAGGATCGGGTATTCTTAAGAAAGCAAGAGGAAAGGGTGAACTGCCCTGAGCAAAATGACAGAAAACTTTTCTCGAAGGGAGACTTAAGGAAACATGAACGTGCCAATTAAAGGGATAGAGGCGACAGGTACTCTTAACAGTCCCGATAAAAAGACATAGTAAAGAAGTTAGTCTCAGATAAAGAGCGACATTAAGTGGCTTAATTGGGTAAAAAGAAGTTCGTTCAGCTAAATGTTCCCCTCTCACAAGCTTTATGCTATACAAAAGACAACAGACTCTAGATGATAGAGCTGACCCCGATCAAGTCCGAGAGGGCTAACATTTCAGGTGATCGATTTTACGAGTATCACGGATGTTACGAGTATAGTACTGATAGTTATTTTTATTTAAGAAAATAAATTAATCTCTTGACAAAAAATTGATACCTGAATTAGTTGTTGGCCAATTTTGAGGATAGAGAACTCCACCAGTTCAAAAATCATCGAACTATGATGATATCAGATGGGCTCATCCTGGTGGAGAATTTGAACTAGTTTAGGAAAAATTATTCAAAATACTCGCTGTCGAACCCTAATAATGATTTTCATATCATAAATGTTCACGAGGCAAAAAAATCGAGGGTTTAATTGGTACTAATAATATTTACCAATGCGAATGAGGTAGGCATGCATTATTCTTATGATGATGCCTTGATAGTTATAATGGAAGTAGGCAAAAAAAAAGTCAGTTGAATCCTCATTAATACGAGAAGTTCTGCTGATATCATTTTCAAGGACACTCTAAATGCATTATGTATTATGCCTTTAGGTATGGTGTCCTAACCAGTAATCATGAAAACAAACCCCAATAGAAAACTACTATAATTGAATTTCAAGTAGTAAATTTATCGATGCCATACTCTATCATTTTGGATCGACCATTTATTCGAGTTACTAAAGCGATAAAGATTATCCATTACTTAAAGCTAAAGTTTCAAATCGATAATGAAGTCAGCATAGTACGAAAAAGTCAAAAGAAAGCCCGATCATGTTTTGCAACCTCTTCTAAGCCCATTTACTGTATTTTTAAAAGGAGTCAGGATCTGAAAAATAAAAATGCCAAAGACGACTACTTGGGGCAAGCAAAAATAAGTCAGTAAGAGGATAGCAGACCACTGTCCAATGACGATCTAGCTATTGAATCTGTAAAAAAGTTAAGAAAAATAATCGTAGATAATTTTAATCCTCAAAAGACCGTTCGAATCGGCACCCATCTCAGCTCTGACGAGACTCAAATGATGAAAGAATGCCTGCAGTAGAATAAAAATATATTCGTATAGAGCCACGATGATATGCTCGGGATAAACCCTAAAATTATTACACATAAGCTAGCAATATGACCCTCGAGCAAACCCGTAAAGCAAAAAAGAAGAGTATTTAATCAGGAGAAAAGACAAGCCATTGCCAAAAAGATCGACAAACTCTTAAAGGTTGAGTTTATAAGAGAGGTCCGCTATTCTAATTGGATAGCTAATGTGGTCATGGTTAGAAAGAGAGTGAAAAATAGAGAATATGTGTTGATTTTATCGATTTGACCAAAGCATGTCCAAAGGATAGCTTCCCTTTGCTTCGGATTGATTAGCTGGTAGACGCCACGATAGGGTATCGACTCTTGAGTTTTATGGATGCTTTCTTCGAATACAACCAAGTGGCCATGCATCCTTCCGATGAATCAAAGACTTCATTCGTCATTGATTAATGGT
>JAWDEX010000002.1:4929073-4981823 GCA_035221805.1 Trichilia hirta | reverse complement strand
TAATTTTTATTAATTATTATTAACTTAGATTTTATTAAATTTGGAGCAATTTTAAATAAATTTAAAATTTAATTGTTGCCTTTTGATTAAAAAGTAAATTTTTAAAAATTCGTCAAGTTGACAAATGTTAATTAAAGTTGAGTATGTTGAGAAAATTTAGTCATAATTCGATATGTCGATGTCAAAATTCAGTGATTCAAATTACATTTAAAAGTTAACTTGATGATTAAAATTTTTTATAAAAATTCTATTTATATTTAAAGTCATTTAAAAAATTAAAATAGAATATAAAATAGTCAGTATATAAAATTAAGAAAAGTTCAAAAGGCAAAAGCCTTCAAATAAGATAAAGAGCACAGCACCTCGTGCTCCTTGCCATTGTCCCAGTGCTATTACAATAAAAAGATTTGCTAATTTTTGAGGTTTAGATATCTCAGCCATAGGTTAATAGAGCCCTAGTGCTTGATGTAAATTAGTGTTTTTCTTGCGTAATCTGCAAGTATGTTGATATTGAAAAATTTAGAGTTCTTCTCAAAATTGGTTGGGCAATTATTATAAAAAAGAAAAGTTTCTTAAAAAGAGATTTTGGGGGAGAGATTTTTAATCTAGAAGAACAATCTTAATAGCTATAGTAAGGAGAATCAAGGAAACTAAGGATTAGAGTCAAAGGATCAAAGTTTTTTTCTTTTCTTTTTTTTAATTTCTTTGTTTATTTCATCGTATTAAACCTTAAATGTTAGGATATAGCCTAGCCATAACAATTTCAATTTCTAATTTATATTTTCATAAAGCTATTATTTTTAATTGAATGTATATTATTATTTTTAATATTTTTAATTATCTGGCCAATAGTTGAATGATTTTTTATTATGTATTAACTCGAGAGATGATACATATAATTTAGTTTTTATGATATATACCATAAATTGAACAAAAGACAGAGATGTGCTTATGTAATTTATGCAATCTTTTTTTTTTTTTGAATGATTAGAAAACTCCCGTACTCAGTCATCACTGTGATGGTTAGCTATATGAGGGACTAAGCACTTACTCCGCTTAGGGGTCATGTTCGCATATCACACGGTACTCGTCTAAAGTCGAAGACTATGTATAAGGACCACACTGTAATAGTACCAAGCACAGTACAAAACTCTGACCTGACCCCCTTGGTGTTTCAGTAAAGAAAGTAATTAGGGTAAAAATCAAACATGGAACCAAGAGGTCCATAGGTGCAACCCTCACCACCAAGCCAACCCTACGGGGGTTAATTTATGTAATCTTATAAAAATATTATTGATATAGATAATTCTAATTCTACTCAAGAGAAGGTCTTAGATATATTAAAATATTTTGTCGTAAATTAGGATGATAACTAACTTTTTTTATAATTAAGAATTGGATTTAAATTGATTAGGTAATTCAGATGCCTTTACTTTTTTTTTTCTTGATTAAAAGTTTCTGAATTTTAGTATTTCATTAATTTCTTATTAGTTAATTTAATTTTAGTTAATTTTTCATTGTTAATTTTATCAATTTTAGTGAATTCAATTAATTTAGAATTAGGATACTTTCAATAAATAATAGGTAAATAGTTCTCGTGGGTTCGACATCATTCTTATCACTATATTACTTATTACAATTTTATGCACTTGCAAATTTTTTTCAATAAATTTTTAGCGTCGATACCGATTACTATTTATTTACTATTAATTTTAATACTCATTAATTTTAGGTTAATTTAATTTTTCTTTATTGATTGTTCTTAATAGGTTCTTCAAATTGTGCATGAGACTTACAAAAAGTTTGAATTTGATACTTTTTAATCTTGAGATTAAACGTACTTTTCATTATTTGAATAGGGATACGAGAGAAACATTTACACTTAAGAACAAAACAATAAATAATCAAATCAAAAATAAAATTTTAGGTGATTATGTTGTTCTTTTGGTAACCGAAACAAATTTTAGCATTTAGCGTCCTATCATTCAAACTAATAATTTTAAGATTAAGTCCACTATTTTACAAATATTGGCCATAATTGTTAATTTCAGTGGTTTACTGCATGATAATTCAAATGCTCACATAGCAAACTTTTTAGAGTTATGTGATACTTTTAAACACAACAAAATTTTTGATGATGCTATTCATTTATAACTCTTTCTATTCTCCCTACGAGACAAGGTAAAAGCATGGTGAAATTCTCTTCTACTGTTAACCATAACTACATGGGATGATTTAGCAAGAAAGTTTTTAGCAAAATTTTTTCCTCCAATAAAAACTGTAAAAATTTGAAATGATATCACTACATTTACACAATTTAACAACGAGTCACTTTATGAAGCATATGAGAAATATAAAGAACTACTTCGAAGATGCCTATATTATGGACTTTTGATTTGAATTCAAATTCAAACATTTTACAATGAGTTGCAGTCTACAACATATTTTATGATCAATGCAGTAGTCAGAGAAATTCTAATGAAAAAATCACTGGAAGAAGCATATGAATTAATTGAATAATTGATAGAAAATAACTACTTCTTGCCAACGAATTAAGGAACATAAAGATGAATTCAAGAAGTTCATGAAATTGATTCATTATCTACCTTGGCCACTCAAGTGGCAATATTATCAAGAAAATTGTATAAAATTAATGTAAGTGCCATTCAGTCTACTAATACTAATTGTAAATTTTGTGCAGGAAATGATATAGGGATTGATTGCCAAGTAAAAAATTCATTCAACAATAATTTAAAATAAGCTAACTTTGTTAAAAATTACTAATGATAGAACAATCTATATTCAAACACCTACAATCTTGGATGGTGCAATTAAGATAATGACAAAATTTATGGCAAATGTTGATGCAAAACTTCAAGATCATAAAGTGGCACTAAAGAACAATGAAAATTTGTTTTGTAATATTAAGAGAACAATTAGTCAATTAATTACACTAATAATTGAAAGAACTCAAGAATCACTCTCAAGCACCATAGGAAATAACCCAAAAGAGTAGGTGAAGGCTACTACTTTAAAAAAATGAAAGGGTGTTAAAAGTGCAAGGAAATAAGAAAAAGCAAAAATTTGACAAAGAAGAGTAAGGAGTGAAAAATGATACAACTATATCTGAGATTATAGAAATGAATCTTAGCTCAATACACAAAAAGAAGAAATTAGAAGATGTTCCCATCCCTAAGGCTCAGATTACACCACATACTCCATTGATACCTTTTTCGTAAAAATTTTAAAAATTAAGCTTGATAAGTAATTTGTTAAAGTTCTAGGTATGTTTAAAAAGTTATATATTAACAATTCTTTTACAAATGCTTTGAAACAAATGGCTAGCTATATGAAGTTCATGAAGGAGATTTTATACGAGGCTTCTTTACTTGTAATAATTTCTTTATCTTTGACATGTCTTGAAAAAGAAAAGTTACTGTAAGTCTAGAGAAAACACAAGCAAGCTTTAGGATGGACAATAACTGATATAAGTGGAAGAAGTCTTCTATTATGTCTACAAAAAATTCTTATAAAAGAAAACCTTAAGCGATAGTCTAACCCCTAAGAAGAATAAACCTAAATCTATAAAAAGTGGTGAAAAAAATGCTTAAGTTATTAGTGATAGTAAATGGGATTGCATACATGCATAGTAAAATTTTAAAATTTTCTTGAATCCAACCAAGTATCCATGCGATAACCTAATATTTTATGAGTTTTAAGTTCATACTTTTTCAGATAATTGACTTGATGAATCACTAAAACACAGATTTTTAAAATTGCGTCTCTATAGTATCTACACGATCAAGAATCAATAGAACTTCAGAGTACTAGCTCCGTTTCTTATCTCTTTTTCGTGTTCGTTTCTTATTTCTTTCTTAAAAAAAGCTTGGTCTCTAAAATGTAATCTTAGGCACATGATTATCTAAAAAGGCATCAAAACGTGTCTTTTTATAATATAAATTAGAGTTTTTATAAGTTTGGGTTCAATGAACTGATTAATGAGTAAATACGGTTCATTATTTATATTTGGACATGGCCTTATACTTAAAGTTCAATCTATTTAATTAAATTTAACTAATATAATTAGTTAATTTTAATTAATAAACTCAGCCTAAATATAATATCTAATTTACTTTAAGAGTCCATGAACTTGATAAATTTATCTTATAAATTTATACATTTATTATTTTTAATCTTATGTACGACTTAATAGATTCTTGAAATATTGACAGTAATAATATAATTTAATTATGTTATTATAAATTATGAGTGGTGTCTAGTAACATATTATAACTATCAAAGTAACGAGAATATAAATAATTTAACATTACTTTAATCTGTGACTAATGTTATTATATAATTTAATCTCTTTGTCCTTGATACCTAATTAAACACGAGACACAAAATGTGTCACTCTCGTAAAGTTCAATCTTTATAATTCTTTGATATCTAGAGTATAATTACCTGACTAAATAGGATTAATATCTCTATATTAATTCATTTGATCATGGCCATATATTTTCATAAATATACTCAATCAAAAGGTCCAAAGGTATTACTCTTGTTATATAAGAAGGATAAATCCTATTTTGATCAAATATATTCCTTTACATAATTTATGATATATTTAATTATTCTTTTATAGCTATTCTATTACAGATGATATTTAAAAATATCAAAATATATCATTCATAATATTAGAAACTATGATGATCTCAAGTCAAAGGATCACATATACCATTATCACTATAAAAATCACTTATGACACTTATATAATAATCTATATAGTGTTCTCATAACGGATCGGTCCAGTACATTAGTTCTCTAACTTGTACTCATGTGTTAATTTTATATTTTATATCATAACACATCTCATATTATTATCAATCACTATACATACCAGTATTAACATATTATTATTGCTCTATACATAATAACACTTAATTAAGAACGTTTAAGAATAGTGTTCAACTAATTAAATCTTATATTCTAAGAAAATTATTATATTTATTAAAATACATAGATATGTAATAATAAAATATTATATTAAGCTAACAATATCATGATACATAACTATACTAAATATTCAAAACTATGATTGAATCTTAGGATATATACCAATAATTAGATATGGGAATCATCTACTCCATTTTAGATAGTTCATGGGTAAATTTTGTGTAAGTTATGCTAAAGAATAGAGGAATGGCAGTGGTGAAAAATAAAAAATTTAGACTCATACCTACTAGAACAGTTACGATGTGGAAAGTATATATTGACTATCACAAACTTAATGAAGCCATAAGAAAATACCACCTTTTATTATATTTTATCAATCAAATGTTAGAAGGCTCACTGGTCATGCATATTATTATTTCTTAGATAGATATTCAAGGTATAACCAAATCCATATTTCATCGAATGATCAAGTAAAAATAACTTTCATATGTTTATACGGTACATTTGCATATAAGAGGATGCCTTTTAGCTTGTACAATACTTCTGCCATATTTCACCGGTGGATGATGGCTATTTTTTAGGATATGGTAGAGAAATATATTGAAATTTTCATGGATGACTTTTCTATGTTTGATTCTTCATTTGATCACTATTTGAATAATTTATCTATTGTTATTTAAAAATGTGAAAAAACTAACCTTGTTCTTAACTGAAAAAATGTCATTTTATTGTACAGGTACTTGAAAGAAATTATAGTTGAGCATAAAGTTTCATTTAGAGGTATTGAAGTTGACAAAGCAAAAGTAAAAATTATTGAAAAATTGCTGCTACTTACCACTGTAAAGGGAGTGTGAATTTTCTTGGGTCATACAAAATTTAATCATTGTTTCATCAATGATTTCTCTAAAATTACAAAACCTCTTTGTTCATTATTAGAAAAAAAATACTCTATTTGAATTTTTTGATAAATGTTTGTAGTTATTTGAACTTTTAAAGAGAAACCTTAATTCAGCCCTAGTAATATGCTCACCGAATTGGGGAAGTCTATTTGAGTTGATATGTGATACAAGCAATTTTTTAATCGACAGTGCTTGGACAAACAAAAAAAAAAAATTCTCCATGTCATCTACTATACAAGTCATACCTTAATAGATGCTCAATTAAATTATGCCACGATAAAAAAGAATTATTACTAGTGGTTTTTACTTTTGATAAGTTTTGATCATATTTAATTAGCTTTAAGGTAATCATCTATATTGACCATTCAGCTTTGAAATATTTGTTGGCGAAAAAAGACACCAAGCCAAGGTTATTGAGGTGGATTTTATTACTGCGAGAATTTGATTAAAAAATCAGAGATAAAAAAGAAACTGAGAATTAAATGGTAGACCATTTCTCAAGACTTTATCATAATACTGACAATGCCACTAATCTCCTTCCTATAAACGAGATATTTTTAGATGAACAATATTTTGCTATGACACTAACTAAAGTTTTTTGGTATGCAAATTATATCAATTACTTGGTCAATAAGTTGATAAACCCAAAGATGTCTTACCAACAAAAGAAGAAATTCTTATTAGAGGTAAGGCACTACTATTAGAAGGAGCATTTTTTGTACAAATATTGTAGCGACTAAGTGATTCGAAGATGTATACTTGAAGACGAGATAAAGTCGATCTTAAGCCACTGTCATTTGTTAGTAATTGACGAACACCATTGAGTGAAAAAATAATAGTAAAAGTGCCATAATGAGGTCTTTATTAGCCTTTTATATTCAAAAGTACTCAAGTTTATATTTTTTCTTGTGATAAATGCCAAAGGAGTGGTAATATCTTATAGAAATATGAAATACCCTTAAATAATATACTTGTTGTCAAATTATTTAATGTATGAGACATCAATTTTATAGGATCATTTTCTCTATCTTTCTCAATCATTATATTTTAGTAGCTGTTGATTATGTTTCTAAATGAGTTGAGGCCATAGCCTTACCCACAAATGATTTTAAAATTCTTTTGAATTTTTTGAGAAAGTAGATTTTCATGTAATTTAAAACTCTGAGGGCAATCATTAGTGATAGGGAAAAATACTTTTATAATTGGCAATTCAAAGCACTCTTAAGTAAGTATAGAGTCATATATAAAGTTACAACTCCTTACTACCCTCAGACTAGTGGACAGTTAAAAATTTTAAATCAAGAACTGAAATAAATTTTAGAGAAAATAGTAGCCACTTCTTGAAAAGATTAGTTAAAAAAATTAAATGATACACAATGCGCATATAAGATTACATTTAAAACACTAATTAGTATGTCGTTATATTGTTTAGTATTTGAAAAAGCATGTTATTTACCCATAAAGCTGTAGCATAAAGCATTTGGGCTATTGCGTTCCTAAATTTTAATATAAAAGTAACAGGAGAGAAAAGGATACTATAACTTAATGAGATGGATGAGTTTTGACATGATGCATAACAAGAATGCTCGCATTTATAAAGAAAGAACAAAAAAATAGCATGATAAGTACATTCTTCAGAGGAATTTCGATATCGATCAAAAAGTATTGCT
Organism: Trichilia hirta; assembly: GCA_035221805.1. Classification (NCBI taxonomy): domain Eukaryota; kingdom Viridiplantae; phylum Streptophyta; class Magnoliopsida; order Sapindales; family Meliaceae; genus Trichilia; species Trichilia hirta. The sequence goes on along the minus strand of JAWDEX010000002.1, from coordinate 4,974,298 downwards.
TTACAACTTCGTTTTTTTTTGGGTAAACTAAAATTTTGTTGGTCTGAACCATTCATAATACTAGGAATTTTTTCATATGGAGCCATTAAAGTGTCAAACAATTTCAAAGAAACATTTACAGTAATCAGTTAGAGGTTAAAATTATATTTCGAAAGAGATTTTAACAAGTGTAAGGTTTTTATTAACTTAAGCAACCCATAAGTCTAAAGAATGCATTATATTAAGTTGAAGATGTTAAATTTAGCATTTCTTGGGAGGCAATCTAAGCTTTCTAAATTTTAACTTTTGTTTTTCTTTTTTACTCTTATATTTTTATTTTTCTTACTATTTAAGTGAGCTTTTATATTATTTTCAATTTTAACATGTGTTTTAATTTAGTTTTTAGGTGTGGAAATGCAACAATGAGTATACATAATAAAGGCTAGAATTTCCATCAAGATAAATGCCCTAACGCTGCACGTATGATGCTCTAGTACCTGGCCAAGCCAAGGTTTAGTCAATGTTCCTGCAAATGTAGTGCCCCAACATACCCACACAAGCACCCTAGTGCCAGGTCAAGCCAAAGTTTGGCCAATGTTCTCATAAACATGGCATCTCAACACCATATACGAGTGCCTCAGCACCACTTCAAACAAAACCTAGCAACCCCTACTTATTTTTCCTAATTCATCATACTCTTCTCAAATCCTTAGCCTTTCATCATAACTCTCTCACAACCCATCAAATAGTTGGTCACTCCCAGTTAAATTCTATTTATTAAACTTTAAATTAGCACTCCACAACATTAAATTAAGAATAAGTTTCAAATTTAAACGAGGGATTAATCATTAATCTTTAATTCAAGGGCTACTTAAGGAAAAACCTAACCATTCAAGTAAGGTCTTCAATTTCTTTTATCGATTGTTGAAACTTAAATTATTTTTGCTTGACTAGGGAAATAGTTGGCAATTGGATTATGGGTTTGATGAGATTTGAAACTGGTAGATGTTAAATTCATGAGATCAAAGTTTTAAAATGATGTGAGAATTTTATGCTTAAAGCTTCCTTCGCAATTACAAAAGTTTAAATGTTAGATATTTAGCCACATTGTTATAATTAAATTAGTTATTTAAAAAAAAGGTGAAAGTTGAAGAGAATATTATAAGAGTATGTAGATTTTATATTACATAATAGTATTTGTAGCAATAGTAATTTTGAATCCAATGGATGGCACTAAAAGGATAAACAGAGGTTGGTTCCAGTTCTTCATCATAATATCATAGAAGTGGATTTATGAGTAAAGAAGCAGCAAAGAGGTTTCTAACCTTCCTAGTGAGCAAAATATTAATCCTTGAATGAGGATTTTTGCCTAATAAAAATTATTATGGTATCTTGGCTCGAATGATAAGTAATAGACATTGAAAAAAGTTGTAAAGCATTTAGAAGTGGCGGTGGTATCAGTAGTATGCATGCTCCTGAACACATCAAACATAGAGTTAAAATCAGAGGCAAATAAGTGTCATTTGACAAATTTGCAATCAATGCATACTACTAATTGGGCGACATCGTGGATGATGATTATACCAAATATCTTCACATTGACTTAGACTTGTCGCAACTTATTCAGAATCTTGGTAGACCGGGAGCTAAATAGAAAGCCAAAGATAATGAAGGGTTGTTTTATTTCCTATTAATGAACTCAGTAAGCATGATACTATTTTATTTATGCCAAGCTTTTCCTGCCCTTCCAAGTAAGTGATGTTGCCAAAGAACGAGCTATACTTTTATATGCAATTGTCACATGCACAAGCATAGATGTGGGTCTATTAGTTTAAGATAATATCTTGCGTTCATTATGATGGACAACAAAAAGTGATTTACCATATTCATCATTGATATTTGGGTTATGCAAGGCTGCAGAATTCTATGGGACATAAATAAAATCTTTCAGCATTCACAAAATGCTATAAATCACAACATAATCCTAAAATAAAAGAGTTAGAAAGTGCTGAATTTAACATCTTTTATTTATTAAAAAATCCTAAAAATTTTGAACCCAAACTTTCACCTAGAGAATAATGACGTTCAAATGTACTAGCTAATAAAGCTGCACAGTTGAAGGCAAAAGTTCAAGCACAAGGTCAAAGAATGGATAGTTTCATAAATTACTCAATAAAGTTCAATATCGCACTAGCCTATATGTCGAACAAATGCAACTTAAATGTGAGACCTTCAGCAGTTTAATTTTTAGCTTCACTAGAATGCTCGCTAAACCAACCAAAAGCTAAGGGACCTAAAACAAATGAAGATGAGGTAAGATAATAAACCATATTGACTTAGGAAGCACTATCTTATTGCCTTAATTTTATTTATATTGAGAAAAATGTAGGTTTTAAATTTAAGGTACTTTACCATTGTATGTTTTTATTGTGTTGCATTTTTATTAGAAGTTTTTTAGTTAGGTGTGAATTGTGTAAATGTGTGTGTATGTGAGTTAATTAGTTAAAGTTCATTTGTATAGAATTTATCTTCATTTCATGGATGTTTATAATATATGCTGATTAAATTTAAAGAAAGATTACAACTGCATTTGTATGTTTAAAAAAAATAGTAATATATGCCACAGAAAATCATATATTAATGATTAAATCGGTTAGACTAGAACATGCTAATTTTGTTCTAACTACTTAGATTAAAGCAAGTGAGATAAATTGTGTTTAAAAGTCTAAATGATACAACAAGTCCCATTGCATGTATGTATAAATACAATTTAAAAAAGAAAGAGAGAGAAAAATTGCAAGAATAAACTACTCATATGTGTTGAATTGCTTCGTAAATAGAGCTATTGACTGTGAAAAGTCTATCTTCAAATAAAACGGTAAATTAAGATATAAGTTTATAAAGTTGTCTAAATTTTTATAAGGACTAAGTACCCAGGTGTTGGCAAAATAATTGTTGAGTATTCGAGTAATAAAATTGAATAAGGCTTAGATAAAACAATAAATTTATCAATAAATTTAGCATTGAAAAGAATCAAAAGAAAAGAATAAGTCTTGTTTGTAAGTAAGTAAAGTAGTTTTTACAAAATTAATTATAGAATGGTTTGACTGAAATAGATTGGGAGATACATTGATTTTTAAAGAGCATGCATGAATTGAAAAAAGTTTTGAACCAGTGCAAGATTGATTAATCAAAGAATTAAATTGAAACTATTGTGGATATCAATATTTTGGAGATCCATTTTCATACTCATAACTGCTAATTAATGCAATTTGATCATTGCATAATTGATTTTTATGTATGTTAGATTTTAATTATGTGATTATATGATGTCTATGAAAGTGAGATAAGTTTAGTTATGTTATATTTTGTTTTGTTTTATTTTGCTTAGGATTGGTCAAATTTTAAGTTTGAAGGAATTTAATAAATCATTTTTATTAATTATTATTAATTTTGATTTTGTTAAATTTTGAGCAATTCTAAATAAATTTCAGGTATAATTATTATTTTTGTAGCTTAGGACTAAATTTTCAAAAATTCATTAAGTTGGCAAATGTTAATCAAATTAGAGGATGCTGTGAAGATTTAGCAATAATTCAACATATCGATATCAGAATTCAGCAATTCAAGTTGTATTAAAAAGTTAACTTGATAACAAAATGACGAGTCTATTTGTATTTGAAGTCATTTGAAATGTCAAAATAAAGAATGAAACAAAGCCTTTGCACAGAGTTAAAAATAGCTTAGGAAGCAAAAGCCTTCAAATAAGACAAAGAGTATAACACTCTTTGCTAGCACTCTAGCGCCATCACAACTAAAAAATTTACTAGTTTCTAGAGGCCTAAGGGCCCAGCCATAGGTTAATAGTACCTCATTGCTTGATGTGAATTTATGTTTTCCTTATACAATTTGAAACTATGTTAGCTTTGAAAAATTTGGAGTCCCTATCAAATCTGGTTGAGGAATTATTATAAAGAGGAGAAATTTCTTAAAAAAAGATATTTGGGGAGAACTTTTTGGTCTGGAAGAATAACCCAGCAGTCATAAAGAGGTGAATTAATAAAATTAAAGATTGGAGCCAAAAGATTAGAGTTTTTTTCTTTTCTTTTCTTTAATTTATTTGTTTATTTGATTATGTTGAACCTTAGTTTCAATGTTAAAATATTTTATTCTTTTATTACGAACTAATTTTTTATACTAAGGCTACGATTTAGCCTAGCTACAATAATTTCAATTCTTAATTTTATATTTTTATAAAGTCATTATTTTTAATTAAGTATATATTATTATTTTTAATACTTTTAATTATCTGACTAATAGTCGAATAAGTTGTTATTATGTGTTAATTTGAGAGATGATGTATCTAATTTAATTTTTATGATATATACTATAAATTGAACGAAATACAAAAATGTGACAATGTGATTTATATGTTGTTATGAAAAATATTATTAATTTTAATGTATTCATAAATTTTTAAATTCTCATAAAAATATCTTAATTTAATGTACGTCGGTAATTTTAATTTTATTTAAAAGAGAGTTTTAGATAGGTTAAAAATTTTTTTATTGTTAATTAAAATGATAATTAACTTATTTTATAATTAAAAATTAGAGTTGGATTAGTTAGATAATTTGAATGCCTTAGCGTTTTTTCTCTTAATTAAAAATTTTTGAATTTTAGTATTTTATTAATTCTTTATTAGTTAATTTAATTTTAATTAATTTTTTATTATTTATTTTATTAATTTTAACGAATTCAATTAATTTAAAATTAAAATACTTTCAATAAAAAATAAATAAATAATTCCCGTGAGATCGACATTTGTTTCATCACTGTATTATTTCATATGATTTTGTGTACTTCACCTGACTTTAGACTCCCACTTCGCAACGTGTTTAAAGTAATTTATAGTTAGGAATTATCCTATCAATAAAAATTCCCTTTTCTTTCACTCAAAAATATCGAATCATGTTTATCTATCGTCCGTGGGCCCATTATTTGTACGGCTAAGATTGTGGATGTAAACGTTATTACTTTAGACGCGTTTCCAAGATATTTATGGAAAGTTGTGGTTGCGCAGCATGTGTATCGTCTATGGAGATGAGCGGAGGTAATGTCATTCCGTCATTCACAGAAAAAATTATTAAATTCCTCAGCAGTTCCGTTCTTGAAGTACTGAAATTGCAAGTATTAGGCTATATTTCGTAATAACGTTGAATTTTATAAAAAATAATGGAGTTTTAAAAACTGTGATTCTATAAATGATAATTTTTTGAAAAAAATAATATTAATAGTACAGTTTATATTATATAAAATTTAACATAATATATAAATATTATACAAGTATGATGATCGTTTTCAAGAAGATGTCTTTTTAATTTGACTTTTTTATTAAATAAAAGAATTTTTTTAAATATTAAAAAAATATAAAAAAATTTTTATAACGGTTTATTATCATTAGAGAAGTACTATTAAATAATTGAAAAAATTATTTTACTCCTCTTAAAAGAAACTCAAATTTTAAACTTTTTGCAGCAGAATTTTTCAACTTTTTCACAAAATTAAATTGTTTAAAATTTAATCATTTTATTTTAAAAATTTATCTTATTTTTCCTCTTACATGACTTTTAAAAACTTATCTTTTAAAATAATTATATAATTTTACTAAAAACTATCTACAATAACCAAACAACCAATAGTATTTTGTTAAAAATTTCTCTCCATAAAACTCTACTTATAAAAGTTTCCCTCTAAAAAATTCTACTTGAAAAACTTAACAAAACAAACTTTTAATTAGTTTGTTCTTTTAGGATGAGTTTATTTGTAACCTAATTTTTATTTTAAATATCTATATTTTAATAAAAATATTATTAAATATGCTTAATGTAAATTATTATTAAAAATAATATTATTTAAATATATAAAAAATATTTTTGTACACCCGTAAAAATATATATACCTATAATTTTTTATTTTAAATTCTATTTTTTTAATATCAAAATACTTTATCGTAAAATTTTGACAATCAACTTATGAAAAAAAATAAATTAATTTTTAGGAGAATTTAAACTATCAAAATATATTTTATAATTAATTTAAAAGATGAAATTCATGAAATATTATCTCTTGTTATCAATATATGTTATTTTAATTAATTAATTAATTATATTTTAATAACTCGAATTTCTCTTTTCATTTCATATTCGAGTTCTATATTTAAGCCAGAGAGATGGATTGGATAAAGAATCCGTCAGCATTGAGCAGCAGCTGTCGATGTTCTTGATAAATTGGTTAAAAGAATAGAAAATGCCAATGCCATATTTGGCAATTTGGATAGAAGCAGCTATAAATTTAAAAGGTAAAAAAAATTATGACCTAATAATTTTTAGTATAAGCCGAAAATTTAATTTTGGAAATACTTTTAAAAAGGAAAAAGAGAGCAACCGAATTAATAATTATTATTAATTAATTTGGATGTACAATAAGATGAACGTGCAGATTAATATTAATAATTATTATTAATTAATTTGGATCTCCCATTTTTTTTTTTTTCACGATTCTTCATGAAAATCGCATTGTGTGTATATTTCCATCACATTCATATGAAAATCTATTTCAAAAATATTAATATGCAGATTAATATTAATATTTATGTATTATTTTTTATTGACATGTTAGATTAGATTGTAAAATTTATAATTTTATATTTCTCGAGTTTTATATAATGTCCTTGCACCCCCTCCGTACGGAATATAGTTGACATGAAGAGACGTTCAAATTTGCCCGTTCCCCGCATTCAGATTGCAGATTTGAGATGTAACATTAACCAATATTTCATTCCTGCCATAAAGTCGTAACATAAAATCTCACAATATTATAGATTATTTCATCAGAAGAAAACTATCTCATTTTCTTTCCTTTTTTTTTTTTTGGTATGAGATGTCATAATTAAAAATGGGGGCTTATTTATGTTCAGTCAAATTCAAATTTGGTAGAAAATCATTAATTGGTACGATAGGATATTGAATATATAGTGTATTCAAATCCCAGTCAGGGACAACAGAACATTGGAAATACCGAAAAGTCAAGAAATCATGTTTCATCCTAGGATTTAGCCATTTGGATTGCAAATTTTAAGTATAAATTAATCAATCTGGAATCTAAGATTGCGACCAGAAGGATTAGAATGGTTGGACTAATTGCAACAATAATCGCAAGTCATAAATGAAACATAATATTACATCTCGCCGTAAGCATCCTAATAATAATAGTAGCATCTGTTTAGATCATGATGGCACACAATATTTTAATTATAAAATACAAATATTGAAAGGCATTCAATGTCGACTTCGTTCTTGATGGAAGAACTGTATCCAGTTTGATCATTATAGTACTTGAGACCACAGCATCACACCTCCATATTTGGTAGAATCCTTAATTGCAGGAAGTACTTTTGAAGTAAGATCAGCTATAGGAATGAACCCACTTTCCGCTGGGCCATGAGCAGCATGGAGTCTCAAGAAGATATGTGTAGCTGGAATATCCGAAGTCCATTTCTTCCATGCATCTTCCAGGTTTCCAATATTTCCGGATGAGTATTGGCACACCCAAACATAGTCAAACAGACGGGTTTTAAGAGCTCCTCGAATCCAAGTATCAGGGTAAAGACACTGCGGAGCTGCCGCTAACTACATTTCTTGACTTGGTCGCTGTAATTTGATAGATATCTTGCAAGATCATCCCAATGTTGGTTGGTTCCTCCTTCAATATCAAAATCAATTCCATTGAAAACGGCGTTGCCAAGCAGTCGAGATGAAGATTTTCCTCCCAAGAAATTGCCCCAAGGATAAGTCGCAACTTGTCTACCATCCTCAGAGGAGGTAAGGAAGTAGCAGCCTGCACCTCCCCCAATTGAAAGCAAGACTTTAATTCCTTTATTTGACATGATATAATGTCCGGGCTTAGATTGTTGCAGCCATTACTCCCATTACTGCATGGATTACAATGACCAGCATTTTAGTACTGTATGGATTAAATGTAGGTACCTTCATTTCCACCAGCATCAGTACCAGTAATTAGGATTGGGATTGCGGAAAAGAGTAATGCTATGAAAATTGACGATTTTCGTGCCATTCTGTACACTGCTCTGCAACTGTTTAATTTACTAGTGGTAACTAGTCCAATTAATGAAACTATCTTTTCTTTGGTGCTTAAATTGTTGAAGAAGAAAGTCTTTTATAAGAGAAAAACGGGCCCTTGTGATGGCCATTATTTTGTATGTTTGCGAAAGAGATTGTGGTTTTATAGTCTGACAGCCCAACCTAATTTACTTTAAACGAATGGAAGTGTTTATCGAAACGCCAATTTCCGTAACATTTCAATTGTAATAGAAGATATTATGACCCGTCTACATGTATTGTCCACTGTTCTTGTGTATAATATTTGTCTCTCTCACTGTAATTGTCTGTGCACGGCGAGCAACAACCATGAATCACAAGTAGAAAATGACAGAAGCGACGAGGGAAGTAAGAATGGACAAATTGCTTGAAAGTCCTGAAGATTGAAGCAAGTTCTCAGAATATAATCGATATACATTATTATGGTCTTTGCCTCCCCGTGTTGGTCATAGACCTACTGCTAGGTTTTTCTGGCTAGGTTATTTACCGATATTTAATGAAAACAGAGACCCGCAGACTTCATTGCCCGAAGTGGATCCTTTAACGTTCGTCATTTAAAACTAAAAGTCTTACCTCCTATCTGTTTACGCCTATATACTGTAAAGACTTCCCTTTGACATTAGCCAACAAGCAACAGCGATAATATGACAGGAAAAATATCCCGTGGAATGATGACTTCTAGAAAAAGGAGTGAAAACTGTGACTTATGCAATAGAGCTCGTTAATTTTGATATCATGGCCTTGCTTGTTTTGATTAACTCTACCCTTTTTTTATGTCTGCAACGTGGAAAAAGCTATTGAGTGTGTGTAGTTCGTCCCCCTTTCTATGACAAGCATAGTATTATGAATAAATTTTACTTTTCGAGTGATTAGCGTGGTTTAAATTTGTTGGAATCAAAATGGAAATTAATCAGTTACAATTTGCCTCAGCGTTTCCCATTTTATAGTCTGCATAATATACTTGTGGTATGCGGTCATGAAATTATGGCAAGTGAAACAAGTGAAGCAGAGGAGGATCAAAGAGATCATATTTTTAAGACGCAAAAATCAATATATAAGTGATACAAACACAATATACATACACAATGATCACATCAGGAGTACAGAAATGTCACAACAGAACAAGTAATTGACATGCAAGCATAAGATAAAAATTTAGAGCTTCAAATTCATCAGACGTGGCCCTTGATGGCAGAACTGTATCCACTTTGATCATCGTAGTACTTTGACCAGAGCATCACTCCCCCATATTTGGCAGACCCTTTAACGGCCGGGAGCACCTTCGAGATGAGAGCGGATACTGGAACGAAACCGCTACCTGCAGCTGCTGGAGATGCGGGTAGTCCCAAGAAGATTTTGGTAGTAGGAATATCTGAAGTCCACTGTTTCCATGCATTTTCGAGGTTGCCAATATCCCCACCACTGTATTGACAAGGCGGGTTGTTGTAGAATTGGACCCAGACATTGTCAAATACACCGGTCATGAGTGCATTTCCGATCCAAGCATCAGGAAAAGGGCATTGAGGGGCTGCAGTTATGTACACCTTCTTACCTCGTTTGCTATAGCCTGAAAGGAAATTAGCAAGTTCACCCCAGTGTTGGCTAGTTCCTCCTTCGATATCCAAGTCAATTCCATCCAAAACAGCCGGCCCAAGTGGACGAGATGAGGATTGTCCGCCCAAGTAGTTATTCCAGAGGTAGGTAGCGACTTGCCTAGCGTCCTCGGTGGAGGAAAGTGAATAACTACCAGAAGCACCTCCCAAAGAAAGCAAGACTTTGACACCTCGGGCTTGACATGATTTAATGTCAGAGCTTAAGCCAGTGCAGCCAGTGCTAGACGGATCACAATGACCAGCAAGATTTATCATGGGAGTTTGGCCATTGCCAAAAGTCGCTAGAAATGATAAGATCACATAATCATAGTTTCCCGTTCCACAAGTCTCCTCCAAGGTGCCCTCATTTCCATTCTGACCCCAATAGATTGCAATTCCACCAGCATTTGAACCTCCTGCTAGCATTAGCAGTAGTAAGAAGAAAAAGGAAAATGAGACTGCTGATCGAAAAGCCATTTAACTCAAGTTCAGAAACTGGAATCACTCACTATATTTGAGTCATGAAAAGCTATATTTGCTTCAGTGGAAAATTATGTTGAGTGACCTTCCATTTTATACTAGGAGGATGCCCCTTATACGACAACAGCTTTTGCCTTTGTGTGTATGCTGATCTCTGCGTGCCTTAATGGTTATTTGTCATCAACCGGCATTCCACAGAATGACCTCAGCTTCACGCGGACGGAGTTATTGAAACTCATTTGAAAGTTAGTTTGTCTCTTAGCTTTTGGCCATTTCTTCCTTCAGCGTCTTATTTTGTTATCTTTCCTTATAAACAAGTGTTTGTTTACAATAGTGGTCAGCTGAAGTATACAGCCAAATGAAATTTAAAATCTTAATACGTTGTGATTCTAGTAATCACTACGGCATTAATTCCTAATTTTGATCCTTTTTTTTATATTTTTTTATCTCTGAGCTGAACGGGTAACTAGAGTTCAATCGTCCTTTTTGCTTAGTTAGAAAATTTATAAATCTCGCTTGGAATGTGAATTCTCTTTCTCTTTTGGAATCGAATACTTGAGCCTTTCAGTGACAGGTACAAACTCTTTGATAACAAAACTAAAATGCTCTGCATGAGCATTTTATTTTTGTTGCACACAAAACACTGGCGAAGAAATCAGTTGCTGTTATACAAATCCAAAAGAAATAAACTGTGGAGGAGAAAAGATAGGAAACGCATAGCAGAAATGCTTCCCAAGGTAACTTTGTTATATATTTTTGTTCCAGCAAACTGGTGCTCGGTTCCTCATGACCTGTATGTTTATAGATGATCTCCTTCTACATTCTATTTCGTTTTGTAGCCATGTGCTGACACTGCCAATTGACTGCTTGATAAATTCCAAAGTTGCCTGTTTATTGTGAATTCATAGCAGCATATGTAAACCTTTGTTTTTGTAGTTTCTATTGGAGAGGAGATGACTGCAACATTATGAGAACTGAGCATGGATAATGAATTTGAGAAGGTAGCGGCTCACTCTATTCACAGTTTGTGTAATGTGTTTACCGAATGTAGTAGTGTTATTTGCTGACTTCTATAAAACCATCCAAACAGTTTGAAAGTACTTCTACAACACCATTACAATGATAAGACTGCTTTGTCGTAATAACAAAACAACTCATTATTAATATCTCGGTCTCGTTTGCTATTGGGCGAAGATACTTCCAAGTTGGATTCCTTTCTCATTTATATTTCTTACCTAAACCACTTTATATCGAAAGCACTTATTTTTACCTGCAGAAATTCCAATGACCAACGTTTGGTAAAAGTTTCACATGTTACGTCAAATATTAGGATATTCCAATTTGAAAGAAAATGGAGCAAGTATAAATGGGATATTGTTTAAAGGAATACGAGCAAAATATTGTGTTGCAGTGTGTTGTTCCATCTGTCCTTTGCTTGACCTCGATAGATTAGACAAATATATGCACTCATGGCCACCATTAGCTCCCAGTTGTGAAACTTTTTCCTCTGCGAGTGTATCTATTTATACAATCTTGTCATCCTTCATTGCTCTTGTACATGACTATTTCCCAATCCCAATTGGCCCAAATGGAAACCTCGTGCCCTTAGCCATTGATAGTTTTTCGTACAGTTGGTTATCAAATGTAAAACCCTCTTCATATTGCAGTGAAGCGTCCCACAGAGCATATATTTATTGTTCATATGGACCATCTCAAGGGAAATGGGTTTCAAGACAGCAAATTCAAAGAGATTTGTGATAGAACTTCAAAGGTTCAAGTTTGACATTCCAACATCTCAATCCCCTGCTATTCTTTACGCTGATGAGCTCTTTTCCGATGCCCTTGTCAAACCTGTATTTGTTAACCATTCAAAGACAGAGGCCTCCAATAACAACACCTCAGATTTCATCCTAGACTTACTCCGTACTCGTTCATTTTCTGCAACAAATATTGCTATTGCAGCCTCTCAGCATCATTATCATTTAATTAAGAAATGGAGAAAATCATCCAACAAAATCATGCTGAAGTGTTTTGGATATCTCAGACCTCGCTGCAACAAGTAACAGGGTTGATGATATTGACAGGAGAGTACAAGAAGCTAAAAGTTGGAGCAATTCACCACAACCGTTTGCACAGGAAAGAAATACACATATAGTTAGTGACAATTGGTCTGTTATTGAGAACTCAATTTATGAAGTCGTTCTTCATTGAAAAATATCAGTAGGTATATACATGTTCTTGTTATCTTTACTTTCTTTTCTTTTAATTAGTGAACCAATCCTTGCAGTATTTGACCATCGTCTAATTGTTGTTTTCAGAGAAAGAGAGTAGGAAAGGGAAAGCTCTAGAGAAACATGCAATAAACTAATTAAGCAAAAACTGTTCTTTGTCAATTTCTGTGTCTTCCTTCGCTTGGCTGTTCATGTGAATGTAAAATTTACTCGTATTCTCAATTATGATACAAAGAGTAAATAAATTTGTTGTTATTATTTGTCACCTTATTCTTGTAAAGATAAGAATTTGTCCGTCAATATGGGTTACATAAAAACTCTTACAGGGTTTCATTTGTTTTCTCTTTTTGTTGTTATGTGTCATCTTTAATGCTATTGTCCAGGTGACCTTCCAACCAAATTTCGTGCTTTTGTGCGACATGGTCGTGGTACCACGCATCCCTTTTTTGTAGCACTAGCAGGCCGGATCACACTGATAATTATAATTTCTCTCTTTTATTTAGGTATTGATAAATTAAAGCAAGGATGCGGATGTTAGCTCAAGAGGTTTGGAGTTCAAATTGTTTATACTGGAGGAGTTTGGGATAATATTTTTGTCATAATAATAATAATAATGCAAGGCGTGTTTGGTTATCTTATAAAATATGTGACTTTGAAAATTTTTGAGAGAATAAACCAAGACCTTAACAAAATGGCAATAAGTCTCTTCATTTTGATAATTTGTTTATAAAATTTTAAATGAAATATGGGAGACATTAGAAAGCGTGTCTCAGACTGACAGGTTTGTGCGTGAAATTTGATGAAGCTGCAGTCTGAATCTTCGTTAATGTGAGTGGACTTTGCCAAATTTTCTTTGCATTATTGAGGGGCAGATTGAATACTTTCAAGTGTCGATCACGTGAGAACGCACGAGATAGATAGGACACATACAAACTTTGCTAGGAGAAAAATCCATTTTTTGAAGCCATCTTTTTTTGTCGTTCTATTCTTGAAATTTCGTCTTCATTACGGACAGCAACAATTGATTAAATTTCTTTTTCTTAATTGAGGGGACCAAACCTTACGACATCCTGCCTGTGTTCGTCACAGATAATTTGTTTTGTTCATATTTCTTTCTAACTTCATAACTGATTCCTAATAAATAAAGAGAATTTCTCAACCAAACTTTTATCTACTCCCATGAATAACCCATCATTTGGATGGAATTTTTAAATATGTAGCGATACTAGTGTTTTATTGTTGTTCTAAATGTTAAGCAAAAGCATTATTATCGATCGCAACTTTAATGGCCGATAATTTGGTATCAATCTATAATAGGGCACAAAACAAGCAAATACAGAGAACAACTTCCGGAGAACTCGATCAGCGGGAGTGATTCCCATCTACGTCCAGCAACAGAAGCAAAAATGCGTAGACAATTTGAAAAAGGAACCAAAATGAGTGGTATGGCTTACGTGTCGACATGTCGGGTATTATAGTTGTCTTTACTAGTACAAGCGCGACAATGTAAGTCCTCTTTTTTTCCCGTGCTGAATGCCGTTTTAAGACCCAGGTTTATCCATGCACCTGAGCTGGGTAATTGGGCAATGGACTAAAGGTGGGGAAAAATATAGCCCAATTTTTTTTTTTTTTTTTTTAGTAAAAATCCAATTTTCTTTGAAAGGAACGTATTTGAGGGAGAGGGACCAATCCCACAACTTCTCTCTTTTTTTAACAGCTAACTAGATAAATGTGACGACTAATGGAGTGGTATAATTTGATTTGTAAGGCCCAAACTTTGTTAGATAACTGTGACGGCTTATGGAATGGTATAATTTTGCAATTGTAAGGTCCCTACAATAATTCTTGTCTATTTCTTGACGTTGAAAGGTCGATTCAATGTTTCAATGCGAGTAGTTTATGATTCCTGAGGCCCATCGAGTATGAAATGTTCACTCGTAATTCGTAATTTAAGTTTCTAAGGTCTAGATTCCATAGTGGGTTTAACATTGCAGCCTTATAGAACCTCATATTGGGCTTAACCTGTTGTGACCAACCAAAAAGGGTGTGTCAGAAGTGGGATTTGAACCCACGCCCTCTTTCGAGGACCAGAACTTGAGTCTGGCGCCTTAGACCACTCGGCCATCCTGACGGCAATGATGCAAATTTTATAGAATTACTGATCATTCATTTTTTGAGACCCGTTCCCCTATGCTTACTTCGTTCGCATTCTGTAAAGGTTTGGGAGCAGAAGCTAGTTTTGTTCTATGCTAAGAAACACCCTTGTTTGATAGTTTTTTCGCGGAATTCCGGAATTTTTCTTCGATCAAGTACATGATCGAATTTCTGTTGAAATATTCTAGTTTTCGCTTATTAGATAAGAATCGAATGAGTCAAATAACCTTTCAATCGGCACCAATTCCCCCCAGGTTCCCTGTCTTACCACCCTATCCCATCAAGATCAAATGCCTTTTGGGAGACCAAAAATGTGTACAATCAGCTGAATGAATTGCAAGAAATTCTCAATCTCGCAGAAGCAATGTATATATGCAACACAGGCATTTTCTGTTTGTTCCTCTTTGAATTCACGTTTTGCTTAAATTACAAAACTCATTCTGGTTGTATTTTAATCAAATTGTCAACTTAAACAGGAAAGCACTCATTTCCAGAGTGCTTTCCCCCCTACTAGTCCAAAGATTTTAACTAACTAGAATACGTTTGCTAAGCTAAGAGAAAATTTGTGCGAAAATCAGATCCATAAATTAACCGAACCGAAAATTGTCGAAAGACATTGGATTCGGATGGTCTGCTTTCGGTACCAATTTCCGAAGGCTAACTTGGATGAAAGTGCACTTCATTTAGCACTACCTCCATAGGTCCCTCGTTTCCAAACATTTTTCTCAAAATCTGAAAGTACTCAAGATTTTGGGATGCTCAATTAATACGAACCAAAAAAAAAGAGACGCATATTGTGGGATATATTTGAAACCATCACACAATCACACCTGTACTCTTGAAGAACATCAACGTAATCTGGTACTACTTCGATTTCCAAGAAATGAGAGAACTGAAATGAATGATTATTGCGCTAAATATTAAGGATAAACCGATGCTGCGTGCCCCGAAGCATAAACCCTAGAAACTTTGAACTCTATTTCACCATGGTATTATATTGTGAGTTAGCGGCCCATTATGGAGCAATTGCAGAACACAATGCTCAATTTTTACAGTTGACATTTAATTGACAAATGTTCATAAAAATTTAAGATTATAACATTGCATAAATTAATTTATATAATAATAAAAATCCTTTATCATAAATTAAAATAATATTTTATTTTATAAATCACATCATTTTTAAATTAAAATTAAATTATCAATAGTTATTTATAATCAATATTTGTTAATATTTTAACATATTTAAATATTTATCAATAATATTTTTATAAAAAATTATAAAATAATATAAAATTATTTTTTTCTTACATATTTTCAACTTTATATTTTTTTGTCCCTTTAATACTAAGAAATATATTTTAATTTATATTTAATGCGAATAAAAATTATAGTATGATTTTTTAAAAAAATTAATTTAGGTAATAGTTTAATTAATATTTATTTATTTAATAATAATATTTATTTATTTGTACTTTTTTATTAATAAAAAATTTAATAAATGAGCACAATTATAAAAGACAAAAAAGAAATATCACCACGATATATTTGAGAAGATAAAGTACTTTTTATATTATTTTAATAATTTATTACAAAAAAATGGATTGACAAATATTTGAACGTGACGAACCGTTAAAAAAATATCGAGGATAAATAATTGTTAATAATTTAATTTGTTAAAAATTATATAATTAAAAAATATGAAATATATTATCTTAATTTATAATAAAATTATTTTTAATATTATGTAAAATATTTTATAAAAATTATAATTTTTAAAAATTTACCAAACTTCATAAATTGAGTCAGTTGCCATTAAAAAAAAAAATAGAGTGAAAATATCGTCACCTTAAATATGTACGCTTGCAAAATTAAACATCATGGTTTTCAGGTTCGAATCCTTTTTTAGGTATAACAATTAACAGGACTGTAAAAATTAAGTTGGTCTAATTAATTACATTCTTCGTGAAGATTGGGCGGAACTCAATCTGATATGTTTTTAGGGTTGTAATAAATTTTAAAGGCCGATATGTTAATATACATAGCTGCTCTTTGACATGAGTTGACCGACTGAGGCGCTGAAAACGGAAATAAATTTGTAAAGCCCGAGTGAAGTCACAGGCGGCGAAACGAAAGGCGCCGACCTAACCGAATTATCGGGTAATATAAATATAGGCTTGAAGTTTCGGCTTGTAGCGGCCCAAGCTTCAACCCGCCTCAAAATCCACAAAATTGAGCTCTTTTAGATCTCGCTCTCAAACCAAATGATTGAGTTAAATTATAAAAATTAGCCTGCTCTTCGAATCTCAGATCTACCTAAAAAACTTTACGTTTCTCCGCCAAAATTCGTCACACCGTCGATAAATTTGATCCTCTTTCTATTTCTATATTTTCGGAGTTGTGGTGCGGGATCCGGATTGAAGGATGTGGGGCACCATTGCAAATTTGAAGGAAAACTTAAATAAGATCGCACTTGATGTACATGACGAAGACGACAATAACGAAGAAGAGTTCAAGATCCACGGTTCAAGCAGCAGGGACGATACGCCGGTCTCTGATCGGAGAAATTTTCGCAGGTTTGCCAATTCGAAGTCCGTTTCGTGTTCTCCGGTCGCAAATGGTATTGAATCGCCACGTAATTCGGAGGTATGTTTTAATTTTTATGTCCTAATTTATTACAATTAGTTTAGCGTTTAAATTTATCTGGTTTCGAATCCATGAAATTTTGGAGGCTTTATAACTTTTATCAGCTGCTAAGTGCGTGCTTTGATTTATATGTGATTCTTGCAGATTGAACAATATAAAGCGGAAATTAAGAGGCTTCAGGAATCTGAGGCAGAAATTAAAGCATTATCAGTTAATTATGCGGCCTTGCTCAAGGAGAAAGAGGTACTGACGCTACCTCTTTACTTGTTTTCTTTTTTATGCTGGATAAAATTAACTTACTAGCTCAAAGTTACTATTATGCCCAACAACATTAAAAAAAATAATAATAATAACAAAACAAAAAGTGAGCGTTATATTTAGTCCATTATGATCCAGTGCAGAAGATAAAATTTTGAATTATTAATATTACAACCATAACTTTTAGTTCTTTAATAATCATAATTAGTTATTGAATGATGGAATATGTATGTCGTAAATTTTATAACATGGCTATATGTTATGAATCATGAATCGGATTGAGCCACTATTTTTTATAATCTCTAGGTGAATTCTTTGAGAAGAGTATTCTGACCTTAGTATACAGCTGAGTACTTGTTTGACCTGTTTTACCTTTTCCTTTTTTGATAGTGTGTAGCTGGTTCTGAAACTAATTTAGATATTCCATGTATAAAGTGTAGTCCATGGTGGTCTTTCCTTTTTCTAATTATTAATCATTTTTAATTTAAATCTCTGATAATTTAAATTCTGATTTCCCCCATTTCCTGCTCTTTCCCCTGTATGATTGCCAAATGGCAGGGGCAAATTTCCAGATTGAGCAGAGAAAATGGCTCATTGAAGCAAAATCTTGATGCAACGAATGCTGGTCTTGATGCATCTAGAAATGAAAATTCGAAAACATCAACTAATAGCGTTAATGTTCTGAAGGTAGTTGCTCGGATCTAATTAATCTTTGCCGTGCAGGAGTTTTATGGTTTTTGATATTTGTTATTCTGTTCTGTAAAAATTTCTTCTCTTTTTTTTTTTTTTAACTATGTAATAATTTGCTTCAATCTAAAATATTAAGCTAAATGTTGTTGGAAATAGATTTTTGGCCACATGTATCAAGTGTACCATTTCTGATGTTATTTTGTTCTGCAGTTATGTTGTACAATTTATGACTTAGGAAAAGGCTACCTACCTGTGTAGCTGCAATGTTCAATGCATCTTGGAATATGATAAATCGAGCTTTGGTATATGACCTTCCCTTCCCTTGCTATTAATTGGTTGGCTATATAAAGTGGCCTTCAATTAGTTTTACATTTCTCAAACCAGGGGATGAACAAAGTCAGTGTTTTGAAAGGGCATAGAACTTTAAATGTTGCAAGGTTCCTGAATTTTGATGAGGTGTCACAGGATTCTCTATGTGCTCAATGGAATTGTATGCAAAACTTATTTTATAATAGCTGGTGTTAAAATCTAAATGAAAGCTAAATGTCACCAGTGTCCAGAGGAGCTTATGAAAAGCCCATGGGTTTACATGGATGCCTTCTATTCAAAACCCATTGACTTAACTACATTTTTTAATGTAGGTTCACAAACCTAATTTTACACCCATTTACTGGCAAATATGTTATTACCTAATACATTATGAAAATAGTTGGTTTTTGTATAGTTGTATGTTTTATGGTTAGGGTGGTCGATATTATGTAGGAATTATTGATTTCATTATTATCTCTTGCAATGGGTTGTGTCCAAGTTGTTTGCTATGATTTTACTGCCTTGAAATCAAAGGATCATGCTGTTTCTTTCTTTCTTTTCTTTTTCTTTTTTTTTTTTTTTTATATATAAACTAAATAGCTTATGAATAAGCTATTGTTTATTTCCTGAATTATTTTTTAATTTGTACAGGGAAGTAATGATCTATCGCCAAGCCGACAACATAAGCTTACTGCTCAAGCAAAACACCATCAAGCTGCTAATCAAATGCGGAATGGTTTGTTCTCTAAACAAGACAGTATGGGGAATGGCACACATGCTCTACAACCTGATGTTACACAAAATAAGATGGAGGCCAGACATTACAATTTGCAAGGGAAAGAGGAGGTAACAGCATTTCTTTTTGTTTACCTTCTGAGGAAGGTCGTGTGAGCTAATTTATTGTTAAAACATGTGGATTATGTGCTTCATTGTTAGGTTGGATCTTGATATTAAAATTTTCGGATATTTTGTGATGAATTATTACAGCTATGTGTACCTTTTCTGCTTTCCAGGATTTTCTTTCTTTTTGAGTTCCATTTAGTTTAATTCTACATTTTAAAGATGATCTTCACTTTTTCTGGTGTTTGTCATTTCATTTCCCTTTTTTCATTTTTCTTATTTTAATTTAATGATGAATGTGTTTGACAACGGATATATGAATGCTTTCTAGGAGCTTGCGGATTTGCTGGAACAGAACATAGGTCCCTGGCAGCAGTGCAAGTTACTCACGAGTTACAAACAAAACAACTTAGGATGGAACTTGAAGAAGAATGCAAGAAGTTCGCTAATGTACAGCTAAAACTACAGGGTACGTTGCTGCAAGTAAGGTTTAGTTTTGACTGTACAGAATTTATTTTCTGTTTGTTTTTCTTGTGTACTTCGTGGGAACAAAGGTGTATGATATTTTGTATTTTCAGAGGAGCAGAAGCTCAATGAATCCAGGACGAACTCAAGTTATTAACACTGGATAAGGACAAAGTGAGTTATTAGCTGACTTAGGAGCTGTGACAGGGTGATATATCTATGAAGAAAATTATGCGCTTTTAGTTGTGTTCTTTCTGACAGCATATTTTCTTTTCTCTATTTGCAGACCTCTACAGAAATAAGCAAAATACACAAGGAATTGAATGAAAAATTAGCAGAGATAAGACGACACTCAAATGGAGTTGAATAGTAGGGAGGATGAAGATGCAGATGACATTGTTGGGAATTTGAAAACCGTAGTTGCAGCTCTAGAGAAGGAAAACAATATTCTTAAGGTTGATAAACTTTATGCTTGTAAAATTTGCTGGAGTCTATCATAATCCTTGTTCAGAAATTTATACTGCTTATTGTGCGATGCTGAATATACTCTAATCTCTTTTATATGATTGTATAGATCAAGAAGACTGAACTTGAGGCTGCTTTGGAAAAGAACAGAAAATCTTCAAATGACAAAATATTTCGAGATGCTTCAGAGCATCCAAGTAGATTGAATGGGGTAAGATCTGTAGCTATTGTGTCTGCATGCTATACATTAATGTCTTACAGTTTTTACGTCAAGTACTTCTGGCCTATGCCGGTTGGCCCTTCTGTATGGAATTGACGAGTATCATTATTTTATCCAGAGGGTTCCCTCTTCTATTACTCACAATGTTACATTTCCCAGAAGGTAGAATCATCACAAAGCTTTCCTGGAAGAGAAGAAATGGAGCTATCTTTGCAAAAGTTGGATAAGGATTTGAAAGAAACATGATTTGAAAGGGACAAAGCATTGCAGGAGCTAAACCATCTTAAGCAGCATCTGTTAGAAAAGGTTGTTTAAGTAGCTTCTGCTCATGATCTCTCTCCCTCTTTTATAATCTTTTAAATATTTTGGCTTTTAGTTTCATGGCATTGGGGATACATTCTGGGGTTGCACTCTTTTAATTGAAGATTGATTGATTCAATGTTGGTTGTTGGTTGCTTAACAATTGCACTGTTCCACATTAGAATTGAAGCTAAAATGCCTTATTATAAGGGACTAGTGACTGTCTGCTGTCTTAATGATTCACAATGGAAATATTTCTGAAGAGTTTCAAGAGACATGACCAATCTTACTTCTTTTTAATTTGCAATTTGATATGTTCATGCTAAAGCCTCCAAAGGTCTTGATTTGGTCTCAAAGTTAGTGCTGCTTTTTGGTGCTTGTGCTAGATTCTAACTGTGCACAGGTTCTTCTGTATTATTAATTAAACTTTATTTTTAAACTTTCTGCAGTGAAAATTAAAGACAGTTTCTCTTACAGGAATATTGCTCAGGCACACGAAGAATCAGAAAAAATGGATGAGAACAGTAAAATCATTGAAGAGCTTCGTGAGAATAATAAATATCAAAGGGCTCCAATATTACACTTGGAAAAGACTCGGAAGCAGACACTTGCAAATCAGGAAGAACTGAAGATGATCAACAACAATGAAATTCAGAAGTCTAAGGAAGTCATTGATGATCTGAACAAAAAACTCACGAACTGTTTGAGGACATTTGATGCCAAAAATGTTGACCTTCTTAATCTTCAAACTGCTCTTGGTCAATACTTTGCTAAACTTGAGGCTAAGGTAAAAACGTTTAATCATTTCTTGTGTTTGTTGGGACTCGGTTCTTGTGTTCATTGGGACTGTCTGAAATTTGGTTTTAAGCGTAATATTATCAATACTGTAGGGACATTTGGAGCGTGAGATGGCTATGGCAAGGGAAGAATCAGCTAAACTTTTTCAGTGGTTGAAAGTATTGATCTACCCTCTTCTCTTTTTTCGAATATGATTGGAATTTTTTTGTCATCGTTATAATCAATTTATTAGTTGTTATCATCGCATCCTTAAAGTTTCATGGTGATTTGCTGTTTGAAAATTTCATATCTACATTAGTGTCCATCTGCTCTATTTTGTTAATCTAATATATCTGTGAGCTATCATTTTCAGATGTCAAGTTGATTAGAATTTGGAAAAGATAGCTATAACCACAGACTTATGAGGCAAGAAAAATGAATGATACACAACCAAGCAAGAGTGCATATCAACTGAACTAATTTCTAATGTCACACTAGTTGTGGGCAACTACACTGATTATGTTCTAATGGTTTGTAAATGCTAACATCGGCTTATTAGCTGCATGTATATGTGATACTTGGTTGTAAATGTGAGCATTATTACTTTAGGTTCCTAAAGTATAAGATTCTGTCAAATCTGTAAATTGAACATATAATTATGTTCTGACTTTGATCCAAATATGCATATGAGCAAATTGCACGTTCATTCAAATGATTGCCATTGATAGATTCAGGAGGTTTTTCTGATAATCTTATTTATCTAATGGTTATATGTTGTTCTAAACTAGGTTTATTTGATACTATTTGCTTTGTGTGTATTCAGATTCCTCACTGACCTGGATAAATAGAAGTGTGTTTGGATTTTGCAAATCATTTTGCTTCATATTTTGAAGCTCTATTCTTCTACCAGGATGCAGACCTGCGAGCAGAGGTATCAAGGAGGGAAAAGGAAGAAATTTTGGCCAAGCTTTCTCAAGCTGAAAAGATGCTGGTAGAAGGAAAAGGCAGAGTAAACAAGCTTGAGGAAGATAATGCAAAACTCGTGCTGTTGAACAAAGTATGACCAGGCTTAACAGAATGTCAATGGATTCAGATTATCTTGTGGACAGGTTAGCCTGTTTTAATTTTATTTTAAATATTTATCAAATTGGTATTTGGTTTATTTACATGGCAGGGATCAATTATGAGAATGATGTTTCATCTACCCACACCCACTTCTGTTTCCTTTTCAGAACAAAAAGTAGTTTTCCTACCATAGTTTAAGATAGCTTGCCGTGTGCTGTACAAGGAAACCTTCTTTTATCTATTGTTTTTGTCGATTACCACATGTATTGTCTCTCTTCCTTTCTGATTCTCTGAGTTGGAAGAAACTCCATGTTAATGGTGATACTGCATTTGAAATGAATGGTGCTAGAGATGAATATATAAAACATTATTTATAATTTTCCTTTGGTTCATGTATCATTTATTACCATGTTATGCTTACATATTAGGAGTTTGTAAGTCATGTGAATCTTCCTTTAAAATGTTTCTCATCTCTAAAGAGTTAAATCCAAACCCTGTTTCTTTGAACTCTAGTCACCGTCATACTAACACTTCCACTCCTGCATTCACTGAGAAATTAAAATTTAAATTAAATCCATCATGCTTTTGCTGCCTCCTTGCATCTAACACTGTAATTGTTCCGCCAGTAACTCATGCTGTTACCATGTTTGTCTCTTCGGATGAGCTTTGGTGGATCTTTAATTTACATTGTATCTTAGTTATCTTGCCATGTTAATTGAATAAAAACTGGAATAAATATTAACCTTGTGATTAACTATGTTGGCAGGCGCATCGTGATAAAATTACTGGTTACCTACTTCCAAAGAAACCATAGCAGAGAGGTATCAAGGCTCATTAGTATGATTAATAAAGATTTTTGCATAAAAGTAAATAACTGAAATAATGTTCTCTCCAGCATATCTTTATTTGCAAACACATTTGTGATTAAGGTTGGTTGAGACTTCAAGCTGGGGCAGTTTTTATTTTTGTATAATTTTATCTTCTATTTAAGGGATGAGCATTTTGAAAGGTTGATTGAAAGATTAAATAGTTATTAGGGTTTATAGAACATAAACATACTTTTAGGGTTTAAATTCACAAAAGTAATCAAAATAATTTTCAATTAAGCTAACCTTTAACTCGATGAAGATGGATTTAACCTTAAAATGATGAGATCTCTAAGAATTAAAACTCTTATGACATGCTCTTGCTTTGGTGAATTAGAAAGAGAAGGGAGTGCTTGAGTGCTTTTTGATTTTTAGGATAATCATCTCATAATTAATGAAAAAATAGAAATTAACTCATAGAAATTAACTCTTACAGTAAATTCGAAAGGTTACAACCAATAATTTAGGCTTATTTTTGAGAGTAAATAAATATTATCCCTAAGAAAATTAACAATTTCGAAAATAATATTAGACAAAAATGTAAAAAATATTTACACGTTAGATAGTTTAATAAATTCGAGAGTTTTATAAATTAACACGTATGTAATTTAAAATAAGTTACAATATTTTTTTAATATTTAGATATAAAAGTAGAATTAAAATAAGTTTGGTCAAAGTAAATTTGACGTGGAAGATATAAGGGTTTTGATTCTTAGAGATTTTATCATTTTGAAACTAATTAGATCTTCATCAAATTAAGAATTAGTAATTTTATAAGTTAATTTAGTGAATTTGTGAAATTAAAACTCTATATGCATATTTATGTTACATAAAATCTGATTACTATTTAATCTTTCAATTAAGCTTTCTTACGTAAGGTGTAAGTGGTGAAAGGAGAGAAGAAATAGCGGAGAAGAATGTCTTTGACTATAAAAGAAATCCAAATATCCTGATTATGTAGTGAAAATCATCTAGGCGCTAGGAGGAATCGAGTTTCCGGTGTTGCCATCGTCAATCCAATATCTCCTCTACAGCATGAGGTGCATAATTTCAGATGCTGGAAAAAAGTATCTGGTTCTCTCAACTAAAGTTAGCTCCTTGGCAAAAGTTTCCTTTACAATTGGCTGATGTGCTGTGATTACATACTGTGGCTTGCAGGTACTGGATCTTATGGTTCGCATGCTGGGATTTTCTGATGAAGACAAGCAAAGAATAGGCATTGCACAACGAGGTGCAGGCAAAGGTGGTGTTCGTGGAGTTTTGGGTCTACCTGGTCGCCTGGTTGATGGCATCTTTGGAGGAAGTTCAGCTGAGGCACGAACAATCGTAGCACCTGAATATCAGGTTTTATATATATATATATATATTTTGTGAATTTTGGAATTTGCTTTTGCTTGCACGGCCTAAAAAATAATTGCCTTCACTGGGTTTGCTTTGATTTGTTCTGTGGGAAGTGGTTTTAGTTTGTCAAAAATTGCCTTGTAATCCACCTAGTTTTTTCTTGGAGCAAATCTAATTTTAATCTGAATCCATATTCAGTCATTTGCAGATCTATGGGTTGATTTTCCTCTCAAGGAAACCGAAGAAAGGGCGCGGAGGGAATCTGCTGAGAACATGGCTAGATCCAAGGAAGGTATACATGGAAGAAGTCCAACTGCTACAGAGACTAGCCCACGTGTGCCCGACAAGAGAACAATCTCAGGTAGTGCTAGTTATGGTTTTTCAAGATCATCTGCCAGCCAAATTATTAGCCACCCGCACTCCCAAGGCGATTTACGGCCATCTGAGCATTCTGATTCTGAGTTCTTAACAGTTCCTCTCTCATCATCGGAGGGCGATTCTCGGATCTCAGGACTAGTCCCGAATTACTGAAAATAGTTGTGTAATTAATCAAAGGCTTGGATTCTTTGTTAATGTTGTAGCTATGCAATCTCATTCAATCAATTCTTTCGTCCTTCGAATGATTAAATAAGCAATGTTCTTCCATGCTCATGTTTATACATTGAATTGCGGTAAGCACATTAAAAAATTCTGAGCTCGACGGAAAAAGTGCCAATTTCGATTGAGATCGCTTGCATTTCTAATCATGCGTATGTAAAGCAATAATCTCTCGTTGAAAAAGAACAAAAATCCATAAGTGGGGAAGAGAAAGTTGTACGGCATTTATTTATCAGTGTTTTCGACCAGTATCAAATGGCAAACACATTCAAACTCAAATGTGTCATTTGAAATTTCAAACTTAAGATAGAAAGAAAGTAACTATCCACCATTCAAACCCGTTCCACAATGTTCTTGAGCCGACTACTATAACAAACCTGACTACAATACCCGTTCCGTAATGTTCTTGATCCTACTACTATAATAAGATTCACTCCACGAGTATGGATCGCATGATCAGCGCGCAAATTTGACATAAATTGCTATGACGCTTTTTCGGCAGACTAGTTAGTATCAATTCACACTCACATTTTAAAAACCAGAAATTCATACAAATCACATGCTCCGTAATCAAACCATATACAACAAATTGATTAAGAAGGTAATATAATCGAGTTATCACAGAATCGCCTATAGATAAAGTGTTAACTTCAAGCTACCATTAGAGCAACTAAATGAAACCACAACCCAGAACTAAACCCCCCAAAATTCCAGAATTAATATGCAAACCATACGGTTGAAAACAGCTGGTGGGCAAAAGACAATTACAACCACAAAAATGGGCTTAAGAGAAACAGAATCATCGATCAAGAAACAAATTACTACCCAGATGCCCACTACAAATAATCCAGCTCAACTGATCTATTTATACCATTTTGGCTTTCAATGGACCTCTAGGAATTTTAGCCAGAACCTTCGCATCAAAAATTGCATACTGTTTTTTTAGCTCAACTTTTGCCTTCTCAGCTAATGGGTCAATCTTGTCTTCATATTTCTCATAGAGAACAGGTATAGTGTGCAGCAAAACAAAAACTGTTATTCACAATCCAGATTATCAAATTTTAGTATAGATTAATATAAAAATAAAATTATAAGAGCCTAAAAGAGCTTCCAATTGCATTACCTATATAGAACAAGGTCAAGAAGTTGCACCAACTCCCCACAATTGACAGCATCCACAAGGCAGCGATAACCTGACATCCGAATATAGTAGAATCCTTAATTATGCAAATTGAATAATTAAATTGAACAGTACAAAGTTTTATACGAAAAAAAGAAAAACAAAACAAAAAATAAATTTATTGCAAGCGCTACCCAAATTAAATAACTGGTCAACTATCATAAGGTAGGTTAAAAGGGCACAATTAAGTGGTTATTTCCCAAACACAATAACTAGCAATCCAAAACATTTTCCTTTTTTCCAATAACTGCATAGAATTCATGTCTAACAGATGTATGAAAACCATCAAAACAGTAACAATTTTTTGAAATGCATTCCAATTTGAAGGTGATCCATTTACAGATTACAAGGATAGATTATAAACATACAATGAGAAACGTCTTCAAATCTCTTCCAGTTGCAATACTTCGCAAAACTGCAAAGGCCCGGTTGAGTTCATACGTCAAAGCAGAAGCAACCTGCAAAAATGGCTCCTCACGGAAATGAATTTCAGGGATGCGAGATGGTACTCTGCGCACATTAGAGGTATGCCAAGAATTTAGTGAGGTTAGAGACAAAACAGTCTTAAAAATGCCTGACATGCTCACTCAAGAAACAGATTAATATATGTAGATTAAAAGAGCATTAAAATGAGTACAGTCAAAAGCTTACTTATTAATGAAAGTATGGGCATTGGACCACAGAAACAATGCAGCAAGTGCAAGAATTAGGATGTGACAGAACAAAGGAAGCAGGTGGTATTCAACCAACTCGAAAAGGACCCAGACAGTAGTGGCTCCACCTAGTACACCAGTTGATATCTTCTTGTTCCTCCACAATAACACATCAGCAGCTGCACCAAATCAACTCAAAATGTTGAAAGACAGAAAGAAGATCAATACTAGGATATACAAACACCATAAAAATATCTAAGTTTATTTATTTTATCTATGTGATCATCATCTCGCTGGCTAATTGCTTAGGAAATAAAGCTAACAAAGAAAATCAAGACACGTTGATTTCCCTTCGTCTTTCGTCTTTACAGCATAAAATATCATCTTTAACGAGCTTAATTATGTTTACAACTATAATATAGGTTTCAAGTCAGTTTTCTCTCCCTTTTTTATCAGTTCGTGATTTCTCAGCACGTTCAAACATAAATCATTTCCCGCATTTTTTTCCGGGATAAATATATCTTCGTTTCTTCCTAAACCAAACAGATCATAAAGGTCCAAGAACAGATATATAAAATCATTCCATAAACTAACATTTAACTCCAAACCTCACAAACGTCTTATCACTTCGATAAAGAAACAAATCAATAACCAAATCCGAATGTAAACAAACTTTTAAAGGAATGAGGGAGAATCCGTACGTTTTCCACCACCGAAAACCTGGTGAACCGGGCGCTCTCTGCCGAATAAGCGGAAAATCCTTGCCTTCACTGATGACTGAGTGGCCGGTTCGTCGTCGTCAGAATCCGAAGACGACGATGACGCCGAATCGTGACCGTGTATCTTGTCGCTTATCTTATCCATTACCGATTCCACTGGATTCTCCGTATGATCTGCCATGTTTCTCGGTATCCTTAATTGATTTCTCGCGAAATTTCGATGCTAAAAATGAGCAATGAGTTAGGGCGAGTAGAGAGAAATGATAATTGTACGTTTTTCCGATGAGCTTGAGAGGGCTATTTAAGCAAATAACAAGGCCAGTCCTGAGGCTCGGGCAAATTTGAAGAGGGAAATGGTTGACGGCGTTAATTTGGAAAGCTCGAGGAGTGACGGCGTTAGATTTGATTACAGGTGGGGTGCGCTGATCCCATGATCAGTGGCCTCGGTGCTTTCTTTTGAAACGTGGAGACTATATAGGGACGGTGGACGTTTGAAAAGTCACCGACTTGCCTAGAGGAAAGCGAGACACGTGGCAAATTAAAGCAGACTAATGGCTGGTATGGACGGCCAATGCTTTTCTGCGTTCGGGTGAAATTAACGTCAGTGGGCTCCATGTTAAGTTGCACTCATCGGAATTTTATATTATCGTCAAAGCAAATAGTAATTTGGCCATTAAAGAAAAGCATATTATATTTTCGAGCAGCACTGAAAGGCGGAAGTACCACACTTACTTATATTTTTAATTACACCATTTTTCTAAATAAAGTTAAAACTATTTAATAAAAATAAAATTTTATTAACAAATATTCTTAAAATACTTAACTTTTATAATAATTCTTTAATATTATAATTAATAATAAAAATTAAAATATTAACAAATATAACTTACAAAATATAAAAATTTTAACAAATAGTCGAGTATTGAAAAATATTTATGTTGACTTAAAAAGAAATCTTTTCTACTTCTATTATTTAAGATAATCTTAAAAATGAATAATAGCATGTAAATCAACATTAAAAGAAGCATGATGAGATAATTCTTTTATTAATTACTAAGGAGAGCAATGAAATTACATTCAGCAGGTTAAATTATGGATAAGAAAAAGATTCCTCTTTGTCTCTACCAAGTACGGCGTAAGATTAAGGAGGCGTTGGTTATATAGGAGAGAAAATTTGAAGTACATTTGATGCACCATCTCATTAATTAGTGGACAAAGGCAAGGAGTCAGTAGTAGAGCCTATTTTTTAAACTGCACCAATAAGTTCCCTTCCTTCTCTTTGAGTTCACAACTGATTAAGTTGGTATCTTCTAATTAATATAATGTATCTATACGTTGTATAAGATAAAAAATAAAAATTATTTTAATCTCATGTTTAATAATTAATGTGGGATCAAGATAAATGGCGTGGGATTTGCATGGATACCATTTCATTTGTCTTTAGAGTTATTTTCTTCTTAGGAATTTACTTAAATTAGATGAAATATTTTAATTATTTAATAATTATAATGGTAAAATAAAATTTTACATTATAATTTATTATAATAATTTGTAATAAAAATATTTTTATAAATAATACGACATATTATTATAAATGATAAAATATTTTAATAAATTAATTTTTTATTAATAAAATATTAATAAATTATTATTTATTTATATTATTTAAATAAATAATTTTATATTATTTAATAAGAATTTTAAACAATATATATAATTATAAATAAAAATTGTTTAAATATGAAATAATAAAATTTGAACCATTATTTAAAAACCTAATTATATATTTAATTTTAATAAAACATAATTAATTAATTTTTTAATAATTCAAATATAATTTAATTAAAACAGTATAACACATTATTTTATTATATTTTATCTTATTTCGTTCTATCCTATTAAGTATACATAGCAAAAGTGCCTAAAAACGAAAGCAAAATTTTAGCCTTGTAAATATAAGAAATCCCGTTGATTATATTATTGGCAACGAAAATTGCGAGCCTTTTTCTTTCCCATTGGTTTCCCATTGGTGTCATTGTACAACATTCTGTCCGGAAGGCCGTCAAATAGATAAAGCACGAACACATTCTGATGGCCACGGACGACGGTAGCCTTCTCTTTGCTTAGGTATATTCCTCTACTGCTATCATTACACATTTCCTTCGCACAGAAGTATTAAATTAAGCAATTAATTTGCTGCAACAGAATTGACAAAATGCAATGGTTCTCTCTTTGGCTAGTTCCTATTAAGGTCTTCTTTTTCTTTTATGAGATCTAAGAATCTCGGTGACAATTTGAGTCGCGATCAAAAGAAATTCAAAAAGGTAAAATATAAAAGAAAGAAGTTGGAAAGGAAGTGAATTAAAAGATAGGTTGTAACCCATGTAACCTTCTTCCTTGATCCAAATTATGATTTTTCTGATGAAGTGTTTGGGGTCATGTGATTAGCAATTTATGTCAAAAAACACTTACTTTAGAAGGAATCTGTGCCTTACACAATAATGAAAAGAAAAAGAAAACGTAAGCGATGAACAAATATAAATATTATTATCAACCAGTGATAATTTCTTTACAAATGTGTGATGTCCATCAACTATTGCGCCGTCCAAAAGTTGACAGGGACAACGAAAAAGAGACTGTATTCAACTAACAGACGAGAAATGCTAATATTAGAGATGTAATTTTTGCTGTAATTATGGATTATGGAATGTGAATTTTATAGTTTGTTGCAGCTATGATTCATCAGAATGGTCTTGGTGGCTTCTCTAATACAGCAGAAAAGAAGACCTCTCCATCATTTTTATCCCGCTTTGGAACAACCACCCATTTGTGTTTCTTGTACCTTAGTATCTTAAAGGCCTCCAAATAATCATCCAAATCCTCCTTGGAACAGAAAAAGCTATCAATCCAAAGAAATCCACCTGGTCTCAAAATTCTATCCCAATCGTATAATATAAAGTCTAGGAGCACAAAATCGATCCACCCATCAAGAAATCTTGTTGTGTGAATTAAATCCAGAGTGTTGTCAAAGAATGGAAGGCGCTGATTTATTGTTAAGTACAAAGGTACAAGCCCTCGTAGTGCTATCATTTCATTAAAAGGTGCCCCAAGATTGATAGTTGCCGAAACTACTGTGACATTGAACTCCCTCATTCTTGCTGCAAAAGTCCCAGTTCCTACGCTGAAATCCAATCCAATTCTGATCTGTCCAGGTTTAATGTCAAGCACGTCAGGTATCAAAAAATCTGCTGTTAAATTAGTAATGGGGTCTATATTTGCCTGTTCAATCCATCTGGGCATTTCATGATCAGAAAGATTAAAGCAATCTGCACACTTAAAGAAGCCTTTGCCCCTAGTATTGCTAGCAAGACAATTGAAGTTTTTGCATCTATACTGACTCCATCGAACATTTCGACTATCAGGAAGTTTCCACATGGACTCATTGATGGGGAATGGCTGCATGTAGAGCTGAGGGGCTCTTGCAAAGCACCGCCTTCTTGGTAAGGGATCACAGCCATGAACCATCAACTTTTGAGCTAGTTTCCAATCATCATTGCAGATTTCACCAACATCATAATCCATGTATTCGTCAAGCTCTTTCTTCATGGAAAAACAAGCGTGGCCAAGACTAGTGAATGTTCCATTAGCTCCCATGAAGTTCTGTCTTCCTAATCTATTGGGTTTGATCTTAACGTACTTGCGTATCTCTTCAATCAAAAAATAATTAGCTGGTTCTGGCTTCAATAGAGGATGAACAGATTTGATTTCGCTGTTATGCCGATAAGTCCCTTCACTCATTGGTAAAGATTCGTGCACTGACTCGATAAGCCCCATAATGTCTGTGAGAAAAACACTGTGTCTTAATAGAGAAGCTGATGACGATGAATCCGTCGGTAAATCTTTTAAGTCACTGATTTCTCTTCGAATTTTCTCAATAACAATTTCAACAGTTGATCTGACCACTTCAATTCTGAGTCCGCTTTGAATCTCTGGGTTTGTGTTATTACCGCGGAAGGTATCGCGAACAAGAAGAGATCTGATGGAGTAGAACTTGGATAAGGTAGCAATAGAAATAAAAAGGACAAATGTACCCAGAATAAAAATAGACCTGCGAACCCCTCTAGTTGCCCCTAACTTCATAAGAACATTTGGCTTGCTCATCTCTCTCTTGATTGACAAATTAACAGAATACGAAGTTACAAGATAAAACAACAGCAGGCAATATCAAAATTCTAATAAACATAAGACCGATGTATTTGAACCTTAAAATTTGCACTAGAGCTGTAGAGAGTACCTGAAAGCTGAAACTGAAAGCCGGGAGAAAATTAGGGGAGGAAAGCAGGGGAAAGGTGAGATAGACCAAGGTTGCATTTATTTTAAATGATGAACAGAGTCGCAGAATGGAGACTGGAATATTTAATATTGTGATATCAGAGTCCCTTGCCTTCTTTTTATTCACATTACCGTTTTTCGTGCTTCTCGCGAGCATTTCCTGAGTAAGCAACCTACTGCTGTTTACTAGGAGTTTTCTATTTCTATTCCACGAACTTTGTAATACTCCAACGTAGAGCTGGTCAATGCTTCCAAAATCTAAGATAGGTCTGTAGATTGTGCTCTGTAGCCGAGGTCCTACGTTACAAAACTCAGTTGGGCACAAAATACAAAACGAAAATTAACTCGTGAAACGTGCAATCAGTCAATAGTTACGACAAGAATGATCAAGGCTGTATCATCAATCACTTCCAGTCTCGGATATCATATGAGAGGTTATAATATTAACCACCACAGACCAAGAGAAGTGGTTTTGATTGGAAAAGTTTTCCTTGGTCCATACATCTTCCTGCAAATACCCTTTTTTGAGTACAAGGACATTCAGTTAACGATTAAAAAAATCCGATTGCTTGAGCTCACTTCAGTACCAATTTCTAAGGTCTTTTTTGCACGAAGATTCAGCGGTAGTGTTCCAATACAAGTCTCCAATGCCAAGGAATTTTCTGTTCAATGAACGGGGGCCATTCCCTCGAGGAACGGGCAGATTTGTCTCTCTGAACAGCCAATATAAATCTTGAATTCATTATTAGAAGAACATTAAGATTTCAAATAAAAATTGCTGATAAATAAGCAGCAGAAAAAAAAAAGGGGAGAAAAATAAAGCTATGCACTGTGCTCCATAGGATTCCCTGTTAGAACTACGCTGTAATCGGCAGAGGAGACAGAATACGAAATTCAGAAACAGCAGAGTAATATTTATGTCCATGAGTATCTCATTTTCGAACTGGGACCTTCATCTTCCTAAGTAGCGACATGAAGACAAAAACAATTGGGAAAATCATGTTATCTATAACGACCCAATTCAGTTGGATCTCTTCATCTAAACTTAAAAGTATAACATGAATGAGATACGAAACTGAAAATTGAAGCCTTAATTTATATTAACCTGTTTGTACACAGTAGTTTTAGCTCACATTGATTATGGATTACCAGTGAACAGGAACAATAACAACTCTAATATGTTAATCAAACAAAAAATGAAAAAATATGCTGGATAATTAATCCCATGACAAAGTTTACTCAATTCATTATCAACTCCAGCCGAACATAGACAATCAATCAGTCGTCCTTTTTTTTTTTTATCTATACTCTGCCAACCAAAATCACAATCCATCATCAAACAGAAGCCCCTATAAAACTAATGCTACAATTCCCTAAAAAAAAAAAAAAAAAAAAAAATGTAAAATATTACAATTCAAACATCCTAACATACGAAACAAAACGCCCCAAATCACCACCAAAAAAACAAAAAAAAACAAAAAAAAACGATATCATCTCCTCCACCGATCCGCAGCGTATTGATGCAACGGAACGACCTCTTGCAACGGCGTAGAAAGCGGAGTAGGCAACGGAGAGTTCCGACAAACTGGACACGACCCATTAAGCTTTAACCAAGCATCAATACAACAGAGATGAAAATAGTGTCTACACTCAGGCATCATCCTCAACATCTCCAAATCTTTGTACTCGCAAAGACAGATCGAGCACGTCGTATTGTTACTATTACAGACACCCAAAACACTCTCTTTACTGAACTGAAACTTGGGATACGAATTGATAACAGCTTGGTCAAGGCCAACGACTAAGTTATCCTCGTCTGGGTTCTGTTCCAGGTCGTCATCTTCAGCAACGAAAATAATACGAGGAAGAACGATTCCATCAGAATTACCATTGTTAGTAATATTTGGATTAAAGTTTGAATCAGAGTTGCGGTTTCGATGTCGAGACCGGCAACAAATGTAAGAAGCGAGAAGAACTGTAGAAAGAAGCACCAAGAAACCGAGAGCAACGGCTATGGAGTATCCAAGGCCTAAGTTTGTGAGATAATTGGAAGTGTTGTTGGGCGTGGGCGTGGGCGTGGGAATGGACATTTGAGAGAGTTTGGGAATCCATTTAGGGAGAAGAAAAGTTCGAGGAAATTAGGGGAGTTTCTTTGTGGCAAGGTGGGTGGGCATTCCAGCTGCAGCATTTACTACTAGGTTTCGAAACAGAAGCTAGCATTTATTATGAATTGTTGTATGAGTAGTGTTTGTGTGAGATTTAGAGGGAATGGGAGTTCATTTTCGTCTTTTGATTATGGGTATGGAAATAGAACCAATTTGCTGCTGTGGTGTTTTCTTTTCGAGGGATTTCCTGTCAATTGTCATGACGGGAAACACATTGCTTATTGGCTTCTTCATAGTTTTCTGTTGGATTTTTTTTTATTTTTTTCAGTATCTAGCTTTGGATTAGCGGTCAACTCTTCTAAATAGAATGGTTTCTTCTTTCAAGCATTCAACTCAAATATCTACCAAATGTTAAGCTTATGGATTTGTAAACTCCATTACTCGAATTTAGAATCCTAGCACATTGAGGCCCAGTTACTAACGCCAACCATCGAAATTGGCAACCCAACATCAAGCCTCGGGCCGTAATATGTTTCCTCCCCCTTTGTAAACTTCTTTAAGATATTCCATTCCGTTTTTCAATTTGTGTCTTTTACCTATTCCTCATTTTAATTTGAAAGTCTTTGGTTTAATATAATATCATGTGAGTTGTTCTGTCACCCTCTGGGTTATCGAGAAGCATATAATTCTTTGGTAATCTAGCTTAATTAAGTCATAGGCAATTCTTTGTTTTAATATTAAAACTTCTTTCACTAGCGTAAATTGAGGAAAAAAAAAAAGAAAAAAAAAAAAGGAGAGTTTTCTGGCACAATCTTGTTGATCAAGTCAACAACTTGGTAAAGTGACACCTAGTGGTCCAATGCATTTTTTTTAAATCACTATTCTTACCGATTTCTGCAATCCCACTACTGTATTATTCTTCGTAGGTCAAAAGTTCACATGAATCACTGAAGTCTGGTCTGGACCTCGGGTCAACGAATCTTTCTTTATTTATTAAAAATAGCGAACAACAAATACTTTATATTTTGTGATTAAATTTTTTAAAATTTAAAAATTCTGATAAAATTTTTTATTAAATTATTTTTTTTATTTTTTTATTTTTTATGAATTAATAACTATTATATTTTAAATTTTTTAAAAGTATAAAAGTTAAAAAATTATATAAAATACATAAAATTATTTTTAAAAAATGATATAAAATAATAAAATTTAATTAATAAAATTTATGTTATAAAAAATATAAAAAACTTATAAATTATATTTTAATTTCTTTAAATTATATTTTTATAAAAATTAAAGGTATAACAATCATTACACCACAGAAAAATAAAATATTAAAAAAATTAATTCAACAAAAATATATTTTACAATTTTCTAACATTAAAGGGGATTTTATTACTATATATAAAGTAGAAATAATTGTTTTTTAACCAATCCATACATTTATTTATCATTCCCCTTTCTTAACTCGTTAGATCCCAAATATCCAATACAATTGAAAAATGGGAAATATAAGCCTGAAGTTTGCAACTCTTTTTATATTATTTATGAATTATTTTTGCATTTTTAGTAGTTAAATTGCATTTAATATATATAAACAATATATAGTTAATGCCTTATAATTAATAAATATGTAAAATATAATTTAAATTATTAAAAATAAATAAATTTAACGACGGATAATTTATATAGAAAATATAAAATTAAGGCCCCTTAATCCTTTTAGGGTGCTCTCTCGGTCTGCTTTAGCGAAGCATGGAAGTCATAAAATATAGATATCCCATTTATTATCGTTTTCTATTTTTTTAAGTGAAACAGTAAATATTCTTCTGAAACAGAGAGGTCATGGAGATTTGGTCCCACGATGATTTTTAAACTTTGGTTGGATCAAATGGGGGTGATCTTCATATAGTCATCCGCAAAGTGTATCCAATTATTGGTGCTTGCATTTCTCTCGATGAAAAAAAGGGGTAACGTGTAATGTGCCATGAGCCTAATGGCAAATTAAATTACTTAAGTGAAGTGTGGGTATTGTTATAGATTAATGTTAAATATTTAAAAATATATTTCTTAATTATGTGATAAGTAAAATAGTATTTATTAATTAAATAATAATTTTTTATTATATATTTTAATCATTTACAAGATAAATGCTACATCGTTCAAAACAAAAATTTAACATTATTTATTGAACTTACAATAATATTTTTTATTTTATTAAAAATAAAAATTTTATTCCGGCTAAAATAAGAGTTTTATACATATTCAATAATACATATCTAAATTTTTGTTCTAACTTTTTTATTAAATTAATACGAAATTTGTAGATTTTAATAGTTTGAGATATTAAACTATTTAAAAATTATAAAAATTCATTGTTTAATTGATAAATAACAAAACTTGAGAATTGTGATTATTAAACTGGGACGTCACTCTCTCATATAACATAAAGCTTCAGTGTTTATAAAATCTAAAAGGAATAATTAAATAGAGATAATGCTTGACAATGAATAATATCCTTCCGTCCTTCGACTGAAAATTATTGATTGACCGTGCAGTACGTGGGCAAACGAGGTGAAACTCTGCCATTGTTGTATTGTAGCCAAAATCTAAATTAATTGAGAGCGGTAATAAATTGAAGAACCCGAATCCATCCGACTCAGCGCCCGAACTTGTCCGAGTCCAGGTTCATTTTTTATAAGTTTTAGGACTAGATATTAGAGAAGACGATGATGGTAACCACAAAAACAAACATAGTTAACAAGTGTATAAAGTATTAAATGTTCATCAAATATACAGTAGTAGTATACTGATCACGAATGAAAACACATCGTAAATTTTGGTAATTACTAATCTCCCAACAATAGTACGACGACAACATACCCTAGAGATCAACGTTTGGCCTGCACTTCTGTTCACGAATTCCCTGATTTGAAATACTAACCGTCATGCTGCAATTCATACTCACAGTAACATGCTTCTGAAAAATATTCAAAGTTCACCCTCCCACCAATTCTCGAGTAGCTGTCCATTGTCAAAAGACCCGAACCAGAATGAGAACGCAAATTTAGGTTCGACGTTAATGGGTTTGTGATCACGTCCACTGTAACATTCATAAGCATGGTTCGTCGAGCCTTGGCTTGATCCGGCGTTCCTTTTGCTTCATCCACAAGGTCACCCCGACAGCAAAGACTTGTGGTTGTGTTGCTGTACTTGAATGATGCCACGTTTGGATATTTTTACTGACGTGTCTGCCAACAGGGTAATATTCCCTCAAGGCTTTGGAATTGTACCGTTAACTAGTTCAAACATAAAGACTGTGAAGCCGTTCAATTTGATTTTGGGATCTTTGTAACGAAAGACAGTGAAGATTAAGATTACAATAACTATTGCTAGGATGAGAGAAAGAGCTTTGATGCAACCGCAACATTTGATGTAACTTGAGCGACGGATTTTCAATAGACATGAGGCCTTTTCGACATCATCGCTGCTCAGCAGGCCGGGGCAGGCCGTGCTGGGGGCTAATGGCTTTACTTGCTCCATGTCGACCATGGCTAGACGCTGGATGGATCAATGGGAGGGAGAGAATAGTGATTAGTTAGAGAGGTCAGTGGGAGTGAATCTGTTTGGTTTTGTAAAATGTTGGTATATTACAGTGATATCTGTCCTCACCAAATTTCAAGCCGTTGAATGTTGACTTATTGGGCCAATTCATTTCCTGTTTTAAATGAAGCGAAAATTTTAACTTATGTGGGGCATAATTACAAAATTTAAGCAAGAAAATTTACTTGCAATTGATATTTGAAAACAGATACTCATCAAATTGTAAGTAACTGTATGCAAGGCTTGTGAAATTCAAAGAAAAATACAATTCGGCAAAGCGATGCCGGCGCTTGTCAAGGGGAGAGAATTGGCTATCGCATTATTAAATTGTGGATGCCCATTGAAAATTTATCTTGAGTTTAAATTCGCAATGGTGCCAAAATTGACAAGAGGAAAGTGGAGTGGCAAACTCCAACAATGATGACATTGATGAAAATATGATCATCATTATCATCATAACTGATAAGTATAGGTGCACTAACAAATGTAAGTTCGCCAACTATTAGTCACTAACCACCTTCTAATTTCTTCATTGTACCAAAAATGTAATCTTGCCAACCATTTATGACTAACCGCTTCTTTCATTGGAATTGATCGATATATAATCAAACCAAATGAAATAATTGAACAAACAGAATCCTCCCAGATGTTATCGTAGTATTCAATATTCATATAAGAGCAATGGTAGCAAAAATCAACCGGTAAAAAAAATTGTTGTAATTATCAATTTTTTTTTTTTTTTACTGTTATTTGTGTTAATTTAATTAACGTAAAAAATTATTTTTATTTCAATTTTATTTTTAAATAAAATTTATTAAATTACCAATTACTTCACAATATAAATAAATAAATATATAAATTTCGAGCAAGCAATTGGTGACTTTAAAAGATTTTATTTTAAAATAAAATTATAATTACTTAAATAGATAATAAACCAAAATAAAATTAAAAAAATAAAACTAATTTTTTACTTTTAACTAAAATTAACGCAATAACAATTTAAAACGTACAACAAGTCATTGCTGCTAGCATTGGCCTCCCTACTATGAATGAGAACAGAATCCCAGGACAAAATTTGTTCTTGAAAAGTTAAAAGGAGACGGCCACAACCCGGCCCAAAGCGAAATGGTGAAAATAATAAAAAATGGAAACGTGGGGCATCAATTCTGCACCTCTGGCATGCTAAGCAAGGGCTGGATCATCCTTAAATACAAGCCGTCTCGTCGTGAGAACTTATGTTTTTTTTTTTTTTTTACAAAATCTTTAACGAGTCATTTGTTGCTTCGTTATAAATGAGAATCCTGCTTGTTTCCTAAAGTCTAACCCCGATTTGTGACGTACATAACGAGGGACTGTATTCTAACTTTCTAGCAAACGACGAACTATCCTCTCAATTTCAAAGAAATAGGAGACGAGTCGTCGTTAATTCTAGCAAATAAACGATAGCAATTAAAGTCGTCCTTAATTCCCTTTAGGGACTGGTCAACTACGAGTCACGAACACTTTTCCTCTTTCTAGAGGTCGTCGCCTGACAGGTGGCTGGAAGTTTCGTTTGTAATTTAATTTGTCGCTGTCTTATTGGGTTTATATGATTACCGTTGTTGGGACCAAGCCTATCCTACCGTCTACAAGTTGTAGGTCCAAAGTCATAAAAAGTAGAAATAATAAAACAGAAAACAAAAAAATTAAAATTGTGGCAAACTGCAAACTGGAAACCAATGATCGGCATTCAATTACTTAAGCAACATGTACTGACGTACATGGTCACACTTCCATCGTGATTGAAATAACATAATAAATAATAATTTAAATAAAACAATTTATTAAAAAGAACAAGAGGTTAGGGATTTTGATCTAGCCCTTCGGGAGAGCGCAATATTTTCTAACTTACATATTATTTTGAAATGATAAAAGAAGAAAACAAATTATACAACAGGAAGAATTTCAAAGAAAGATAAACTTTATATTCATTTATATAAAAAAAAAATATAGCTTTCGTTAAAAGGTTGTTTAACTAATTATTGATAGCTAAATTTTTTATAGATAAAAAATTTAGTACACCACACAAATTTTACTGTTACTGTCAATATAAGGACTATATAATGCGATACTTAACTTCGGAATTATTGACTTCATAAGCTACTTGAAATTAAGGAGAAAACAAACTAGTAGTAAAGCTAAATTACCGGCAAATAAACTCCGACACTCAAGTCAGTATATTATCAAATATCAGGTAAAAAAGAGAACGGAATTGGAGTGTTTGAGTAATTTATCAACCCGAGATGCTGGACTCAAAAAATATCTATGAGGGAGGGCTGATTTTTGCTAGGAGAACTCTCTCTTTTTCTCACCCATTTGAAAATAATTCAAAAGAATCCCTATCTTATGTAGCAATTTAACCATTTATAAGACCTTTACACGTGCGAGTATCGAAGAACGGGAGCCTGATTAGACAAAAAAAGTATAGTTTTTGACAGGTCTTTTCACCACTCCTCTACACCAGACAGGGGGAAAGGGGCAATGAATGCCTGCAGTTGTAGGACAAGATGCCTTTTAATTGATGGAATGTTCAAACATTTTCTAGGACAGTATGCCTATTTGTCCCATCTGATTCTCTCATTTTTGGAATATTAAGATTATATCGCCTCGGTAATCAGGACGATAGTAAGAAAATAAAGAAAATCGAGACAACAAGGTGGGGTCAGGTCACCTACAAAACAAAAATTGGGGATTGAAAATAATTAATCGATAAAAATTATCAACATAAGCCTCCCAAGTTTCTACTGTCACGTAACGAGAGTAAAAATTCAAACAATCCTAATTTTACTGAGATGATTTAAAATTTTGACTTGGTTGTTTTTGTGCTTTTAGCAGCCAACAAACCTTATTAAATACGGATACTTTGATTTTGACCTATTATTTCTCAAAAAGACCCGACTTAAGTACGGCGTTTTCTTGTAACGTATAGTATAGCCACGTGTAAGCACATTGGTGGTTACTTTCGAACGGGCGCGACACTCAAGAGCACCCTCTTGATGTTATAAGACATGATGCATTTATGACCCTTCACAATTTGACCCTTCGAGTGCGTTACGTCGCTTGAGTACTATCCATCTAACTATAAATACCTCATGTTTGCCTCTATTTTCCTATTTTGCACCTTTAACAAATTCAAGCTTTTACTCACAACTTTTTCGAACTCTATCCTTTTGTTTCATCTGCATCTATCAACAACGAATCATCATTCTTATTTTGCCGTCTGCTTAATCGGTAAGATGTTACTACTTTACCCTTTTTATTACATATTTCTCGTAATAATATAGGGGCAGATTTTTAAGTCGGGAGGGGACACAGGGGGAAGATTGTGAATTGGTCACTGAAGAGCAGAATTCATAATCGAAGGTCTCATTAATCGACGTGTTGTTGAGGTGGTGAGGGCAGGCGAAGTGAGAAAATGCTCGCAACCCCTCACTCTTCATTGGCCTTAGGAAATGTCGGTTCTTCATAGAGTTTTCATCTTGATGTCCTATCGTCTGCATATAGAAGATGAGCACCAGTAACGAAAGCTATCAAGTTAGGGCACTAGGTTAGTCATCTCGGAAAACTATTAAGATAGACCCGATGCCAGGTTCACTCTCAAACTTAAGCGATGAAGGGCTTACAACTAATTCGATCCTAGTATATAAAACAAAGATTAAGTTTATGGCTGATTAATTTTCTTCTATAGTCACCGTACAGAACCTCAACGTATATTGCGAGATTTTTCAAGTAGAAAGCCTAGTAACCATAAAAGTTTCGAGAAAAGGAGAAATACTGAGCCATTTCCCTTCCAATAAAATCGGCTTTAATGAAGAGTTATTTTTACTAGAGGTGAGGCTACTGCTTCAGCCATTCTTTGTCAGCGTGCTCATGTATTTTTAAATTTCTTCGTACCAGCTCATCTCCAATAGTTAAAAGGTCTTAGTTGACTTGTTTGTGTTATGACAAGAATACTTTGGCGAGCCCCAAGCATTCTTAAGTTGGCTTATATATACACATTAAGAAAGAATTCAGGGTCTAGTCCTGGATAGTACTACCTATAAATTAGGTTAGAAACTTCAAATTTGGTGAGGGATAATTCTTTTAGTAACAAGTACTAGAAAGACAAATAAATTTTCATTGAGAGCGAATGAGACCTTGTTGCAGAAGAAGAGATTCCAAATAAGTTCAGGTCAACTACAGCGTGGTCAGGTCGCCTTACCTTGAGTTAAGAGTCAAAAGGCAGAACGACTTCACTCAAAAACATTACTGTTGATCGAAAGGAGATCCTGTCAGAGGCTAACTTAGTAGAATCGAATCTGATCTCCTCTCACATTTTGCACGTTCTCCTTAATCGAGTAAAAATAAAGGGTAGGATACCACGGATGCACTATCGTACTTGTAAAAGGGACTCAAACTTTTTGCTTTTTTTTTTTTTTATAAATATGTCGAGAAAAGATTAATGCCCTTTAATTTTAAAATGCCTAGTAGCTGCAAGGAGAGCAAACAAAAGGGTTGGGCGAGGCCAGCTGCCACCCCCACCCCTGCAGAGTCAACAAGAAGCTCTTAGGGCCTTCCTCAAAGATAAAGGCAAAGCTCCAGCTCCCCCTTAAGAGATGTCTGATAGCAGTGATCGTCCTTCCTAACTGACAAGGAAGAGACTTAGATCTGGGAAGGGATAAGATAAATTGTTAAGCAGCGCTATCGTTGCTACTCATGCCACCCAATCTAGTTTGACTGACGCATCAAGATCCAGCCAATGAGCTCCAGCTTCATCTCCTAGAGTACCAGTGCCAGTGATCCCTCATTATCTTGCCCTTTCCTGCGTATAAATGTTAGAGCTAAAGCTCTTCGACATTAGCGAAGACAAAAGATCGATGGTGGCCCGGCTTCTGCCCCTTATTAATACAACCTTTCCTCTAGTGGATAAGGTAATTGACGAGAAAGTGTGGAACCTTACTTTTGAGATGGCAATTAACTATATACGAGACTCTTCGATCATGGTGAGTCTTACTCTCGCCACATCTTTTCCTTCTTATTTTTAAGTCTATTGTCTAATTGCTATTTATACAGATCGCCTACGTGCTCGCTCGAAAGTAAGAACAGATGAAGTCGCATATTCAGGGAATGACTACTCAAGACTGAGAGAATGAGTGGCTAAAGAAGGAGATCTTTAACTTGAACAAAAAGCTAGAAAGGGATCACCAGGGCTGGACCAAGATCAAAGAGGATCTTGAGAAGAGAGTCGCAATTATTGAGTCTAGGATGGTTGACTCAGATAAAAAAATTTTACAACTAAAGAATGACCTGGACTCGCTAAAGAAGATAAAGGATAAATCTATTGACCTTCTTCGTAGCAGGGAGAATGCTGTCAGAGGACTCCTGGAGAAAGCTGAAAGACTAGAGGTAGACGTGTCCTCTTGAGGTCAGAAGTTGTTGAAAGCAAAGGCCAAAATTTAAAAACTACAAGCCAAGCTTCGCTTTATTGACAATCAAGCCCGCGATCAATACAAAGAAAGAGTACTATTTAGGCTTAGGAATATAAGTGCATTGGTTAAAGAATACTTGCCCAAGGTAGACTTCAACTAGCTTTTTACAAAGCTAGGTGTCGAGAGGCCGCTTGATGAAATAACTCCTGAGGTAGGGTCAAGCCATCACCAAAAACTCTTACGGCTATAAAAAACGAGTCGTAATAACAAAGGCCTGCTGAAATTTCCTCAGCTGCCATGGGTAGCATTCCTGCTTGCCATGAGTAGTAAGCTTTTACTATAGTTCCTTACCCCCCTGATGTCAGCAGCAAGGAGACGGACAAACTATCTAGCATAGGCAAAAAATCTGGCTCCCCGCGACAGGAAAACCTGCAGCTATAGTAGCATAAATTTTCTTTTTCTATACATGTATTTTTATCATTCCCCTTAGTGTACTAGTGAAACTATGTATATATATAATATATGAATGTGACATTTACATTGTTTAATGCAAAGGAGAAACTCTCAGCAATAAATTGCTATCATTCGTCTTACGAACAATATGAATACTTGGTCAGTGATAAATATATAAAATATGCCAAGTAGTTATACTGTGTCATATCAATAAAATGAAGGATTTGAAGTGGACATCTATTTAGCTAAAATAATAATGATAGTAGTAGAAAATAAGCAACAAATACTTTACCGAAGTGTAATGATATGAATCAGTAAGGGCAACTTTCTTATTTTTTATTGCGTCACTTTTACCATGGTGATATCAAATAGTAGTTAATCGAAATTTTTTTGATCCCTCTTTAATTAGAGAGTCAAATAATTTTTAGTAATTCAAATTACTGATTTGATTCGAATGTATTGTAATATCAGAGTAGATAAGAATTACTGATTTTGAGTTAAATGGCGTAAACTAGTAAGTAGGTAAAATTATTAAACCCGAGTCGAATGATGGATAGATTAACAAGTAGAAAAAATTACCGAATTCGAGTTGAATGATGTAGACAAGGGAGTAGATAAAATTATTGAACCCGAGTTGAATGATAAATAGATTAACAAGTAGATAAAATTACTGATTTCGAGTCGAATAATGTAGACTAGAAAGTAG
The DNA here is from genome assembly GCA_035221805.1 of Trichilia hirta. Lineage (NCBI taxonomy): Eukaryota > Viridiplantae > Streptophyta > Magnoliopsida > Sapindales > Meliaceae > Trichilia > Trichilia hirta. The sequence goes on along the minus strand of JAWDEX010000002.1, from coordinate 4,929,645 downwards.
ATAAAAATTATCAATCTCGAGTTGAATGATGGATAGATTAACAAGTAGATAAAATTATCGATTTCAAGTCGAATAATATAGATAAGCAAATGAATAAAATTATTGATCCTGAGTTGAATGATGAATAGATTAACAAATAGATAAAATTATCGATCCTAAGTCAAATAACATAGATAAGCAAGTGGATAAAATTACTGATCCCAAGTCGAATGATGAATAGATTAACAAGTAGATAAAGTTACTGACCTCGAGTCGAATGATTAACCAAAAAGAAAATATGTAACAGGGGTGATAGAAGTAGCAACTTTACTGCTACAGTAGATTAATTACAGCTGTGACAAGAATCATATTTTATACTCGTGATATATAGGCGTAATAAAGCAACCAAAGTAAAAACAAATCTGAACTGATGTTAGAGTTGTAATCATGGAGTCAATAATTTTATTTAAAGAATACAAAATTATCAAGGGTAATACAGTTTTAATAGCTCAATATCTCCTTATTCTTTGGTATATGGAATGGAGGCAGTACTTTCTATCGAGCTTGAGGTCCCATCATTGAGAATTTTGGCC
>JAWDEX010000002.1:4870942-4928973 GCA_035221805.1 Trichilia hirta | reverse complement strand
GTCAACCCTTCTGGCTACCACCAATCACTCAAAAATGGAAAGGTGCTACTTTTTACCAGATATACTTGTGAGCAAAAAGAAAGAATTAGTGTCACTGTATAAATGAGGCAGTATATTCGTTGTCTCCTATCCTTTGCCTTCATTCGATTTAAGACGATGCGAGATAGATAGGAAGTAAAAAGAAAGAATATTCTTTTAATCAGTAGTAATATTCTCCAATGACATCATCCTTTCACTTGACTCCCAGCTCAGGGCAAGATGACTTGTTTATGCTTTAGTCAATCCGAACTGATTTAGGATCTTCTCCTAATTGCAAGGTTCTACTCGTCTTCTACAAAAAATCACTTATCCTTCTAGTATTTATTACTGGAAAAATTTTCTTTCACTAAATTGAAAGTCCCTAGCCTACTCTACAAGTAATACTATCTGGGAGTCAACCCCCAATTTTTTTTTTTAGAGTATAGATATATGCCACTTCCGGGATACTATGTGGCTCGCCAAAGTATTCCTGCTATAATACGTAAAGTTCGGCCAAGATTTTCTAGCTATTCGGTACAAACTAATAAGGGTTATCTAAAAATGGGTCAACAAGGTGGCGAAGAAGGACTGAAGCGATAATCTCACTTTTAGTAAGAATAATTTTTTATTGAAGACAGTTTCTCCAGAAGGGAGTCAGCTCGGTATTTTGTCTTTTCAAAAAATTCTTATAGATACTAACCTATCCAGTTTATAGGCATCCCTTTATAATAAGAGGTTTTGCTCGCTAATAATCGAGGGAAATTAATTCACCTCGTATTCAGTCTTGGGCATTGAGGGAACAAAATTAGTGGTAGACCTATCATCACTCGGGCTCGGGAACAAACTCAACTTTGGGTCAACTTTAATGACATTCTGAGATGACTAACCTCGAAACATGACTTCAATACTCTTACTGTTAGAATTCATCTCTTACAGACACATAACACATGGTTAGGACGGTCAAGGCACGAGTCTAATATTTTTTCAAAGCCAACAAACTGTGTTAGCCTCGGGGTCATAATTTATCCTAAAAGACTCGAGTATTGTGCTTATTTTTGCGGCCCTAGGACCTTGCTCACTAACACAAAACCAAGCCTCAAGCATTCCCACTTCTAAGAACAAAAATTCCTGACGCATTCTTCTGTCGTGGGCAAAGGATACACATTGTAGGATGATAATAGTAAAATATGTAAAGAAAAACATAAAGAAGGATGTTCTCACTAATTAATAGGTGTAGGAACAATAGCAAACAAAGACTTGGTATTGCTGAAAGTGAAGAAAGCAACGAGTGATAAACTTAAGAAAAATAATCTATAGTAAAGGATGAACAATACTCGAAATGGAAGGAAATGTGGCAACCATGAGGTATATATAGCAGATTTAAAGACAACAAAATGGCACAACAAGTCCTAAAAGTCACCAAACCAAGGGTTAGGATCTCGCTATGTCACTAAAAAATGATAAGACACCCTAAAATCGTATGTAGAATAATAAATAGCATCCCCAGGGTCACATGTGGTGGCGTTACGAAACACGAAAAGGCGCCAAATTGTCGCTACGTCTTTTCAAAAATAACAAGCTGAAGAGCGGTGTATTTGTAATAAATGCATATTGTTAGTGGCTCATAATTTATTTTAATATTTAAAAATCTAAGTTAAATTCCACGAATTGCCTCAAGAAGTTGAAATTTCTACTCTCACTTTGTGATAGCAAAAATTTGAGGGACTTATGTTAATGGGTTTTTTCTGAATTCATTCGTTCCTAATCCCTTTTGACTTGTCCCCTAGGTCCTGTGAGAATTGGCAACCCAATCCCATACTTGTTTTCCAAAATTCTGAGGTGACCCTAATCATATCTAATAAATATAAGAGACCCAGATAAGTAATCAAGGCACATCTCCTAAGGACTAATGGAACGTCCCTTCACATTTAAGATCCGGGATGCCATGCCCTATAAGTTACAGGCATTTATTGTGTCACCCTATTTCGGCAAAAACTGATGGTGAAGTAACCTATTAGTTGCCTAAACCAGCCGCACACTGTCTAATCAAGCTTCCGTTCTCTGATGCTTATACATATGAAGGCCATTGTAAATACAAATTTTGTTGTACTAAAGAGGACTTTTAGTAGCTTTTAGAAAAGGAACGACATTCTACACTACCCTCACACTTATATATTCTTGAGTCCAATAGTTCGGGTTGGTAAAGACTAAAAATACTATTTTTTATTTTTTTGTTATACTTTATACTCTTTGACCAGTTATTGACATAAGCATCGAAGCCAATAAGCTGACTTTACTCTTAAATATTTTGTTTCTGTTTCATGTGCGGCCCGTAGTGTCCCGACCTAAGGCGAGAATTTGCTTCTCCCAGTGAATCGAATAGTTGTAATGACAAAATTTATATGATGTACTAAGTTTATCACCTTAAAAAAATTTAGACATCAACAGTTATAATATAAGATCTGAATTAATGCTGTGAAGGGAAAGAAAGAGAAATGTATAGCAGAAATGCCTGCCAAGGTAGCTTTGTTATATATTTTTATTGGCAAGCTGGTGTCTATTCTTCGTGGCCTCTTTGTAGCTGATCTCCTCTTTACATTCTACTTCATGGAGTATCTCTATGTTGTCAATGCCAATTAACTGCTCGATAGATTCCAAAATTGCCTGTTATTATGAATTCATTGCAGCATATATATATCTTTGTTTTTGTTGTTTGTCTTGGAGAGGAGACGACGGCAATATTGTAATAACTGAGCATCATTTTAAAATAAATGAATTTAGGAAGGCTGCGTCGCACTCTATTCACACTCGTGTGATGTATTCCCGAATGCAGTAGTGTCATTTAATAACATCTACAAAACCTTCCAGACAATTTGAAAGTACTTCTGGTCCACCGTTATTATAATGACTGTTTTGTCATAATAACAAAACAACTTATTGTTAATTTCTCGTTCTTGCTTGTATTTGTGAGAAGCTACTTCAAGTTGTGGGATTTCTCTTTTATCAATATTTATCATCTAAAATTCTTTATATTGAAACCACTTATTTTTTACCTGCAGAAATGTGGCCTTAAAATTTTCATGACCAACATTTTGTAGAAGTTTCATTTTTCACATCTAATATTAGCATATCTAAATTTGAAAGAAAATCCAGTAAGTAGAAATGGGATATTGTTTAGGCAAGGGAACACATGCAAATTATGAAACATAATTTTATTGGGCTGCTATGTCCTGTTCCATTTGGCTTTTGCTTGACCTGGATAGATTAGACAAATATATACACTCATAGCCACCATTAACTCCCAGTTGCGAAACTTGCTCCTCTTTGTGTTTATCTTATATACGTAATCTTCTCATCCTTCATTGCTCTTGCACATGAATAGTTCCCAAATCCCAATTGACCCATATGCAAACCTCACGCCCTTTAGCCATTAATGGTTTTTCACATGGTTATCAAATTTAAAACCCTCTTCAGATACCCTCCGAGCAACTTCTGACTGTTTACATGAAGTCATCACAAAAGAAATGGATTTAAAGACAGTAAAGTCCGAGAGATTTGTGACAGAAACTCAGAACTTCGACTTTGACATTCCAATATCTCAATTCCCCACTACACTTCTTCATGCTGATGAGCCTTTTTCTGATGGCCTTATCAAACCTGTATTTCTTAACCCTTCAAAGACAGAGGCCTCCAGTTATATCACCTCAGATTTCATTCTAGAATCACCCCATACTTGTTGATTTTCTCCAAGAAATAATGCTATTCCAACATCTCAGCATCATTATCATGTACTTAAGAAATGGAGAAAATCATCCAACAAAATCATGCAGAAGTGTTTTGGATATCCCAGGCGTCGCTTCAACATAGTAGGAAGCTCAAGAAAAAGTAATAATATTGACAGGAGAGCTCAAGAAGCTAAAAGTTGGAGCAATTCACTACAATCATCTCCACAACAAAGGACAATACATATAATTGGTGATAATTAGTCTGTTATTGAGAACTCAATTTATGAAGCCGTTCTCTATTGCAAAAGCTCAATAGGTATATATATGGTCATGTTACCTTCTTTTCTTTTCTTTTAATTAAATGAATCAATTCTTGCAGTAGTTGATCATATTTTACTTGTTATTTTCAGAGAAAGAGAGTGGGAAAGGAGAAGAAATTGGAAAGCTCTAGAGTCTAGATATACATACAATAAACTAATTAAGCAAAATTTGTCCTATGTTGATTTCTGTGTTTTCCTTCCCTTGGCTGTTCATGTGAACATAAAATTTACTCATTGCTGTTTCCTAAATTATGATACAAGGAGTAAATTAATTTGCTGTTATTATTTGTCATCTTCTTCTTGTAATGATAAGAAGTTGTCCATCAATACGCGTTACATATAAACTCTTACAGGGTTTCATTTGTTTTCTCTTTTTGATGTTATGTGTCATCTTTAATGCTATTGTCCACGTGACCTTCCAACCAAACTTCGTGCTTTTGTGAAACATGGTAGTGGCACCATGCATAGTTTTTTTGCTGCACTAGCAGGCCGGATTATACTGATATATAATGACCATCATAATGCTAGTAAAATCAACAGAGAATGTATATTTAAATGAATGCAAGGTTTTACTTAGCTCAAGACGTTTGGAGTTCAAATTGCTTACACCGGAGGAGTTTCTCTCATTTTGATAATTTGGTTATAAAATTTTAAAATGAAATACGGGAGACACTGGAAAGCATGTATCAGACTGAGAAGAGAAGTTTGTGGGTGAAATTTGACGAAGTCCCAATCTGAATGTTCGTTAATGTGAGTGGACTTTGCTAAATTTGCTTTTCATCATTGAAAGGCAGATTGAATATTTTCAAGTGTTGATCACGTGAGAATGCACAAGACAGATCGGACACATGCAAACTTTGGTTGGAGAAAAAACCCTTTTTGTAAGCCGCTTACACTACAGTTTTCTTCCTCTTTCTCTCGTTCTTTTATTGAAATTTCGTCTTTATTATACTAAATTATCCTTTTTTATTTTTTGATTTAACATTTTATTATTTTTTATTTTTTAAAAAATTATTTGATATTTCTATTTTTTTAATTTTATTTTCATGAATAATAAAATTTGATTTAATTTAATTTTAACTTTTTAAAGACAAAATTAAAAAATATGAAATGTAGAGTATTTTTCAGAAAACAGACAATAACAAAATATTAAGAAAAAAAAATAGTAGTTTTTTGCTTTATTTTGCAGCACAAAAACAATTAATTAAAAAATCACTTCTAAATTGAGGGGACTTATCATTATTTATTCTTATCCCAAATTTTCATCTACTCCGATGAATAAGACATCAATTTTTATGAAAATTCGACACAATTTGTTTTACTGTTCTAAATGTCAAGGAAAAAGCAGTATTGTCGATTGCAACTTTAATGGTTGATAATTTGGTATCAAGCTATAATTAAGGGACAAAACAAGCAAATTACAGAGTGGAGAGCTCAATCAACAGGAGTGATTCTCGTCTACGTCTGGCAAAAGAAGGCAGAACTTGTAGACAATTTGAAAGCGAACCAAAATCAGTGGTAATGGCTACATGACAACATGGCGGTTCCGGGTCGTTATTTTTCCTGATTTGAGCACGGCAACGTAAATCATCTATTTATCCGGAGTGCTGAATGCCGTTTTAAGATCCAGGTTGATTCATGCACCTGAGCTGGGGTTTAGGACAATGGACGAAGGGTGGGCTTTTTGTGAAAAAATAATCCTTTTCATTTGTTGGTGATGTTTTCACCATTTTTGTGTAATAGTCCCCGCTTACTAAATTTTATAAAATTTAAAATTTTATCTTTAATTAAAATGACCAAAATAAATAAATAAATAAATATTAATTTAAAAATTATTTTATATCACAAAAACTCTAATTTCTCTTCATTCACTTTAAACCATTTTTGACATTAAAATATTTTTTAATATGTTTTGTTATATTTTCTATAAATTTATTTAAATATAAATTATATAATAACTCAAAAATAAATAAAATATACTTATAATTGTGAAAATCCCATAATTGATGAGTGAAGAATTGTTGATATTCATTATATATTGTTAGTATTGAAGATACACGATGGATAAAAAAAAAATTGAAACGAAAAGTAAAAAAATGATGTTATTCAAAAACTTAATTACAACGATAAAATAAATAAGGATAATTTTTTATATTACATAGGATTAAATTTATAAAATATTTAAAAATTTATAATTTTTATGAGATATGACAATACTATTACACATAACGTGGGGCAAATATCATCACTTTCTTCTTCTTCTTCTTTTAGTAGAAGTCCATTTTTCTTTGAAAATAGCATATTTGATGGGGAGGGACCATTCCACAATTTGTCTCTCTTGTTTTAACAGCTAACTACATGACCGTGATGACTGATGAGTAATGGAATGGTATAATTCAACTTTCGACTTTTAAGTCTAAAATTTATTAGATAACTCTGATGGCTAACGGAATGGCATTATTCAACTGCGGACACTTAAGGTCCAAAATTTGTCTTTTTAACATTGTATTGAGAAAAAAAGTCTGGATTGTGTGGTCGCTATATTAATAGCTGTCGGTTGCTTGATGTTGAAACGTGGATGCAATTTTTCAATTTTGGTAGTTCGTGGTTCCTGCAGCCCATTAAGTATGAAATGTTTACTAGGAAAATGATGAACACCCCTTATAATTTTAATAAATTATATTTTTTTTTCTATGTTCTGTGACAAAATAGCCCAGAGACAATTCCAAGGGAGTGTGAAAATAGCAGAAGCTTTGACAGTGTTAGAAGGGGTGAAATTAGCCAAGGGTATAGGTCTAGTTCCACTTTTTGTGGAATCAAATTCCTTTGAAGTCATCCTAATAATCAAACATCAGACCATCTGCAAGAACGAACTTGGGTAAATCTCAAACATCAGAGCATGGCCAATTTTTTCGGTTCCCAAAGCACGTCCACTTTTGCCTTTAAGGTCTAAAGTCTCATATTGGGTTGCACTTGTTCTGTGGCCCAACAAAATGTTTTGTCAGAAGTGGGATTTGAACCCACGCCCTCTTTCGAGGACCAGAACTTGAGTCTGGCGCCTTAGACCACTCGGCCATCCTGACTATGTTGAAACAAATTCTCTTTTTTTTTTTGACCTTCATTTCCACTCGGTTAGGGTTTCGTAGCGATTGCGAAATTTTGTTCTGCGCTACGGAAACGCTCCGTTTGAAAGCTTTTTCGTGGAATTCCGGAATTTTTCTTCCATCAATTACAGGACCGAGTTTCTTTATAAATATAGCGGTATTCACTTGTTATGCAGCGAATGAGAATGATATGGTTAAGATAAGAATTAAATAGCAGAAAGTGAATTGAGCTACATATCTATATTGGATCCAGGCAACAATACTCGATCGTACCCAGATTTCTTTTTATTTTTTTAATTATTTTTTCAGTTGTTCGTTAAGAGAGATGAATCCAATATCTTTTCAATCGGCACCACCTCCTCTGTGGTTCCCTGTCTTACCACCCGACCCACCAAGATCAAATGCCTTTTGGGAGACCAAAAATGTGTATAATCAACTGAAAGAATTGCAAGAAACTCTCAATCTCGCAGAGTCAATGTATGTATGCAACACATGCACTTCTGTTTGTCCCTCCGTGAATTCAAGTTTTGCTTAAATTACAGAACTGTCAGTGTGGTTTTATTTTATGTTTCTTGTTTTATGATTATTTTTAATAAAATTGTTAACTTAAACAGGAAAAAAGAGCTTGAGATGTTGATGGTAGCGAAAAACAGCGAAGAATCCGTGGAAAATGTTGTTAGTGGGTCAAGTGATCATTCTGTTTCTGCATTTTCAAAATATTTGGAAGACACGAAGATTGATTTGAAATCCCAAGAAACCCTGTCGGTAGAAGCTGCAAACTCTTTGATGATAAAACTAAGAGCACAACTGAAGCCCTTTAGGTTTGTTGCCGATGAAACAACTCCATGGGAGGAGAAGTCAGCTGCGATTAGAGTGGTTAATAAATCACACAAGTCTAAACGAAATAAAGTGTGGAGGAAAAGAAAGAGGAAACGCGTTGCTGAAATGCTAGCCAAGGTAGCAATTCTTTTTTCCTGACAAGCTGGTGATTTATTCTTCACCTACGATGATGAGTGCTTATTTTGTGCTTTAACCACCGAACTTTAGGAGCGTGAACAATTTGAACAAGCTGATCAAGAAGCTGATGAGTGGAGAGCTAGGGAAATTGCCAAGGATATTGCTAAGCGCAAGGTACTTGGACATTTTTTATTTTTTAATCTACGTTCTTCAAAAAAATTTTACTACTTATTGATTGTCCACTAAGGGTTTCAATTTAGCTATTACTTGGGATGGTGGTGTTTGTAATGCTCAGTGAAATTTATAATTCAAGATTTTTAATGTTATGTGGTTTGAACTTACCAAAATCATTGAATCAGGCTGGAGCACTTCAAAATTTGGAACCTTATTAGTTTGCTTTAGTCTCTGGAATATTAGTATTCCCATTTGGTTTATTTCACATGCTATTATTAGATGACTCCAGATATTAACTGCTTTCAATCTCAATGTTGAAGTTGAGTTTGCCATTTGCATGCTGTTCAAATTCTTAAGTGTTTGTTTATTTACTGACAGACACATGTTGTTTTTCAGTTTGAAAAAATGAATGAAATTGCAAAGCTTAAAGTAAAGGAGGAGAGAAAGAGATTAGAATGTGAGGTAAGAATTGGCACTATAAATTGCACAAGTGTATACTTTTAGAAACGAAATTATACTAATGTGAAATGTTCTCTATTGCCAAGCGGGATACAAGCTTGTTGGCTACTTTTCAGTGCATGATTATTGTTTCTGTAGAAATATGCTATGTCTTGATGAATTTGTACCTTCTGGTCAGAACTGGATTAATGCTTATATTTGGTATTTATGTGTTATTCTTCTGTCCACACCTGTACAATCTTTATATCTAAGGTCTCTTTCATGCTAATGCCGCTAAAATCTTTGGAAAATATAATTCATCTAGTGCTACCTTGGTTTGTTCTTTAAACAGGTCGTTTGGTCATGGTCTTTTCTTTCTATCTGTGCACGCACTTTTGAGTTTTTATTCTTACACAATGTTTTATATTTCAGCTTGAGATGGTTGTAATTGTGGAGAAATTGCAAGAATTGCGCTCTATCAGGATTCAAAAATTGAAGAAACAAGGTGTGCTCAATAAAATCTTGTATGTTCTATATTTACTTGTACTGGTTGTGACTTCTGATTGGCTATTATAGTATTTGGCTCCCCTATCTAGGACCAGTTTTGTCGTCAGTCTTCCAGTACCACTGTTATTCTGATTTTGACATTAAGGTTGTAGTTCAATGGCATCAATGGAACAGCACAGTTTGTTTTCATTTGACTTAAGATGAAAGAGTTGTTTACATTCTAAAATTAAGCATGATAGTCTTTAATGTTACAAAATGCCTGTGCCAAATGTTTCAACCCATAGATTAGAAGTCACTGTCATTCTTCTTTGGTATTTTTATTTTGTAAACCTTTCTTTAGATTCATATCAATATGAAAGCTCATTTTTACTACTCGTGGACAGGATGGCTACTAGTAGGTGTAATTATTATTTAGGAAATGGCTAAGGACATTTGTATTTAAGCTTTGTGGAAAACTATGAATTTTTTCTTATGGAGTTTGCTATTATATTTGCGTGCATGCCTGTAACAATGTATGTAGTTTTTGAACTAAATAAATCTGATCCTTTATGAGATTCAAAAATATTGTTGGTTGTAATAATGCAGGTCATTTTCTACCTGAAGAGGATGACAGCTTTCTTGAGAGAGTTCGAGTGGCAGTTGAGGAAGAGGAGCGTCAAGCACTGGCTGCAGCAGACACTGATGCTGCTAAGGATGCCATTGCAACTGCAGAGGAATCTAGAAAAAACGTTCAAAATTCTGAATCCTTATTAATAGATAGAAACAGTGATGATTGTGGAATTAAAAAAACTGAAGAACAACTAACTGAAAGCAAAGACAAGACGGAGATTTGCCACAAAACGGAAAACATATCTGATAAAAACGTATCTGAAGGACCAGGTTATGCTGGGGTATATGATTCCGTGTCTAATTTACCAATGGAATTCTACCACTACTATCATGGCAGTAATTCTGACATGGGGACACTTATTGAGGTATTATCAGCCATCTTCCTTGGAATCTGCGCATGCCCTGCAGTTGCTTTTTATTGGGATTTTGAGTCCATTTTCTGATTCTATTTCAGGAGGGGCACTAGTTTATATTTACAGAGTTCCAAATGGCCTTATATAGTGGACACATTGCATATATTGACATCTTTTATATTCAAGTTTGTTATCATAATTAGAAGCACGTGTTCATAGGCTGATCCTGTCCTTTGATTACAGGTTCGAAGAACATGGGATGCATATATCAGACCAGGAGGAAGGTAAGAATTCCAATCCTTTTCTACTACTTTCAAGGTATTCATTGTGATACTGTTCTCACTGATTTAGGCTCTTTGAAACTCTTTTATCTTTGAATTTGGGAGCTGTAGAGAGAGAGGAAAGTATGGGAGAAACAGTTAGTAGCGTACCTGGAAAACTAAGAAACTAAAATACTGTTTTCATGAGCATGACTAGTGCCTTCCACTACTACTGATTGAATTATTTTATCCATATTCCATATCCATCTCCACTTTTATTGTTATCCTCCATCATGACGCCAACCTAGGTTTTTTTACCATCAATAGAAATATCGTTTTTGCTAGACAGTGGACTACTTGATTTTAAAGTGAAGGAGCATGATAAAATAGTTTATTCGCAATCAACATCTTGTGTAAAATTTACGTTGCTTTGCTTAATTCTGTGCAAATTGGATGAAGCCGGATTCCAGGGCATTGGGTTCAGCCGCCACCACCTTCAGATGAGACATGGGCATCTTACCTAGTGAGGCCTAAATGAACCGCAAAAATGCAGGAGGGTTTCTGCTCCCCAAAATTCTGTAATCGATTGGAGTTAATTGGACAGTTAGTTTCGCCAGCCCGTGGTTTTAAACTGTGCACTGTTGTACATATATGACGCTGAAAAATTTGGCTCGGCTCTTGGTTACATTAGTCAGTTTGTTGCATTACATTTGTTATTAGGTCCGTTTATTGCTCGTTGGAATGGTCAAAATTAATTTAGGTCTTTGATAATTTTTTTTTTAAATTTAATTTTGACAAGCAATTTTATTTATAAATATAATTTTAAATATATCTTCATATAAATATTAAAAAATTTAAATGAATTTTAAAAAATTAATAAATTTATCATTAATTGAAAAATAATATTATCAAACTTAATTAATATTAATTAAAAAGTAAATAAAAATATAATATAGTAAAATTGGATTGTATTATTGGAATTGGATCAAATTTATTATTTTATAAATTAATATTTTTTAATTTATATATGATCCATTATCCTAACCTATCCTGATAAAAAAGGAAGAAAAGAAGTGTACATTTTTTATATTTATTTTATTAAATTAATTAATCTAAATAGGATTAAAAATAAGTCTCAATTACTGATACAATAATTTTTTTTATAAAAATACTGTTATTTTTATTACATCTATTTTGACAATTTATCTTATTATAATATTATAACTAAGCTGCCCAACGTAAATGAATTATTTTCAGCACTTTTCAAGAAAATAATTCATAAAATTTTTATCAAACAATTAATTGATAAAAGCTAATTCGTTTTTAAAAAAATTTTAAATGCTACATCAATTCTAGCTAGCCCTGTATCTCTCCTGTTATCTAATGAATATCTATTGAACTTACGTCACACAACTTACATTAATGAACAAACTATTAAAGCTTGTGTAGCATTTATTAAATTTATCCAATTCATTAATCGTTACCTTGTAGCAATTTGATTTTCCTTTGATAACATTTCCGTATGGTTTGTCTAGCATATAAAGTTCCCGACACTAGCAAATGTCGATTGATCTACCAAATCAACCGGTTGATTGTAAGCTCGGCTCTTCTGATCCCGAAAAGAAATTATAAATAAAAATAAAAATGCAGTGCTAGAAATTGCTCTGAACACCAAAAATAAAACAAGAAAGTGAATTTTACAAGAAGATGACAAAAAAACATAAAAATTTGTAGCCGAGGGTTCCGGACTCCCAAAAATTGGGAAATAGAGGGAATCCTACGATTCGGCAAATTAATTTGCAAAGGGTTTGTATAATTGTTAGAGAGGTCCAATTTCCAGAGCTCTTTCCCCCCTGCTGGGACCTTCGCTTTCAAAGATTTTAATTAAATATAACGAGTTATCTACGCTAAAAGAATATTTGTACGAAAATCGGATCCACAAATTAACCGAACAAAAAATTATCCAAAGACTTTGGGTTCGGATGATCCGCTTTCGGTACCAATTTCCGAAGGCAAACTTGGATGAAAGTGCACTTCATTTAGCACTGTCTCCATAGGTCCCTCGTTTCCAAACATTTTCATCAAAATCCGGAATTACTCAAGATTACACGATGCTCAGTGAATACGAACCAAAAGAAAGAGCCTCATATTGTGGGATAGATTTGAAACCATCACACAATCTCGACTTTACTCTTAAATTATCGTCATCACATCTACTACTATTTTGTTTCGAAGAAATGAGAGATTTTCAAATGAATGAATAAGCGAAAAAATAATGAAAGACAGATGCCGCACCTACCAGAGCTTAAACCCTAGCAGCTTTGAACTATCTTTCGCCAAAAGGACACGCCAAGAGCACTACCTTATAGAGACAGTTAGCGGCCCATTATGGAGAAAGTGGAACTAGGATGTAGGCCTCAATATCCAATTCTTACATTGACTTTTCGATGGAAATCCGCAAGCTTGCAAAATTAAACATCACTGCATTCAGGTTCCATCATCTTTTCTGTAATAACAATTGACAGGCCTGCAAAAATAAGTGTCCGTTTTAAATTAAAAAATAAGTTGGTTTAAGCAGTAACTTTATTGTTGAAGATTGGGTGCACCTCCAATCGGACAGTTTTTTTTGGGCTGCATTAGAAAACTTTAGCCCAATAAGTTAAAATAAATAGCTTCTTTGACTTTAGTTGACCAAGGGGCTGAAAACGGAAATAAAATTTGTGAGCGCTAGTCAAGCCACTGGCGCTAAAACGAAAAGCGCCGACCCAACTGAATTGTCGGGTAATATAAATTTTGGCTTAAAGTTTCGGCTTGTAACGGGCCAATCTTGAACCCGCTTCAAAATCCACAAAGTTGAGCTCTTCCCAACGCGTTCTCAAACGAAATAATTACGTTAAATTATAAAAATTGGCTTGCTCTTCGAATCTCAGATCTACCAACAAAGCTTTAAACGTTACGTTTCTCCGCCAAAATTCGTCACATCATCGATAAATTTGAATCTCTTTCTGTCCATATATTTTCGGAGTTGTGGTGCGGGATCGGGATTCAAGGATGTGGGGTAACATGGCAAATTTGAAGGAAAACCTAAATAAGATCGCACTTGCTGTTCATGACAAAGACGACGATGATGAAGAAGAGTTCAAGATCTATGGTTCAGGCAATGGGGACGATACGCCTGCCTCTGATCGGAGAAATTCTCGCGGGTTTGTCCATTCGAAGTATGTTTCGCGTTCTCCTGTTGCAAATGGTATTGAATCGCCGCGTAATCCGGAGGTATGTTTTAATTTTCATGTCCTAATTTATTACAATTAGTTTAGTGCTTTCAATTTATATGGTTTCGAATCCATGAAAATTTGGACGCTTTATAACTTTTATCTGCTGCTAAATGCGTGTTCCGTTTTGTCTGTGATTCTTGTAGATAGAACAATATAAAGAAGAAATTAAGAGGCTTCAGGAATCTGAGGCAGAAATTAAAGCATTATCAGTTAATTATGCGGCCTTGCTCAAAGAGAAAGAGGTACTAACGCGGGCTCTTTACTTGCTTTTGTCTTTTATGCTGGATCAAATTAAGTTACTGGCTTAAAGTTAGTATTACGGCCGACAATATTGAAAAAATAATAATAATAACAAAACAAAAAGCGTGACATAATTATTTAGAGTTATGGTTAGTCCATTCTCACACTGTGCTGAAGATAGAATGTTGAATTATTAATTTTTTATAACCAATGGTTGAAAGTGGAAACCTGATTAACTTTTAGTTCTCTAATAATCGTAATTAGTTATTAAATATTGGAATATATATGTCATAATTTGTATATCATTTATGGCTATGTGTTGTGAATCCTGGATTGATTTGACTGACTGACTATTTTATATTTCTGGAGGTGAATTCTTTGAGAAGAGTATTCTTCCTTTAGTATACAACTGAGTACTTGTTTGGCCTGTTGCCTTTTCCTTTTTTCATATACTTTAGCTGGTTCCGTTATCTAAGTTTTCCATGTACAAAGGGTATTCCATGATAGTCTTTCCTTTTTCTAATGATTAAACATTTTTAATTTTAGGTCTTTGATAATTTAAATTCTGATTTCCTCTATTTCTTGCTCATCCCCCTGTATGATTGCCAAATGGCAGCAGCAAATTTCCAGATTGAACCGAGAAAATGGCTCATTGAAGCAAAATCTTGATGCAACAAATGCTACTCTTGATGCATCCAGAAATGAAAATTCCAAATCATCAACAAATGGCATTAATGTTCTGAAGGTAGTTACTCAGATCTAATTAATCTTGCTGTGCAGGAGTCTTATGTTTCTTGTAATGTGTTATGCTGTACTGTAAAAATTTCTTCTGTTTTTTTAACTATGCAATTATTTGCTTCAATCCAAAATTTTAAGCGAAATGTGGTTGGAAATAGATTTTTGGCCACATGTATCAAGGGTACCATTTCTGATGTTATGTTATGCTGCAGTTATGTTGTACCATTATGAAAGTTGTTGACTTTTGTACAGTTGTATGTTTTATCATTAGGGTGGTGGACATTGTGTAGGAATTATTGATTTCTTTATTATGTCTGGCAATGGATTGTTTTATTTGCTGTTGTGTCCATGTGTTTGCTATGAATTTACTCCTTGGAATCAAAAAATCATGCTATTTCTTTCTTTCTATAAATTAAATAGCCTATGAATAAGCTATTGGTAATTTGCTGAATTATTTTGTTATTTGTACAGGGAAGTAATGATCTATCACCAAGCCGACAGCATAAGCTTACTGCTCAAGCAAAAAACCGTCAAATTCCTAATCAAATGCAGAATGGTTTCTCCTCTAAACAAGACAGTATGGGCAATGGTAGACATGCTCTACAACCTGACGTTACACAAAATAAGATGGAGACCAGAAATTACAATTTCCAAGGGAAGGAAAAGGTTAGCATTTCTTTTTGTTTACCTTCTGAGGAAGGTTGTGTGAGCTAATTTATTGTTAAAATGTGTGGGTTGTGTGCTTCATTTTTATGTTGGATCCTGATATTAAAATTTTTGGAAATTTTTCAATGAATTATTACAGCTATGTGCGCCTTTCCAGCTTTCCAGGATTTTCTTTCCTTTTGAGTTTCATTTAGTTTAATTCTATATTTAAAAAATGATGTTCATTTTTTTTGGTGTTAGGCATTTCATTTTTCTTTTTCAATTTAATGATGAAAGTACTTGACAACAGATATATGAATTATTTCTAGGAGCTTGCAGATTTGCTGGAAGAGAAAAATAGGTCCCTGGCAGCAGTGCAAGCTACTCATGAGTCACAAACAAAACAACTTAGGATGGAACTCGAAGAAGAATGCAAGAAGTTTGCTAATGTACAGCTAAAACTACAGGGTATGCTTCTGCAAGCAAGGTTAAATTTTGACCATTTGGAATTTATTTTCTGTTTGTTTTTCTTGTGTCCATATTGGCAACAAAAGTGTCTGATCTTTTGTATTTTCAGAGGAACAGAAGCTCAATGAATCATTGCAGGAGGAGCTCAAGTCGCTGAAGCTGGATAAGGAAAAAGTGAGTTATTAGGTGACTCAGGAGCTGTGACAGGGTGATTTATCTATGAAGAAAATTATGCACTTTTAGTTATGTTCTTTCTGATGGCATATTTTCTTCTCTATTTGCAGACCTCCACAGAAATGAGCAAAATACGCAAGGAATTGAATGAAAAATTATCAGAGATAAGACGACTGCAAATGGAGTTGAATAGAAGAGAGGATGAAGATGCAGATGACAGTGTTGAGAATTTGAAAAGAGTAGTTGCCGCTCTACAGAAGGAAAACAATAGTCTTAAGGTTGATAGACTTTATGCTTTTAAAATTTGCTGGAGTGTATCATAATCCTTATTCAAAAATTTATACTGCTTATTGTGTGGTGGTGAATGTGCTTTAATATTTTATATCAACGTTTAGATCGACAAGACTGAACTTGAGGCTGCTTTGGAAAGGAGCAAAAAATCTTCAAACGACAAAATATTTCCAGATGCTTTAGAAAATTCAAGTAGATTGAATGGGGTAAGATCTGTATCTAGTATGTCTGCATGCAATACATTCACGTCTTATACTTGTTAGATCAAGTACTCCTTGCCTATGCTGGTTGGCCTCTCTGTACGGTATTGGCAAGTGTCAGATTTTATCCAGCAGGTTAACTCTTCTGTTACTCATGATGTTACATTTTTTCCCAGGAGGTAGAATCACCACAAAGCTTTCCTGGAAGAGAGGAAATGGAGCTATCCTTGCAAAAGTTGGATAAGGATTTGAAAGAAACACGCACTGAAAGGGACAAAGCATTGCAGGAGCTAAACCGTCTTAAGCAGCATCTGCTAGAAAAGGTTGGTTAAGTAACTTATGCTCATGATCTCTGCTTTCTTTTTTAATCTTTTAAATATTTTGGCTTTTAGTTTCGTGGCATTTGGGTACACTCTGGAGTTATACTCTTATAATGACAAGGATTGGTCAGTTAACAATTGCACTGTTGTACATTACAGTTGAAGCTAAAATTCCTTATAAGGGACTAGTAGCAGCATGCTGTTTTAATGGTTCCCAATGTAAATGTTTCTGAGACGGAGTTTTACAACTATCTTACTTATTTTTAATTTGCAACTTGATATGTTCATGCTAAAGCTTCCAAAGGTCTTGGTTTGTTCTCCAAGTCAATGCTGCTTTTTAGTGATTGTGCTAGATTCTAGTTGTGCATGGGTTCTTTTGTATTGTTAAGTAAAAATTTATCTTTAAACTTTTGCAGTCAAAATTAAAGATAGTTTCTCTTGCTGGAATATTGCTCAGGCACAGGAAGAATCAGAAAAAATGGATGAGGACAGTAAAATCATTGAAGAGCTTCGTGAGAATAATGAATATCAAAGGGCTCAAATATTACAATTGGAAAAGAATCTCAAGCAGACAATTGCAAATCAGGAAGAACTGACGATGATCAACAACAGTGAAATTCAGAAGTCTAAGGAAGTCATTGGTGATCTGAACAAAAAATTCGCGAACTGTTTGAGGACGTTAGATGCCAAAAATGTTGAACTTCTGAATCTTCAAACTGCACTTGGTCAGTACTTTGCTGAAATTGAGGCTAAGGTAAAAAAAATTCAATTGTTTCTCGTGTTTGTTGGGACTCTCTGAAATTTGGTTTTAAGCATAATATTATCAATACTGCAGGGCCATTTGGAGCGTGAGTTGGCTTTGGCAAGGGATGAATCAGCTAAACTTTCTGAGCAGTTGAAAGTATCGATCTATCCTCCTTTCTTTTTTAGGATGCTTTTGGAATTTATTTGTCGTCATTATAGTCAATCTAATATAGCTGTGAGCCACCTTTTCAGATGTTGGGTTTATAAGAATTTGAAAAATATAGCTATGGCCACAAACTTATGAGGCAAGAAATATGACAGATCAACTCAACTAATTTTGAATGTCACACAAGTTGCAGTCAGCTACACTGATTATGTTGTAATGGTTTGTAAATGCTAACATTGGCTTATCAGCTGCATGTCTATGTCTATGTGGTACTGGGGTGTGAATGTGAGCATTATTACTTTAGGTTCCTAATGTAAAATGTTCATAGATTCTATCAAATCCATTCATTGAACATGTAATTATATTCTGACTTTTATCCAAGTATGCTTATGAGCAAAGTGCATGTTGATTCAAATGATTATTATTGATAGATTCAGGAGGTTTTTCTGATAATCTTATTTATCCACTTGTTATATGTTGTTCATAACCAAGTTTATTGGATACTGTTTGCTTACTTCTTGTTTATTCAGATTCCTCACCGACCTGGATAAATAGAAGTGTGTTTGGATTCATTTTACTTCATATTTTGATACTCTATTCTTCTACCAGGATGCAGATCTACAAGCAGAGGTATCAAGGACGGAAAAGGAAGAAATTTTGGTGAAGCTTTCTCAAGCTGAAAAGATGCTGGTAGAAGGAAAAGGCAGAGTAAACAAACTTGAGGACGATAATGCAAAACTACGGCGTGCTGTTGAACAAAGTATGACCAGGCTTAACAGAATGTCAGTGGATTCAGATTATCTTGTGGACAGGTTAGTCTGTTTTGATTTTTATATTAAATATTGATTTCTGTGGCAGGGATCAGTTATGAGAGAGATGTTTCATCTACCTACCCCCAGTTCTGTTTTCTTTTTGGAATTTAAAGTAGTTTTTCTACATAATTGCTTGTTTCCATGGTTTAAGATAGCTTGCCTTGTGCTGTACAGTGAAACTTCTTTTATCTAATGTTTCTGTTGATTACCGCATGTATTGTCTCTCTTCCTTTCTGATTCTCTGAGTTGGAAGAAACCCTGTGTTAATGGTGATACTGCATTCGAAATGAATGGCGCTAGTGATTAATATATAAAGCATTATTTATAATTTTCTTTTGTTTCCTGTATCATTTATTGCCATTTTATGCTTACATTTTAGGAGTTTGTAAATCATATGAATCTTCCTTTAAAATGTTTCTCATCTCTTAAATCCAAACACTGTATCTTTGAATGCTGGTCACCATCATACTAACACTGACACTCTTGCATTACTGACAAATTAAAATTGAAATTAAATCCATTATGCTTGTGCTGCATCCTTACATCTATCACTGCAATTTTTACCCCCGTAACTCATGCTGTTACCATGTTTGTCTTGTCAGATGAGCTTTGGTTGACCTTGTTTGTATCTTAGTTATCTTGCCATGTTTGTTGAATAGAAACTGGAATAAAATATTAACCTTGTGATTGACTATGTTGGCAGGCGCATCGTGATAAAATTACTAGTCACCTACTTGCAAAGAAACCACAGCAAAGAGGTATGAAGGCTTATTAGTATGATTAATAAAGGTTTTTGGATAAAAATAAATAATCGAAATAATCTTCTCTCCAGCATTTCTTTACATGCAAACACATTTGTGTTTAAGGTTTGTTGAGGCTTGAAGCCATGGCAGTTCTTATTTTCGGATAATTGTCTCTTCTATTTAAGGGATGATGCAAGGTGTAAGTTGTGAAAGGAGAGAAGAAATAGCAGAGAACAATGCCTTTAAAAGAAATCCAAATATCCTCATTAGTGTAGGGAAAAACATCTAGGCACTAGTAGGAGTTGAATTTCCGGCAATGCCATCCTCAATCCTCTATCTTTTCCCTACCCCATAAAGTGCATAATTTCAGATGCTGGAAAATGTTGCTGGTTCTACCAATTAAAGTAGCTTCCTTTGCAAAAGTTTCCTTTACAATTGGCTGATGTGCTGAATCTACATATTGTGGCTTCTAGGTACTGGATCTTATGGTTCGCATGCTGGGTTTTTCTGAAGAAGACAAGCAGAAAATAGGCATTGCTCAACAAGTTGCAGGCAAAGGTGTTGTTCGTGGAGTTTTGGGCCTACCTGGTCGCCTAGTTGGTGGCATCTTAGGAGGAAGTTCAGCTGAAGTGCATGCAAACATGGCATCTGAAAATCAGGTTTTCATATATATATTTTTTTCTTTGCTTTGTGAATTTGTGAATTGCTTGCAGAGTCCAAAAATAATTGCCTTCCCTAGGTTTGGTTTGATTTATTCTCTGGGAAGTGGTTTTAGTTTGTCAAAAATTGCCTTGTGATTCTTCTGGTTATTTATTGGAAAAAATCTAATTTTAATGTAAATCCATTATCTTTCAGTCATTTGCAGATCTATGGGTTGATTTTCTTCTCAAGGAAACCGAAGAAAGGGAGAGGAGAGAATCTGCAGAGAAAATGGCTAGATCCAAGGAAGGTATACATGGAAGAAGTCCAACTGCTCCATCGACTGGCCCACGTGTGCCCGACCGGAGAACAAGCACAGGAAGTGCTGGTCCAGGTTTTTCAAGATCAAGTTTATCTACCAGCCAAAATATTGGCCCCCTGCCATTCCAGGGAAATTTTAGGTCTTTTGAGCATTCTGATTCTGAGTTCTCAACGGTTCCCCTGTCATCATCAGAGAGCAATTCTCGGATCCCAAGACTACTACCGAATTACTGAAAATAGTTTATATTGTGTAATTAATTAAAGGTAGAGATTCTTTGTTACCCTTGCAGCCATGCAATCCTGTCCATTCAATTCTTTCAGGCTTGAAGTCTCAAATCAGAATGTTCTTCCGTAACACATGTTTATACAGCGAATTGCGCGGTAAGCACATTTAAAAATCTCAGTTAAAAGGAAAAGAGTAAGCTTTGTCAGTTCAATTGAGAAAGCTATTGTTTATTATTATTATCCCTACATTTCTTATTATGCGACAATCAAGCAATAATCTTTTTAGTTGAAAAACGAAAAAAATCCACAAGGCATAGAAAGTTATATGGCATAAATTTATCATCCTTTTAAACGAGAATCAAATGGCAAAGGCATTCAGCCTGTAAATATGTCAAGTGTGATTTAAAATTTCAGACCTCAGATAAAAATAAACAATGATCCACCATGCAAACTGTGATATTCTCCATCCTTGCCCAATACTTTAACAAACCGACCACAACAGCCAGCCTCCGACCAACTAATAATGAAATATGAAGAGATTCACTCCACGAGTATGGATACGTCGTCAGGTTTCTAATTGATCTCCTGTTCTAACATAATTCAGCGTGCAATTTGTTTTCCAAAACAAATACATAAACTGTTAGGAAACTCTTTCAACGGACTAGAAACAATTAACACTCGGCATTTTGAAAAGCAAGCGAGATTCATAAAAATCACACGCACCATAATCAAACAAATTGATTAAGATGAAAATACAACCTACTTATCACAAAATCAACTACACTTAAGGCGTTAACCTCAAGCTACCAATAGAGCATTTAAATGAAACCACAACTCAGAATTAACGCCCCAAAAATTTCAGAATTAATTTAAATTGCAAACCATACAGCTGAAAACAGTTGGTGGGCAAGACAATTACAACCACGAAAATGTGGTTAAGAGAATGGACTCACCATCCAAGAAACACATTACTACTCAAATAATTCAGCTCAACTGGTCTATACTTTCTTGGTTTTCAATAGACCTTTGGGAATCTTAATCAGAACCTTGGTATCAAAAACTGCATATTGTTTTTTGATTTCAATTGTTGCCTTCTCAGCTAAGGGGTCAATCTTGTCTTCATATTTCTCATAAAGCACGGGCACAGTGTGCAGCAAAACAAAAACTGTTTATAACAATAAAGATTATAAAATTTTAGTATAGATTAAGACAAAAATAAAATTGTAAGCCTAAAAGAGCTTCCAATTGCATTACCTATATAGAATAAGGTCAAGAAGTTGCACAAACTCCCCACAATTGACAGCACCCACAAGGTAGCTATAACCTGACATCCAAAAAATAGTAGAATTTTTAATTACAGGAATTGAATAATCAAATTTATCAGTAAAAAGTTTTTTAAGAAAAAAGAAAAAAAAAAAATTATTGCAAGTGCTACCCAAATTAAATAAACGGTCAACGATAATAGGGTAGGTTAAGAGGACACAATTAATTAGTTACTTTCCAAACACAATAACTAGCAATCTAAAACATTTTCCTTTTTCCAATAAATGCACGAAATTCATGTCTATTAGACGTACGAATAAATTGAGAGCAATGCATCTATCAGCCAATCCAACAAACAGGACCATCAAAACAGTAACAAATCTTTTAAATGCATTTCAATTGAAAGATGACTGGTTTACAGATTAGAAAGATAAGATGATAAACATACAATGATAAACATTTTCAAATCTCTTCCAGATGCGATACTTCGCAAAACTGCAAGGGCCCAGTTGCCTTCAAACGTCAAAGCAGAAGCAACCTGCAAAAATGGCTCCTCAGGAAGTTGAACTTCAGGGATGCGAGGTGGAGCTCTGCACACATATGGGTATGCTAAGAATTTAGTGAGGTTAGAGGTAGAAAACCTGGCCTTAAAAAGATGCCTGACATGCTTACTCAAGAAACAAATCAATATATGTAGATTACAAGAGCACTAAAATGAGTACTGTCAAATGCTTACTTATTAATGAAAGTATAGGCATTGGACCACAGGAACAAGGCAGCAAGTACAAGAATTAGGATGTGGCAGATCAGAGGAAGCAGGTTGTATTCAACCAACTCAAAAAGGACCCAGATAGTAGTGGCTCCACCTAGTACACCGGCTGAAATCTTCTTGTTCCTCCACAAGAAAACATCAGCAGCTGCACCAAATCAATTCAAAATGTTGAGAAATGGAGAGAAGATCAATCCTAGGATTTAGGTAACACCAGCAAAATATCAAGTAAGTTTATTTATTTTACCTATGTGATCATCATCCCGCTGGCTAATTGCTTAGGAAATAGATCTAACAAAGAAAATGAAGGCTTACTGATCTTCCGTTCATCATTCAGCTTTAGTGCATAAAATATTATGTTTAACGAGCTTAATTACGTTTACAACCATAAACTAGGTTTGTAGTCAGTTTTCTCTTCCTTTTTTATCAGTTCGTAATTTTTCAGCACGTTCAAACATAAATCATTTCCCGCATTTCACTTTCCTGAATAAATATATCTTCGTTTCGTCATCAAGCAAACAGATCATATAGGTCCAAGAACAGATATATAAAATCATTCTATAAGCTAACATTTGACTCTAAACCGAACAAATATATTATCACTTCAATAAAGAAATAAATCAATAACCAAATCCGAATGTAAACGAACTTTCAAAGGAATGAAGGAAAATCCCTACGTTTTCCACCACCGAAAACCTGGTGAACCGGACGCTCTCTGCCGAATAAGCGGAAAATCTTGGCCTTCACTGACGACTGGTTGGCCTGTTCGTCGTGATCAGAGTCCGAAGACGAGGATGACGCCGAATCGTGACCGTGTATCTTCTCGCTTATCTTGTCCGTTACCGATTCCACCGTATGCTCCGCCATGTTTCTCAGAACCCTAGTTGATTTCTCGCGAAATTTCGATGCCCGAAATGAGCAGGTAGGAAGTGAAAGTAGAGAGAAATGGTATGCTTACTTTGTTCTCCCAATGGGATTGAGCGGGGCTATTTAAGCAAATAACAAGACCAGGCCTGAGTTTCGGGCGAATGCGAAAACGGAAAAAGTTGACGCCGTTAATTTTGAAAAGCACGACAAGTGACAGCGCTAGATATATCTGAGGTGGTATTAAAAGACATATTCCTCCCTAGTTTCGTTAAATTGACGGATCAGTCGCCTTTATTCTAAAAAATGAGTTTTGTATTCCTCTCTGTAAATTTTTTTCTTTAAAAATAAATAAATTAAGGATAAAGTTATAATTTTATTTTTATCACAATTTATAAAATTAAAATATTTGAGATATTTTTAACAAAGAATTAAAGTAAAAAATGAATTTTATTTTAAAATATAATTATAATAAAAATTTATTAGAGAGATAATTGTACGTAATAATTTATTTAATAGTTCAATTGATATTAATTTGATAATTATTAAGTCACTACAAAAGTGGGCGGGAAATGAATTTCTGACGATTGTACATGGACAAACAATTGAAGTACAGTCCATTTAGGGTAGCGATGTATTGCAATATGTGGCCGACCGTGACAAGTTGAGATAGGATTGATTGAAATTTAACGGCACGGTTTACCTGTGACTCTATGTCGACCATTTGCAATAAAATTTAGTCAGCGTGATTGTGAGAATCATATGCTAACCTCGGTCGAGCAAAGAGATAACCAAAACGACTAAGCGCAGCGACGGTGGACGATGGGTTTAGATTTGTCAGTCATTTGTTTATATTATATTTATTTTTATATATTTAATAATTAATATATAATTATATATTAAAATAAATAATAAATAAAATATTAATATATTATTTATAATATTTTTAAAATAAAATTGGAGTGGATTATATATTGTATTTATATGTAAATAAATATAATATTATTTATTAAATATAAATAATATATAAAATATAGATATAGTAAATATAATATTTTTAAAATATTTATATTATATTAAAAATTTTTAATTTTTAAAACATAAAGGTAAAAAAATATAATTTTTATTTTTTCTTAAATAACCATATTAAAAATAAAACAATGATTAAATGGTTGAGCTCATTTATTGCTCAAGTTAAACTTAATTTAAATAGTTATTTCACTTTTTTATTTTTGTAAAGAGTTATAATAGTTATTTTATTAAGTAAACTAGTCAAATGATATTTTAAATAATAAAAATAGATTAAAAAATTAAAAATTATTTTTTTGAATAAAGGGACTGATTTGTTATTTATGCCAAATGAAGGAGGAATACGTCTTTTAACCTTCATAATGCGATCAGTGTCGCCTCGGTACTTTCGTTTCAAACGTGGACAACATAGGAACCGTGGATGTTTTAAAAGTAACCGACTTGGTAAAAAGGATAAGCGGACACGTGGCAACTAATGTAAAGCTGATTGGTGGTATGGACGGCCAATACTCTTCAGTGGTCAGGCGAGGTTAACGTCAGTGGGCTCCACATTAAGAAGAATTACTATGCTGTCTATTGCAATGGCGATGGCTCGGAGAAAATACCTCTCTAAGTTATTTATAAATATGTCAATTTTATATGTTTTAAAAATAATTAAGAACATGTGCAATTTTAGTTGTCATTACAAAGAAATAAAAGAGCATGAATAGATGGTTCTCTTTTTCAAGAATTTGTTTATTGGTTTGATAAGAGAATAAATGGTAAAAAGTTAACTTCATAACGTATAATTGCTCAACACATCCAAAAATTATTAAAGACTCGAGAAATATTAAACTACTCTTTTTACCTATTAATTCAACATTAAAGATTCAACCATGTGATAGTAGGATTCTTCGATCACTAGAAACTTACTATCGACGTCAATTTTATTCTAACATATTAAAGGGCTATGAGGTAAATCTCAAATAATTAGTATATTGAATGCTATTAATTTTATTAATACAACTCGAAATATTAACCTGAAGATAACCACCATGGCAAATTATTTTCGTCAATGCAAGATCTGATTAGATAATGATATGGGTTCTCAATTACAAGTTGATGAAGATGAAGGCATCCATAAATTATGTGAAGCCACTTTTGGTTTACGCTATAGAAGTATAATAGATGTTGAGCACCTTTTGAATTATTTTAGTGAGAATGATAGATTAATATAACTGTCAACTAGGATATTAAATACATCTAATGTGACAATATTATCTGATGATAGTTATACTTTATCAAATATTTCTTTAAAAGAAGCCTTTTAAGTAGTAGTTAATTAATTATTAATTTATATATTTGTTAAACCTTAAATAACCAATTTTAAAAATTATTATTTTTTAATATATTTAGCGAGATTATTAATTTAGCGCACTGACTTGAATTGAGATCGAAAATTTTTATTATTTGAGCCAGGTTATTAATTTATTAAAGTTTTACTACATAATAATAGGTGTATCAAAAAATATTTATGGTTCGGTATATGTTGCCTTTCACTCTTTTTATACATACTGTGAAAACCTTCACCTCTTAAATATTTACGGGAGTTTGGTATATATAATAAAATTAATATATATATATATATATATATATGATGCATTTGGATTCATTTAAAATGGTTAGTTTATTAAAAATTAAAATATATATATACATTTATGATGTATTTTGATTCACTTAAAAAAAACTATTTTCTTTTTTTTTAATTTAAGATAATATCTTTAAAATGAATGATAAAAATAAAAAGCAATGCTAAAGAAACCACGATATAATAATTTTTTTTTTATTAATTATTAAGGAGAAAGAAAAAATTATGTTTTACAAATTATATTATGAGAATTGACTGCAGTATATTGATGTATTGTTCAATGTTAACTTGAAATCTAATTTTAATTTTGCATTGTTTTAATTTTAAATTCTAAATTTTAAGTTTTGTATTATATAGTATATTGGAGTTTTAAAATTATCATCGTACATTAATAAATTGACACATTTATGTATGACAACCAAGTCCAAAATTATGCACGTAAAAGATTCATCTCTACGACGTTGGGCGTAGGTCCAAAAGAGCAGCAAAATTTTGGCTTGTAATTGTTGTAGGAATATTAATCCAATTTCTTCCTTGTAATAAATCTGAAAACAATAGCATGACATTACGAAAATATAAGAAATCCCCGTTGATAATATTATTGGCAACGAACAATTGCGACCCTTTCGTTTACTCATTGGTGTCAATTGTACGTCATTCCTCCAGGAAGGCCACGAATTAGCTGAGTACGAATACATTTTGATGGCAACAGTAGCCTTCTCTTTGCTAAGGTATATTCCAATAATGCCATCATTACACATTTCCTTCGCGAAGAAGTATGAAAGCAATTGATTTGCTGCGACATAATTGACCATATGAAGTATTTCTGTCTGTCTTTGTCCTGTACCTATTAAGGTAGATAATCAAAGTTTTATTGGCTGCAGCTTGATTCTTTCTTTCTTTCTTTTTTGGGAGATCTAAGAATCTCTGCAATTTGAATCGCAATCAAAAGAAGTTCCAAAAGTTAAAATAGAAAAGAAAGGAGTTGGAAAGGAAGTGATTGATGAGATAAGATGTAACCCATGTTACCATCTTCCTTGACCAAAATTATGATCCTTCTCATCAAGTGTTTGGGGTCATTTAATTAGCAGTTTATGTCAAAAAGCGCTCTCTGTAGAAGGAATTATGTCCCATACACAATAATGAAAAGGAAAAGAAAGCAATGAACAAATATCAAATATTATTGTCAATCAGTAATAATTTCTATACAAACGTGTGATCTCCATCAACTATTGCGCCGTTCACAATTTGACAGGGACAATAAAAAAGAGAAACTGTATTCAACTAACGGATGAGAGATGCTAATATTTAGAGATATAATTCTTGTAGTAGTAAGGAACATGAATTTTATAGTTTGATGCAGCTACGAATTCATCGGAATGGTCTTTGTGGCTTCTCTAATGCAGCAGAAAAGAAGACCTCTTCATCATTTTTATCCGCTTTCGAACGTAGACACATTTGTGTTTCTTTTACCTCAGTATCTTAAAGGCCTCTAAATAACCATCCAAATCCTCCTTGGAACATAAAAAGCTGTCAATCCAAAGCAATTCACTCGGTCTCGAAACTCTATTCCAATCGTATAATACAGAGTCTAGGAGCACAAAATCATCCACCCATCGAGAAATCGTGTTATCAAAGAATGAAAGCCGCTGATTTATTGTTAAGTGCGGAGGTACAAGCTCTCGTAGTGCCATCATTTCATTAAAAGGTACAGCCGCTCTTTTGTTGTTAAGTGCAGAGGTACAAGCCCTCGTAGTGCTATCATTTCATTAAAAGGTGCCCGAGATTGAGAGTTGCCTAGACTACTGTGCCATTGAACTTCCTCGTTCTTGCCGCAAAAGTCCCAGTTCCTACATTGAAATCCAACCCAATTCTAATCTCTCCAGATTTAATGTCAAGCGTTTCATTTGTCAAATAATCTGCAGCTAAATTGGTAATGGGGTCTAAGTTTACCTGTTCAATCCATCTGGGCATTTCATGATCAGAAAGATTAAAGAAATCCGCGCACTTGAAGGGCCTTTGCCAGTAGCGTTGCCAGCAAGACAATTGAACTGATTCTATCGAAATTTTCGATTATCAGGAAGTTTCCACATCGACTCATTGATGGGGAATGGCTGCAGCTGAGGGGCTCTTGCAAAGCGCCACCTTCTTGGTAATGATCACAGCCACGAACCATCGACTTTTGAGCCAGTTCGCAGTCATCGTCGCAGATTTCACCAACATCATAATGCACGTATTCTTCAAGCTCTTTCTTCATAGAATAACAAGCGTGGCCAAGACTAGTGAATGTTCCATTAGCTCCCATGAAGTTCTGTTTTCCTAATCTATTGGGTTTGATCTTAAACATACTTGCGTATCTCTTCAATTAAAAAGTAATCAGCTGGTTCATCAGATTGTTACTTTGGCTTCAATAGAGTACGAACAGATTTGGTTTCGCACTGACTCGATAAAGCTCCATTATGTCTTCGAGAAAAGCATTGTGTCTTGACAGAGGTACTGATGACGATGAATCTGTCGGTGAATCTCTCAAGTCATTCATTTCTTTTCGAATTTTCTCAGTAACAATTTCAACAGTATATCTGATCACTTCACTTCCGAGTCCGTTCTGAATCGCCAGATTTATGTTATTATCGCAGAAGGTATTCGGAACAAGAACAGATCTGATAGAGTAGAACTTGGATAAGGTAGCAATAGAAATAAGAAGAATAAATGTACCCAGAATATAAATAGACCCGTGAAACCCTCTAGTTGCTCCTGACTTTATAAGAACATTTGACTTGTACATCTCTCTCTTGATTGACAAATTAACAGAATACAAAGTTACAAGGAAAAACAGCAACAGTTAATATCAAAACTCTTACAAACATGAGCCCGATGTATTTGAACCTGAAAATTTGCACCGGAGCTGTAGAGAGTAACTGAAACCTGAAGCTAAAAGGAGAAAATCAGGGGAGAGGTGAGTTAAACCGAGGTTGCACAAATATTTTAAATGACGAACAAAGTTGAAGAATTGGAATTTGGAATTTGATATTGTGAGATCAGAGTCCCCTGCTTTCTTTTTGTAGATATTATATTTTTCTGTGCTTCTGGCAGCCATTTCTGAGGAGTGAGCAACCTACTGCAGTTTACTACGAGTATTCTACTTTTATTCCACGGTACTCTTAACATAGAGTTGGTCAACGCTTCCAACATCTAATATAGGTCTGTACTATGTAGCCTATGTCCTATCTTTTAAAACTCAATTTGTCGTAAAAAAAAATAAAAAGAAAGTTAACTTGTGAAACGTGCCAATCAGTCATTAGTCGTGACCAGACTGATCGAGGCTATTTCATCAATCGTTTTCAGTGACCAATACAAGCACTGTTGATTGGAAAAGTTTTCCCTTGGTTTATACATCTGCCTGCAACTACCGTTTCCCCAAGTACAAGGAAATTCAGTTAATGATTAAACAAATCCGACTGCTCGAGTTGACTTCTGTGTAATCGAGTCTTTTATGCTTGGAGATTCAGCATCCCGTATTCCGCGATACAATCCAATACAAGTCTCCAATGTCAAGGAATTTTTTGTTCCATGCACGGGGCCATTCCCGTGGGGGCAGGGGCCGATTGGGTTCTCTGTAGTGTGAACAGCGAAACAAATCTTAAATTAATTATTAGAACATTAAGATTTCCATTAAACGTTGCCGCAAAATAAGCAGCGGAAAAAAAATTAGGAGAAAAATAGTGCCAAAGCATTATGCTTGATGGAAGTACACTGTAATCGGCAAAGAAGGAGAGAGAATGTGATTTCTGAAACAACAGAGTAATATTTATGTCCATGATTATCTCATTGCCAATCTGGGACCTTCATCTTCCCAAGTAGCAACATGAAGACAAAGAACAACTGAAAATAATTGGGAAAATCATGATATCTGTAAGGATCCAATTCAGCTGGATCTCTCCATCTAAACTTAAAAATATAATGATTGAGAAACGAAGCTGGAAAATTGAAGCCTTAATTCACACTAACCTGTTTGTACAGAGTAATTATAGCTCACGTTAACCATGAATTACCAGCGAACGGGAACAATTACAACCCCAATATGTCAATGAAATCCGAAAATCGAGAAAATTTCAGAGAAAATATGCTGGATAATTGATCCCATAACTGAATTTACTCAATTCATTATCAATTCCAGCCGAAAACAGATCATCAATCAGTCATTCTTTTTCCTCTATACTCTACCAACCGAAATCACAATCCATCATCAGAAACCCCCGTAAAACTATTACTAAAATTCCCAAAAAATAATGAAAATGAATAAAATTTTACAATTCAAACATCCAAACACATCAAACAAAACGCCCCAAATCGCCCACCAGAAATCAAAACTAAGCCGATATTACCTCCTGCTCCGATCCGCAGCGTATTGAGACAACGGCACGACCTCTTGCAACGGCGTAGAAAGCGGAGTAGGCAAAGGAGAGTTCCGACAAACTGGACACGACCCATTAAGCTTCAACCAAGCATCAATACAACAGAGATGAAAATAGTGTCTACACTCAGGCATCATCCTCAACATCTCCAAATCTTTGTACTCGCAAAGACAGATCGAACACGTCGTATTGTTACTATTACAGACAGACGAAACAGTGTCTTTACTGAACTGAAACTTGGGATACGAATTGATGACAGCTTGGTCAAGGCCAACGACTAAGTTATCATCATCTTGGTTCTGTTCCAGGTCGTCATCTTCAGCAACGAAAATAATACGAGGAAGAATGATTCCATCAGCGTTTCTATTGTTAGTATTTTGATTTGGGTTAGAGTTTAAATCAGAGTTGCGATTTCGACGACGAGACCGGCAACAAATGTAGGAAGAAAGAAGAACTGTAGAAAGAAGCACCAAGACACCCAGAGCAATGGCTATGGAGTATCCAAGGCCGAAGTTTGTGAGATAATTGGAAGTAGTGTTGGGTGTGGGAGTGGACATTTGAGGGAGTTTGAGAATCCATTTACGGAGAAGAAAAGTTGAAGGAAATTAGGGAAGTTTTTTTGTGAGAAGGTGGGTGGACATTCCAGCTGCAGCATTTAATACTAGGTTTGGAAACAAAGGCAGGCATTTATTATGGTTTGTTGTATGAGTTGTCTTCGTGTGAGATTTTGAAAGAGTTCATTTTCGTCTTTTGATTGTGTGAGATTGAGGGGATGGAATCTATTTACTGTTGTGGTGTTTTTTTGAAAGGGATTTCCTGTCAAATTGTCATGACATGATATGCATTGGCTAGTGGCTTCTTGCTACTTTTCTATTGGATTTTTTCTTTTCTTTTTTCTTTTTTCAGTTGCTAACTTCAATTAGTGGTCAACTCTTATAAAGAAAATGTTTTCTTCTCTCAAGTATCCAACTCAATCCTCAACCAAAATTTAAGTTTATGGATTTGTAAATTCCATTACTCAAATTTAGAACCTTAAGATGATATCACAGTTGAGGCCCAATTCTAGACACCGTTGGAATAACAAACCAAAAACTATGAAAACTTTGTCATGATTTTTCAGTTCATTTCTTTACTTTGTGTCTTTTATCTATTCGTCATATTAATTTGAAAGTCTTTGGTATAATATAATCTCGTGTGAGTGGTTCTATCACCCTCTGGGTTATTGGGAAGCATAGAATTCATTTTATAATCGAGCTTAATTAAGTTGTATTGCCTTAATTATTGGTTTTAATTTTAAAAAGCCTTTCAATCGCATAAACTCAGGAAAAAAAAAAAAAAAGATTTGGTTCAACTACTTGGTGAAATACAATTAAAGCGTAAAATTCAAATTAACTGTATTACATTTAATAACCCAACCCCATTGCGTGCAGAAGTTGATCGAGTCAACAATTTGGCAGTGTGACACCAAGTGGCCCAATGCATTTTTAAATGACTATTCTAATCGATTTCTGCAATCCCAAAACTCTTATTCTATTCTTTCTGGGTCAAAAGTCCTCATAAACTCCTGCAATTTTCGAGGGCCCTGCCTTTCTTTTCTCGACTTACGCTCCCATCTGTATTGATAACTTAATTTATTATTTAACATAATTTTGAAGAATATTTATATCGTGTAATGTAAAATTTAAATTTTAAATTTTAAAATAAAAAATTGAAACAATTTTAAATTTCATGTTTATCAACTATCAATGATAATAATAATTAACTAATTTATTTTATAATTTGTTTTTAATTTTTTTTAGTTTTTTATTTGAGATGCTCACCCTATCTGTTTTACCGAAGCAAGCAAGTCACATCCCATTTATTTATTATTTATTATTTTTGATTAATTGTAGTTTCCCTAATCAAAAACCTTTTTAAACAGAAAGGTGATGGAGATTTGGTGCCACGATGATTTTTAAACTTATGTTGGGTCAAATGTTGGTGATCATGATATTGTCATTCGCAAAGTGCATCCAATTATTGGCGCTTCAATTTCTCGCTTGGGAAAATAAGGAGGGTCCGTGTAATGTGTATTGCCGATGCTTATAAAATAAAATAAGTTATTATTATTGTATTAATAAAATAATTAATTATTAAAAAAAATACCCCTATGATTAATAATTATACTGTTAAAAAAGTTATATATTATAAAAATAAAATATATGATAGTGTTGTATGTCTTAAAATTATTCGTATTATTAATTTTTAGTGTATTGTATTGAGTTTTTATAGAATATAAATTATACACGTATTTTATTAATAAAAAAATTATTTTAATTCATATATGTATGTTATTTTTTTTATCCAATTATTATTGTACACATATTTTATTAATAAAAAAATTATTTTAATTTATATATATGTGCGTGTGTGTGTTATTTTTTCTATCCAATCATATTAATGATAAAATATACATATGAATTATTTAAGATAATTAAATTATCTAAATTATTTCTTACAAACGTAATATCAACTGAACATTGATATTGTAGTATAGACACACTGAATCTCTTCAGTGAATATTATAAAATATATTAGTACAAGTGATATGATAGTCATATCATAAGAATATTAGTGTAGAATAATAGTTAGAGAACTATTATTTGAACGTGATCAAAGTATGACGAATCACATGAGTGTATGTTATCAATGATTCATTATTGAATTATATAGGTGTGTTAACTACTCCTCAAACCTTAGACATTATGATTGTCAATCGGTATAAATATATATAATTTATATAGGTAAAAATGCGTGAGTAATCATGTCTTATACACAAAAGTTAGCTTGGTCATGTGTTATTTATATCGGAAAGCAAATAAATGTCAGAAGAAATCTGTTGACTCAATATAATGAATTTTGAGATACCGTTGACTTGATTCAGATTTGAGTTCTCAATCGGATATTAATAAACGAGTGAAAACAAAATATTTGACCAAAGTATAAATGTAATATGAAGAGTTTGTAGTGACAAGTTCTGCTCGTATTGATTGATTATCCAAATATAACTAAATTTAGAATTTTGACATTCATGAGTCTTAATTTTGTTAAGATTAGACGAACGAAAGAAGATTATTCACATGAAAAAATTATAATTGAGAATAAAGGTTCGATAAAGATTTTCTTCATTATGATTTAGGGATTATGACATACTACTAGATGTCAACTACAGTCGTTGAGCATTCGAATGGCTCGAAATGAGATCAATGAGATTGATTTCAGCTTACGGCTAATATTATAATAAATCCGAGAGATCACAATATAAATTTGAGATTATTTTTATTATTAGAGAGAGAAAATAATATCCGTAAGAAAGTTAACACTCTCAGAGATATTATTAGGCTGAAAGTCGTAAATAGTTTATGCGTTAAATAATTTAACAAAAAGAAAATTTGAAAAATTAACTTTATTACGATTTAAAATAAATTATACTAATGCATAAATATTTAGATATTTAAATAAAATTTAAGATTAATTTATAATTTTAAAGATTAAAGAGTTTAAATGATATTTTTTAATTAAGAATCTGAATAATATTTTTTAATTCAGGGACTTCAGTAATATTTTACACAAAAATAAAAAAAGAAGCCAAACGTTTTTTGCTTCATTTTTTTTTAGCTCTTTCTTCAACTCTTTACTCTCTCCTTCTGTCGCTCGCAGTGTTCAAAATAAAAGAATTAAAAGTGTCTAATTTTTTTAGAGACACCATAAAATTAGAATTACTCTTCATCAGTTATTAATTACTAAATATTAGCGATTGTCAAATTAAATTTATTTAATTTATTAAAAAATAAATATATCCATAAATTATAAATATTTCACTTCCTGCTATTTTTGCTGTCTTTGTGATTTGCGTACAATCACACACCTACAGTATAAGTATAAATATTCGATGAAATTTAATATTAAAGTATTGTGATAATGTATAATTATTGTAATAAATATATAATTAAATTATTCATACATCATATTAATATAATGTCTAATATAATTAATAATTTTAAGTATAGTTACGTACTCATACGCTTCAGAATATTGTATAAAATAAATTAGTTTGCTTGGCAAATTTTGCATGCCTTCTGTAGATGACTGCTAAAATATAATATAATGATAAACATATAATAATATAAGTAAGGTTTATTAAAATATAAGATATAATTATCTTTTCATTGAAATAAAGAGTTAAAATATAAATTTTAAAAATTATATTAAATACATTTTTAAATTGTTTGATAAGTTATTTTTAAAAGCAATCCCTACCTTGCTTTTATAAACTACTGACGAAAAGTAATAGATTATGAAATAAACAATTTCAAAATTTTTATCAATCATAAATTCATCCCAAAATTATGAAATAAACTATTTGTTGTAT
Source organism: Trichilia hirta (assembly GCA_035221805.1). NCBI lineage: Eukaryota > Viridiplantae > Streptophyta > Magnoliopsida > Sapindales > Meliaceae > Trichilia > Trichilia hirta. The sequence goes on along the minus strand of JAWDEX010000002.1, from coordinate 4,894,129 downwards.
TTCAAAATTTTACCAAATGGGTTCTTAGTCAAGTGAGGTAGGTATCTTTATAGATTAATATTAAATATTTAAAAATATATTTATTAATTATGTGATGAGCAAAATAGTTTTGATTAATTAAATAATAAAATTTATTATTTATTTTAACCATTTGCAAGATAAGTGCCACATTATTCAAAACAAAATTTTAATATTATTTATCCAACGTATAATATAATATTTATTTTTTTACTAAAAAACAAAAATTTCATTCTGGTGAAAATAAGAGGTTATACGTATTAAATAATACGCATCTAAATTTTTATTCTAATTTTTTTTATGAAATTGATATGACACGTATTAATTATAATAATTTGAGATAATAAACTATTTAAAAGTTGAGAAAATTCATCTTTTAATTGATAAAAAACAATTTACTTGAGAATTGAGATGATTAAATATCATTTTCTCATACAACAGAGAGCTTCGGTATGTATAAAATCCAAAATAAATAAATAAATAGAGATAATACTTAACGATGAATAATGTTCCTCAATCCTCCGCCTAAAAATTACTGATTGATCATGTAGTAGTCATGGCCATTTGAGGTGTGTGACTAAATTAATTAAGAGTGGTAATAAATTGAAGTACCAGAATCCATCTGACTCAGTGCTAGATCTTGTCCGAGTCCAGGTTCTTTTTTTTTATATAAATTGAACGACTAGAGAAGACGATGATAAGAAGAGAGAATATAAAGTATCAGAATGTTCATCACATGTATAGTAAGTATACTAATACTGATCACGAATGAAAACACATCGTAAAATTTGATAATCACTAATCACACAACAATATTGCGAATACAGCATACCCTAGAGATCAACCTTTCGTCTGCACTTCTGTTCATGAATTCCCTGACTAGAAATATTAACCGTCATGCTGCAATTCATCCTCACAGTGACATGCTTCTTGAATATATTCAATATATTCACCCTTCCGCCAATTCTAGAGTAGCTGTCCATCGTCAAAAGACCTGAACCAGAATCCGCAAGCAAATTTAGGTTCGACATCAACCGGTCTGTAATCACGTCCACCGTAACATTCATACGCATGGTCCGTTGAGCCTTGGCCTGGCCCGGCGGTCCTCTTGCTTCGCCCACAAGGTCACCGCGATAGTAAAGACTTGTGGTCGTGTTGCTGTATCTGAATGATGCTACGTTTGGATTTTTAACTGACATATCTGCTAACAGGGTAATATTGACTCCAGGCTTTGGAATTGTACCGTTAACTAGTTCGAGCCTAATGATTGTGAAGCCGTTCAATTTTATTTTGGGATCTCTGATACGGAAGACTGTGAAGATTAAAATTACAATAACTATTGCTAGGACGAGTAAAAGAGCTGTGATGCAACCGCAAAATTTGATGCATCTTGAGCGACGGATTTTCAATAGACGTGATGCCGTTTCGTCATCATCGCTGCTCAGCCGGCCGTCTGTGTTCGGGGCTAATGGCTTTACTTGCTCCGTGTCGACCATGACTAGAAGCAGGATGGATCAATGGGAGGAAGAGAAGACCGATTAGTTGGAGAGTTGGTGCTGGAAGTTTGATGTTTTTGATTATGTAGTTTTATAATGTGAAGTACAAACGTCAATGGCAGTGAATCTCTTTATTTTGTCAAAATATTGGCATCACCCAATTATATTATAGTGATATGTGTCCTAACCAAATTTCAAGCCATTGAATGTTGACTTATGGGGCCAATTCATTTCCTATTCTAAATGAAGCCAAAATTTTAACTTAACGTAGTGCATTAAATAATTTCAAAATTTTAGCATATAAATTTACTTGCAATTAATATTTGAAAAAAATATACTCATAAAATTATTAGTATATATATGCAAGGCTTATGAAATTTAGAGGAAAATACAATTCGGCAAAGCCATGCTGGCGTTTTATCATCGTAAGCATTACAAAAGGGAAGAGAATTGATTATCGCATCATCAAAAATGGCCATTGAAAATTTATCTTATTAGTGAGGTAAATTCGCAACGGTGCCAAAATAGATAAAGAGGAGAGTGGCGGAGATGGGAAACTCCAACAATGATAACGTTGACGAATGTAAGCATAGGTGGACTGACAAATGTAAGTTCGCCAGCCATTAGTGACCAACCGCTTTCTAATTTCTTATTGAAACAAAATGTAATTTTGCCAACCATTTATGACTAGCCCCTTTCTTCATTGGGATCGATTGATATAATCAGAGAGTGAAATACTTGAACAAATTGAATTCTCCTGGGAGTGTTATCGTAGTGTTCAATATTCATACAAGAACAATGTTAACAAGTTAAAAACAATTGTTTATAAAAGTGATTGCTGTAATTACTAGTTTTTTGTGCGTATTTTTTTAATTGTTATTTGAGCTAATTTAATTAAGTAAAAAATTATTTTATTTTTTGATTATATTTTCATTTTTAACTAATCATAATTTTATTTTTAAACAAAATTTATTAGACTACCAATTATTTTAGAAGATAAATAAATAAATTACGATAAATTGATTGGTCATTTAATAATTTTTTAAAATTAAAATTAGAATTACTTGAACAGATAATAAACTAAAATAAAATTAATTTTTTTACTTTAACTATACTAACACAAATAAAAAAAAAAATACAACTACCTGTTGTTTCTAGTATTGGCCTTCGTACAATGAATGCGAAGAGAATCTCAGGACAATTTATCCTTGAAAAGTTAAAAAGTGACAGCCACTGGCCTGGCCCAGTTTTGAAGAAGAAATGATGAAAACAATGAAAATGACAATGGTGGGGGTATCGATCCTGGCCCTCTGGCATGCTAAGCGAGCTCGGGTCATGTCCCTTTGTTTTCAATAGAAATTGGTAAAGTTCCCCAGTGACCCAGGTACAAACCGTTTGCTACTCAGAACGGCGAGTATGTAGCTTTATTGTTAATAAGCATGTGAAAAAAAGGACTGCTGAAATGTCACGTATTTCGTATTTGAAAGTTCATCCTTCAATGCGTCATTTGTTGCTTCGCGAGAAATGAGAACTGAGCATCTTGTTTGGTTCGCTCCACCACGAGGGACATGTCCGTCGTTAATTTTAAGAAATGAACGATCAGTCATTCACTTTTTGGACTGGTCCACGAGGAGTAACTTACAAGTTTCCCCTTTCTGGAGGGCGTTGCCGGACAGATGGGTGGAGTTAGATTTGGCCTTTAATTCAGCTGGTCTGTCGCTGTTTTATTGGGTTCGTATTAGGATAGTTGGGACCAAGCCTAACCTAAGGTCTACAAATTGTGGCCTCAGAGTGAGAAAAAAAGAAGTAGAAAACAAAAGAAAACTAAAATTGTGGCAAACTGCAAACTAGAAACCACCAACACATTCAATAACATAAGCGACACTATATGTACTGATGTACAAACGCATCTCCATCTAAATAAAACAATTTTATTAAGAGGACCACATATGATCAGGCTTTAATAAGGGGTGGACCAAAATTTACAATGGATTGGGCTACATTAAATATTTAATTTAATATAAAATATTATAATAAAAAATTATAAATAAAAAAATATACGACTAATAAGAAGAATTTTAGGAGTATTACCACTCAAAATATATATGTAAACAAAAATTAATTTAAAAATATGTTATTATAAAAAATATATATATAGCACAAATAAAACAAATATTACTAAAGTTATAATCTACAAAACTTCTAATAATAGAATTTATCAAGTATAAAATCTAAATTAATAGTATTAATAATCTCTCTCTCAATATAAATAATTATACAACTAAAAAAAACTCATGTTTCATAGTAATAAGGTTTATAACAGAAAAAATCGCTTTGTGATAACAAAAAAAATAAAAAGGAGTTCATACTAGAAGAATTAATTTATCAATTAAAAATATAGTATTGTGATTTTCTTATTTTAATTAATTATTGCATAACTCACAAAGAAAAATAAACTATTAAAACCATAGACAAGAAAAATATATATGTAAATAAAAAACAAATTAAAAATACGTTATTATAAAATATATATATAACACAAATAAAACAAATATTGCTAAAGTTATAATCTACTAAACTTTGAATGATGGAATTCATCAAGTTGAAATTAATAGTATTAATAATCTTTATTTAAATATAGATAATTATACAATTTAAAAAAAAAAAAATTATGTTGTCGGACCCATCCCTTAAATTTAAGGGTAATGTAGGTATTTTTTATTTTAATCGGATACATGCATGTGTAAAATTGAGAGATAGTTAATATTTTATAGAGATTTTAGACTTATTTGTGTAATATAATTAGCTAAGAAATTTGAGGAATTTATATTGACAATGTGTTAGCTTAGTTTTAAAATCGAAAATTAGGTGTTGATTTTTGATATTATTTTTGAAAATATTAATACTTTGAAACAAAAGAGTTGAAAGCGTTGATATTGTGAAAAATATGTCAATATCTATTAAAAAATTTTTTGATACTTTGGGAGAAATATCGATACATTAAGTGAAAGTATTGATACTTTGGGATCAAAGGATTGATACCTTATGGTTTTAAGGAAAAAGGGTCGATACTTACTGAAAGCATATTGACTTAGTGATAGGTGAATGAAAGTATCGATATAGAGGCCATATATAAATACATTAAAGAGGAGAAAGTTTTCGACAGTTGAAGAATAATTATAGTGTGAACCAGATTGATACTTTGAAAGAAAGTATCAATGTTTAAATAAAAGTATTGATACATCCAAGGCAAGTATTGATAACAGAGAAGTCAGATTCTAAAAAAGAGAAAAAAGAAAAACGAATAAATGTATCGATACTTTGAGTTATCGTATCAATACTCAAGAGAAAGTATAGATATATTAAAGTAATATATTGATACTTTTAGGCAAATAAGCTGAAATTATTCTAAATTTGTTAGGAATTGAAATATCTTGACATTAAATTACTATTTTACCCTTTTCTAGATTTTTTTTCTTCAATTCTTTGAAGACAAAGTGATAAATATGTAAACTACTATAAATAGAGCCCAATGATAAGAATAGACCATTCTTTTCTCCACCATTTTCTTTTTCCCTTTATGTCATTATCTTTTCATTTTTTCTTTAAGAATCCGATAACATCGTTCCTAATTTTTTATGATTTCTTTAATTAATCTTGAATTTCTCATCTATAACAACTCTTAATTGACACCCGCAAACTTCTATAAAGTTTCATTAGTAATTTGGGTAAGTAATCGACAAATGAAAAACCTAAAGTTCGAAGATAAATTGAAAATCTTATATTCCAACTATTTTAGTAAAATCAAAAGATATCACAAAGTTGAGGTAAGATTCTTAAAGTGTTTTAAAGCTTTAGTTTATAGTTATGCATTGTTTATAGAATGGATTTTATTATATATGTAAAGATTTATGAATGGTAGAGTAAAAGAGCTAAAATTAAGTTAATAAATAATTTTTATGAGTTAGAATGAATTAGTTAAAAGTAAATTTTTATGAATTTATAGGTGTGTTAGTATAATGGGTATGTGAATAGATAAATGAGTGCATTTATATAACTGTAAATTGATGGTATGGACAAAAATGTGATATATAGGTGGTAATACCGCGAGTTTCAAGTTAGAGCGACTAAGAGAGTATATATCCTCTTTAGTTTATGAGTAAAATTATGTTATTTTCTTTACTTTCATAAAAATAATGTTATAAAGACTTAAAATTATTTTGTACACTAGTAGAATTGTTTTATTTATGTAAATTGAGATATTTTAGAGGCAATGGATATTTTTATTGTGATAGAAATTAGGAGGTGGGCTTACTTATTTATAATTTATTTGTGTATTTTATAATTTTATTAATTGATGAATTTATGATTTTTTTCATCATAATTTTATTATATTTGTATTGATTTGTTAATGAGGCCGGATGCTGATTATGATATTGTTTTACAAACCTTGATGATATGTCTATTTGTGATATAAGATTTTATTATTTTCATATATAATTGTATTTATGTTAATTGTGGTCGGAAAGCTAGTTACTATATATTTATTTTGGTCTATGACATTGAGGTCGCAGAGGCCATGATCATGATGGCTTAAACTGTAGCTATAGAATTACATAATTTGGGTTAGATCAAGATCGTGACTATCCAAGTGTATGGTGTGATTAGTATATGGGAGGTGATGACCTTATTTGTAGTGGAATGACCATTAGATGAAAATATAAATGACAGTCATGTATAAATTTACAGACTCCTCTAAGTCAACATTAATGATGGGCCTAATTTTTATAACAAATCATACATTTATCTATTTTATCATATAAATTAAATTTTATTATATATTTTATTATTTTAATTGAATAAAAATTTACTGATAAATTAGATTTGCTTTTAGTTAGAGTAAATGTTAAGAAGGAGGCTTGTCTAATAATTTTTCATACTGGTTTGATTTCTATTAAATAAATTAACTTTATTAAAACTCTTAAATATTTTTTTAACATATTTTATTTTAAGTACTTTAAATATTTGTATATGTTTTGTATCCACTCATAAAGTATACTTTTAAATAATCACTTTCTCACTCTTCAGCTTCAAGAGATCGAGATCAGAGTAGAGAGTTCGCTAGTGATAATAATTAATTTAAGATTTTGAATCTACTAGTATCTTTTTCGCTTTGACTCATTCTTCTATTAATTTGTCTACTGAAAATATTTTGATAAACTCTTTTATGTACATATATGTACGAATAGAAAAATATATTTCTTTAAAATAATATGCTTTAAATATAAACTAATTTAATATTGTGTTTGAGAAATGATTTGAAAAAATCTTTGAAAGACATACTTGTACTATATGTATTTTGTAAAATAATTTGAGATATTATTCTAAAATGTATGAATATTACTATTATATAGAGTACCTGATAAGTCTTATAGGCCCAAAAAATATATTCAAAATTTTAAAATATATCTCGAAGGTCTATGATGATTGTCATGTATGAACCTCACGAACAAGAGCTTGACACATGTTTCATGTTAATGAGGTTTATAGCAGAAAAAGTGGCTTTGCGATAACAAAAAAGGTAAAAGGAGTTAATACTAGAAGAATCAATCTATCAATTAAAAAAATAATACTTTAATTTTCTTATTTTAACTAATTATTGACATAATTCAAAAAAAAAAAAAAAGCAATTAAAACCATAAATAAGAAAATACATCAATTTTATAATATTTTAGTTCTCTTTTCAAAGTAAAGATCTAATTTTAAATAAAATCTTCAAGATAGAATTTCTCAACTTATGCTCTTAGAATCTAAGGTGTAGAAAAATATAAAAATTCAGTATATTAGATGAAACGCTTGTCCAACTTGATGGTTGACCATCGTCTATTTTGAAAAAATATAAAAAAAGAGTTTTTCTTAACTTGATTGAGCAGTTTTTGGGCATTATAATCTACATTAATAAATAATTAAATAATTTACTTAAAAATAAGATATATTCTACTAAAATAATACAATTTAAGAACTTTTTACATGTATATATCAAATATATTTAGTAAAAATACACAAATTTTATGTTGAATTTAACATATGGCAATAACCAACATGGACAATTCTAGCTCACTAACTAAATGACATGTAAAAATGTTCTCTCCCTAAGTGTATGTATGTATGTATTATTATTATTAGTAGTAGTATTTTACTTACGGTTATTTATCATATATTACCATAAAAAAATTAGAAGTATGAAATTTTTAGTTTAAAGGAAACTAAATTTAGTCAAACTTAGTACATATTTATCATACAAAAATTTTATATCATTATAATTTTTTTATTTAAATTTAATTTCTATTAAATAACAACCTCTAACTATTAGAAAAATGTATAAGTATAAAATAAAATAAAATAATAAAATAGTAGTAGTAGTAGTAGTAATAGTAGTATTTTACTTATGGTTATTTATCATATATTACCATAAAAAAATTAGAAGTATGAAATTTTTTAGTTTAAAAGAAACTAAATTTATATAAACTTAGTGCATAGTTATCATACAAGAATTTTATATCATTATAATTTTTTATTTAAATTTAATTTCTATTAAATAACAATCTCTAACTATTAGAAAAATGCTTAAGTATAAAAGAAATTAAAATAATAAAATAGTAATTTTAATAACACAATATAAAAACTTTACGTTTGTTGATTGTTACATTAAAGTGAGACAATAATTGAGAAAAGGAAAGAAAGTTAGGAACCACTATCTGCAACTAGCACCATCAACAAGAAAAAGAGAAGAAGCGAGGAAAAGACAAAAAAATATGGGCCATTTCATTTATATATACAATGATATTTGTAATTGAAAGATGTATGTTGAATTAACATTAATATTAAAATTTAATAAACTTTATTTTGAGTCTATTTCTTATATGATTTTTTGGACTTAGAATAGTAATATATATATATATATATATATATGCCGAAGCAGGGATGATTTTAATCTCGACCTTTCGGGAGAGGTCAATATTTTTTTAATTTATATAGTATTTTGGAATGGTCAAAGAAATATAAGTTTTACGCTAATTTATATAGACATAAAAAAGATTAGCTTTAATTAAAAAAATATTTATTAAATAAATAAAGTGAAGGATATATTGTAAATCTTAATTTATGGTAGGACTAATTTAGTATTTTATAGTATTATATGGGAGTTATTTATAAAATATTATATTTTTAATTATTTTAATGAATATAATTACACAAGGTGTATGTGGGGAGAAAATGTTCACCACTAGGTTCATGTTGGCAATTTTAGACCCAAGCCAAACCCAATGCATAGGAACTGAAAGCCAATAAAATTGGAAGATGAAAACCGACACCAGTAACAACTAAAAATAAAAGAATGCAACTGAAAAAAAAAAAAAAAAAAATTTCCTAGGCACCAGCATTATATATGACATCTGAATCATAAACGTAATAAAACAAGCTAGTAATTATAATAATGAAAACAAGAAAAATTAAATTTAAAATTTTACTTTTTGAAAAAATAGGAGAGCGTGGGAAGCTTGATCTCTCCCTGGCTGGAGAGAGGAATGGTGAAGTTTCCAAAGACGGGCAGATCAATTATGAGCCCCAACTTCAATTCATAGTCAATATCCCAATCCTTTGCTATGTCTTTAACCAAGCTCAGTAATATGTTGTGTGGAACCTTCACGGGAACGTCCAGGACGGTTTTCTCATTGCCTTTAAGTGAACCAGGGTCAGGAATTGTCCCCGTTGCTATCTCACTGAAACACATCAAAAAAATTCATTCCCATACATCATCATACACATAATGGTTATTCAGATATTCATCATTTGCGACTTCCATTTCGAAGATGAAACTGAATAAAAACAACTTGAACAATAACGCTATCCTTAAAAACTAGAATACCAACATATTTAAATCATATCACATAAAACAATTAATTTACCAAATGATACACATATTGTTAAACGAACATTAGGGATAAATCTAATAATGAATATCATCTGGTGTTGAGCAGTATCAAAGAAACGAAAAAACAAATCCGAATTGAGTTTGACGGTTTCTCATTATATTGTTGTTCATCAAGTGATCTGACGATATATGTTATTCCTTTTGAGGTTATTTTAATGACCACCAAGACAAATATGCAAAAGAAAGAAAGTACCAATTATAGAGTAAAGTTTTGAATAAGAGAATGGATGAAACCTTCCAGCACTTTTGAGTATATAAGAAATCTCGCAGATGGGAATTGAATGGCTGTAAGGGTTGTCGACGGAGACCTTCGCCAAATATTCCACGCCTTCGCGACTGACGCCCTTAAGACCAACGCTCGTTAGGCTGGCTTCTGGCTTCTTCATATTCGTAACCTTGTCTAAGACGTAGTTCTTGGCCTTGTCCACCGGCTGGGACGTAGTTTAAAAACAAAGAAACAGAGAAAATAATCAACAACGACGGATTTAGCGATTTGATTTGGATGGAATAAGATAAATAATTAGTTTCGGATACGTTATTATGGACTTGGATTAAATGGAATGCACAAGTGCTTTCGCGCCACGTGTGAATGTAATCTCATGAAGGGCGCACCTGAGGGTATGCTTTTATATGTAGTATTGGTTTTGCCGATGCCATGGAGTAAGAATATAAGATGGAGATTTTCTTGTTTGAGAAATTGAGTAGTGATTTCATATCATGCATGTCATATGCTATGCAGACTCGGCATTCCATTAAGCTATCAATAATCACAAATGGTTTCGATTTTTATTATTATTATGGTAATTTTTTAGTTGATTGAGGGATGGAGGTTAGGCTTCCACAAAATCTCAAGTACTGAATTCGCAAACTTACCCCCATTGACAATTACCAAACCCTGAAAATACGAGGGACGAAAAAAGTTGATCCCGATCTGATCTGATATACGCTGCAGAAGGGAAAACCTGAACGGCACAGGTTTAGTCAATGGATAAAAATTATATATCTTCTCTTTCTGCTATTCTCGGGTTGGGTTTTCAGCTATTTTAGTCTGTTTTTTAGGTACCAAATTTAAAAATAATTATTAAAACGTTTAAAAACAGTTGATTTTTGCTGTTATATACAATTAAGTTAAAATCTAACTTATAATTTAATACAGAAACGTATTAGTGAGTTTATTATTTATATTTTTGAATTATAATCTTATTATAATAATATATTTTTCAACACAAATTATCTTATTAGTATTTTCTGAAGTCCGAAATTTTATTTTTGAATTTAATTTCATACTCACAAGAGAATTCATCTTCAACATAATATTCTGTTATGAATAATATATTTTGCATAATACTATTGGTGTCAAATGATTGAGAAGCCACTTCGAAAATATCACTCTCATGAATATTGCAGACAATTAATCTATATATTCAAACAAATAGATTGCAGACAAAAGAAATGTATCTTGTTTTCCTAGGCAAAAAGTGGTATAATAAGCAAAAATTAAGCAAAAGAAAAAAATTAATATATCATACTGAAATATATAAACATTAAAATAAATAATAAATTTATTCTCTCTTTATAAAAAATTGCGTTAACATAAAATATTTGCAGTACTTTAAAAGGGCATATACGTTAAAATATCAATTTTAAAATATTTTAGTATAACGCTTAAATTCAAATATTTAAAAATATATATATATCATTCAAAACATGTATTAGTAAAAATACTTAATTTCATAATAATTATCAATTCGGACGGCATATCCCAGTTTTTAAATTCTAGAGGAAGGACGAAGTAAATTAGTAAAAATAATGTGTGTTAGACAAGGAGATAACTTACAAAAGCTTATATTATATATGATTATACAAACTTTGATGGTTGTCCATTTACAATAACTCCACAATGAACATGCACAAGAAGACGTATACATAAAATATTACAACCAGAAACTCAATATCGAGGCCACAGAAGAGAAGGACTGTGTTTGATTTATTTTTGAATATGTATATATAATTATATCTGTTGATGATTGAAATTAGAACCTAGCGAGGAATTGCATTTGCTTCAGAAGAGGAGTCAGGGTTTCCATCAGTTTCTCGCAAGGATGGTTATGGATTCCCTCATATGTTGTAACCACGATGCTTGTATCCTTGGATAGTCTTTGCACCTGTTTCTTCACGTTACACGTGTGATGAGTGCACCGATAGTAGCTCCTTTGGCCAAGTATTAAACAAAATTAAAACAAGAGTAATACTAATTAGTATAGAAAATAATCAAGATTAATTCCAACACATGCATACATGAAAATGGATTGAAAAATAGGGGTTTAAAATTATTACAAAACAATGGCAAGACTTTAAGTTTTATTTGATATTGAAATATAATCTATGCAAGTATTAGATGCTAAATATTAATTAGTAAATTTAATAAAATTCTTTTTTAACTTTACATTTAGTATAATAAAAGTAATATAATCCTAAATGAAATATTAAAAAAAAAAAAATTAGAATTATGCAGTGGGTGTAACATGAGAGGCTAAAAGAAAGGATGATATGTATTTATTGAAAGCCAACATATAATTCATAAAGTAAATATCACACACCCATATACATGAGAAATACAACAATAATACTAGAGGTTTTGAAACTAATTATATAAAATAGAGTATTTCAAATAATGTGGCAATAAATGATATAGACGATATTTTCTTAATAAAAACCGATAAGAGGCTAATAAATAACTTTAGCTAGAAGGAATTATACAGATGACATATATTTTCTAATTACTTTTTAAAATATTCGAAAATATATCATGAAAAGATTTAAAAGCACTTGGATCATGATTATTTTTTGAGCTTTAGTGAAAATCGAGCATTTTACATCTAATTAAGTTAGCTTAAAACTTAGTTTACAGTAGAGACAATATTATTTTTCAGTATTTTTTTTGACATCTCAAATGATGCAAAAGTAGATCATATTGATGTAGATAAAGGTTCTTCTTTTGTTTCTCGACGATGAAGTAATATTTATGAATTGAGTTAAATATCGTCACAAGTTTCAAACTTATGTACGTAGTCACTAATAATCATAACCGGATGGGCATATCTATGAACTAAAAATTTGATAAAACTTCTACCGCGATGTGATTCCAGTCAGTTAATGCTACGGAATCTGCAAAATATTGTCAAATTATGATTTGGATAGTATCATGACGAATATGACAGATATAATACCTTTCCTACGCCTAACCGGTTGTCGGCTTATATTTCATCTAAACTAGCTTTTCAAATCTAAGAATTTTCTTCATACGCTATGCATCTGCACTCTGCAGGTTATTTAAAAATCAGCACCTGTTTTTATCAGATCGAAGCGGAATAAATACAAAGGATTACAATCCCTTGTAAATATCTATCAATCTATGTATCTGAACCGAACGCATGCATTTTCTTTTATATATGTGGTCGATGTAAATTCCGTTCGCTTTTGTTTTTCTTCTTTCTTTTCGACAGAGTAAACTCTCACGTTAGTTAAGCAACCTAAAACTCGATTTTGCAATGTTTTAAACACATTAGTAAGTTTTAGGTCAGAATCACTAAGGAACGGCGAATGAAAATTGTTCTATATATAGGTTGTTAATTCTCAATCAAATACTGTCATCCTACAAAATATGAACACAATATCTTTCATGCTTCACGTTACAGACATGTATTGTAATATAATCAGACCATGCAATACAAAAGAGTGTACAATATAACCAAGAATCTCGAATTTCTGGCTCACCTGGGATAGACACTGTTCTTCACAGCTTTTTGTCCATATTTTCTCCACCGGTATCCATCATCAAGAATATCATCGGCACTCCTAGTCTGAAATGCAAATCTAGGCCGGGTTGCCTTTTTCATCCTGCTGCCTTTCCTCTTATTATACTCTTTACTCGCCTTATCTTCCGCACCACCGTTTTCAGCTATCATATAAGTACTTTCCAACATGGGTACATTCTCGCCCAGCCCTGGTTGACCAGAAAGAAGACTAACCCAGTCAATATCAGGAAGGACTTGAGGTTCAAGAGGAGGGTGAAATGAAGAAGATTGGATTGAAGGTGTGAATAAGTAAGAAGGATTAAGGGGAGGCAAAAGCGAAGGTGTTGTGGATGAAAGTTGTGGATGTTCTTGGCCTTCCATTTGTGGGATCCACAAAAAGCATATTGAGAGAGGAACTGAGAATGTTGGATAATGGAAGATTTTATAGTGTCCAGAATTAAAAGTATTGGGAAGGTAGAAAAAGTTAGGCAGACCCACAAAAGAGATAGATTGTTGGCTTTGAGTTTGAAACAAGATAAATAATTAGGAGGGGAGACCGTTGTCTCTTATTTTCTGTTTCATCTCTTCCATCCAATGGAAAAGCCAACTACATCTCACCTACTTCAGTTCAACTGTCCTTAAGTAAAAAGAAGACGTGCCCAACGTGCATCGTTATCACCAATGTGCATTGCATGAGCTTGAGTACTAGCATTGGCAATATTACAACATATTGGCTCTATGTAGATACCCTTTTTATTCCCCACATTGAGAATGGTAGGACCTTCATTTCCCTATTACTTTCGTTAATTAGGATACATGTTTCAAGTGACACAAAATATCAAAAATGATATAATACTGTTCACCAACCGTTTACACACAGAGACTGGAGACTATGGTTTGACCACTTGGGTCATTGCACTTTTATCCTTTTTTTTTATTTTTATTCCGAGAGTTTTATTTTACAGCATGAGATTGCTAAAGCACTCGAATTGTGTTTACTATTTGTTATAATTTTGGCATCTAAGGTTGAGGTCTAAATGAGAAAAATATTATTGTTTGTTCATGCAAGAAAAGGGTTATTATCACTTTTATCTTTTGTACAGTTTGACAATGTTTTCTTTAAATGACGAAAATTCTTAAATTTATTTTTTATAATAATCTTTTACTCTTATATACAATATTAACCATTAAAATAATTATTTATTTATTTTTATTATTAAAATAGATATTTAATTATTATTATAAATAAAATAATTAAATATTTATATATTATTTTAATCTTATTCTGTAATTAAAATATATTTAGCTATTATTTCAAAGAAAAAAGTTTAAGGTAATTTATGAGACAATGACAATAATTTAAAAGAAAAAAAGAGATTTTTTTGAATTATTAATAAAAAAGTGATAGCGTGAATTTGTTTTATTAATTATTTAATTTTAATTACTGAATATTTAATTAATTTTTATTTTTAATAGTAATTAAATGTACATTTTAGTGATAGGAAATAAATAAATAATTATATAATTTTATTATTTTATATATAAGTATAAAAATAATTACAAAAGTTTAATTAAAGAAAAAAATAAGTGATTATTTTTATATTTTTGCTATTTAAGTAAAATATTGTCAAATCTCTTATAAAAAGAAATATTAAATTGATTTTCAAAAGATTGTGTTTCCTGGTCTCGCATATGTGAGTTTAAAAGTAATTGAAAAAAATAAATAAAAAAAAAGTGGTGTAACTGATTATTTTTGTATTCTTACTGTGTAAAGAAAATATTTCTGATGATAATAACCCTAAAAAAAACACATTGAATTGATATTCAAGAAACCGAACCGTGTTTCATGGCCCCGACTTCTTTCTCTTGTTTGGTAACATGTTCATGGAGTTTGCTGTAGGGGATAACGCATAGACTAGGTCCGTACTCCGCAGACCAGTAAATATTAATGTGAATAATTTCTAAATATCAGAAACCATTAATGCACGTGTCCTGTACGCGGGAGAGGAAGAAGAGCGACAGGGTTTTGATCAGATTTGACCGTTTGCAGCATGTTAGCTGAATACCCACATTACGTGCTAGATGCTCCATTTCGTGTTCAAAATTTGTAATCCCCAAATGTCCAAACACGTGCCTTGTGCAAATTCCTGGTAGAGTTCTGATTAGGTCACCTGCCGGGACTTTCGAGATTTATCTCCTCTCTCTCTCTCTCTCTCTCTCTATTATATTTTTTTTTAATTTTTCTCTCTTTCCTTTCCGGTTCATTAAATACTTCCTTAATAAGACAGCAAGAACGATTGAAACATCTATAAAGAGAAAGAAGGCACCTAATCTGCCATTCCAATGTCAACCCCAAGTACTTTAGTACAGTAGGTAGTTCATACAAGGCAACATATACACTGACTAAGGTACACATTTCCGTAATTAAACTAACTTGGTAAACCCAACCAACTCATGATTTAGAAACAACCAAAATTGGAAGTTTTGAGCAGTCTTATTGCAGTAAATAAGGGAGAAGGATTCAAATACAGAACAAATTCCACGTATCCCACAGGCCTAGCAAATAGTCGAAAAATTTAACCACTGAATCTCTTGAACTATTGATGAATCAATGGAGCATAATAAAAACTCTCATCTTGGTGATCTGCAGCATAATTTTCTGCTTGCAAGTCTCTAACTTTTGATCTAGACCGTCATATTTCAATCTATTGACAGAGTTGCCAGAAGTTAATACATAAACAGATATCTAACGGATTCCAAAAATTTATAAAAGTCAAATTGGACTGGTGCATCAGCTGATGATCATCTTGTTAAGGAGTTCAGCTTGCTCGGGAAAATACTCCGTTAGTTCATCTTTTGGTCACCCAAACATAATCTTCACGCTTTCCAATTTTAAACTTCTTGATGGCAATCACTTGAGACTTAAAGAAGAATCGCTGAACAAAAGAAAGGAAGTGAAACATGAACAACACTATAATCACATCTGACATTAACAGCAGCATAGAAGCAGATCAGGTTATTGGTAAAAATAATATTATACTTGGGGACAGCATTTTAGCATTGCATAATGGACATTTACCAATATATATATATATATATATATATATATATTTCACACCATGCATACACATTGACCAAAGCCACCCTAAGACAAATACATAGTTTTCTGAGAACGTACCTTATAAGATGGAATGTCTTGCAACTTTTTGGTGGGCTCTACTGCCATATGAGCCATAGGAGCATTTCCAACAAAATAAGTGTAGGATAGGTCACCAAGAACAGATTTTAATGCAGATTCTGCACACTGCAAAAAACTTGATAAGGTGTTATATGAGAAAACAGAAGATTAAAACATAAGGAGAAGGAGAATTACCATGCGCAATATCTCCTCAGACTCGTAAAATTTTTCTGGAAAATGCCAGACAGGCTTCAAACCAGGAGCTCCAAAAGTATTACCATAGAGAATAAGATATAGTCTTCTGTCAAGTGCTCACTGTAATGACCTTAAGCAACAAATTTGAAAAGGTGAACAGATTATGAAAAAAGGTTAATTCCAAAGTAATTAACAAAAATACAGTTATGTAATTACTAGAATGGAATACAACACCAAATCCCACCCAAGGGTGTCTATGAAATTTATGATAACTTTTTAAGCCATGAAAGGGCTGACTGTGGTGATTTAAAAAAAAATTTAGCCTTCAGCATAAGTAAGAAAACTACAAGTAGGTTCATGAAATTAGCCCAATTAAATTTGCACAATAATGTTTCTTCTTACTTTGTATCATTTGTTTTGTCTGCTTCAGTAATCCAAGGAGCTGGTATGTATTCAATTTGGCAGTCACCTTTTCCTCTGTCACAGAAGTGTTATACAAAAGTCAGCGTATGCCAATGCTATAAAAAATAAGTAGTTATATAACAGATAACAATAATCTGATTTTGAATGCCACATCCATAGGTTGCCTACGTTATAACAATTGAAACTATGCATTAGATGAATGTTTCGTAAAATCAGAATGCACGCGTGACACAGATGTAACAGGCCAAACAAAAGTATCATGATTCATAAAAGACAACTTTAACTCAAGAGTCAACCCTCTCTTGAAAAATATATCAATATTAGGGTTACAAATTGTAATGAATGCTTTTGCCACATGCTGCTGCACCTAGTTACAATATCTTTGCTAAGATCCTAAAATGTTGGTTTCAATTCCATTCAAGAATCCTCAGCAGTTCAAGCAGAGGAAAGTGAAGAAAGAAGCATTTGACAGAATTCTGCCCATTCATCCAATGTAATACTCAACCATTCACATTAGTCCAGAAAATGGACACAAATCATATTCATCAGACATAAATATACAATATGGATAAATGGAACATAATTAAAAATCCAAGATAAAAGGACGTCAATTGGGATGTATTAAGCAAGTAAAATAGTTGAGATTCAATCCATGAGAAAATATGCCAACATGAAACTGACAGCTCATGAAAACCTCACTAAGAAAAATAACAATAGAGGAAGCAATGTGACTTACCTAGAATTAGACTCGTCTAAAAATTCATGTGGATATCTGCGTCGATATTACTGTCTCCAACGAAACCTAATGCCCACCGCGCCAAACCCAAAACAATGTCCTTCATGAGCAACCAAAATCACAAAATACACAAGATGAAGAAACAAAATCATAAAATACACAACAATCAACTACCATTGCTTGAGCAATAGGACATTCTTTTGAAGCAGAGAATCGAAAGAGAAAGGGAAAAGATGATCATATGTCATTGTCATTTTTCTCCCAATAATTATGAAGCTAAGCCAAATAATGTAGCTTTCCTAGGTTCCATATGACAAATTTCAAACTCCCATGGTACAATTAAAGTGTAACCAAATAATACTCACAAATCACCAAAAAAGAAATTGCTTGTAATCAAGCCAATAAAGTGCCAGGTATCTACGGTATTTCTCTTTTTCAATAATTGCTAAGCACCATAATAAACTTAAGAGGAGAAATGGCAGTGAAGGACGGAACTCACGAGAACTCCTGAAATGCGTAAACCACTGGGTCAATTTTGGGAACAACAACAGGCAACCTCTCGAACAGTACGCACGCAACGATTTTCTCGGAGTTCGTACTAAATCCTCGCGTCGCCCCGAGAGATCTACCCAATGATGTTACCGATCTCCGCATTTTCGATCTACAGAGAGGAAGACACAAATGATAAATAGAGTCAACGACTTTAAGCCTATATTCAAAGGCGGGGAGGGAGATTTTACATTTGATTTATTGTTTTTCAAATTTTCATTGACATTCAAAACCCTACTTAAACTCTAAAAACGAATAGGCAGAGAAGCGAAGACGACGAAAAGGTGATACGGAGTGCCAGAGTCACCTCAAATGTAGATTTCAGAGACCAGTAAAGCCGGCTGTTGAGTCGAGGTTTACTGTTTTTCATTTTGGGTATTAACAATGCAGTCCGTAATATTTGACAACATAATAAATTAAATATATTTTAGTAGTTTACAGTAAATTAATCTCTATTTTAATTTTAAATTGCGGTTTAATTACATGTGTAAAAGGTAATTTTTTGAACTCATAAAATAATTTATTATTTAATCAAAACTCGAGGGATTGAATTGTTATTACCTTTTAATTTTTTTCGAAGCAACCGGCGTCCCGGGCTGTCTCCTGTGGCACTAAATGTCCAAAAAGCCACTGGCTAAACTATCAAATAGTGCAGAGCATCCATAGGCTAGTCTGAACCTTCGCGAAGTAAATGAAGTAATCAGGCTGTACCAAATATTTGTAAAAATTTTCTAATCCCTACCGGCTATCTGACCTAAAAGCATGTCAACATGTTTTATGAAGTTCGGCAAGATTTTGTGAAGAAACTCCTCACCGTCTGAAAATTTTGCATCCATATGAAAACACGGTTGGTTATTGATACCATCCAAAATAGAACAATTAACCAAATAAATTACAACAATAAAGCTAGAAATTGGTAATTATTGGGCTATTGTGGAATTTGCCCATGGTAGACTGCCTCCGATCAAACTCTTAAAAGATGCGGAAAAACTGAAGAAATGGATATCAGAACAAAGGCTTCTTTCCATTTATCATCCCCATCAAATGATCGAAAACCTTGCCCCCTTCATCACGAAGACCAGAATGCATGTATTGGTTCGTTATCCATAACCTAATTCCTGCTATATGAGATGCTGTTTCCATGGCCAGCTTAAAGTTAACATACATATCCTCATAATAAACAGCAGCTGCAACAGGTACCTGGCAAAATTAGAAAAAAAATTCTGTCAATACAGTAACTTAAAATTCCCTAACTAATATGAAAACAGTTAGAATGAGCACGTTTGGATCTCCATAGATTTGAGGTCATGAATATCATGATTCCAGTACAATAAGGGCAGCAGCAAACCTTGTTATTGTTCAGTTGGACAGTGTCATAAAGTGGAGGCCAATCCTTCTTCTCAGCCAACAAATGAGCTGCATCTTTAAAGGGCCTCAAGGCATGAATCGCATCAAAAATCCAAGGAAATACCATCTACCAAAGCAAAGAAGCACGTTTATATGATTTTTGACAATTAGAAAGGATGAAGTGAGCTTTAGCAATCAAACTAAATTCCATTAGCATCGTATTCATGCACCATTCTTTTCAATGAATCATTTAAAACAAAAATAATTATATATATTTATATACATCTTCCAAAACAGATCGCCAAAGTCAAGTGAACGTATGAAACAATCCAAATAAGCTCAGACCATGATTGATCAGCAAATTCTGAATGTGTCATGTATGTGTTCTGCTTAATGTTTCCTGTAGCATAAGGGCATATAACATATGCCTACCTCTCCAGTGAAAAGTACAGGACGACCTTCTTTTGCAGCCCTGATTGCATCAAATTTGCTGTCATGCTTGGTCCTTATTCTCTGAGCAGACCATTGCGACGAAGCACCCTTAAGAAGAATTGAAAAATTAGAAAATTACAAGAAAAATTTTTGATACCTTAACCATTATCATGCATATTCTCCTTGTGTGTGAGAAAAGGCTGTATATTTTTTTGGGTCAGCAATGCATATCAGACGAATTTTTTTTGGATTTAACAACAGAAATTTAGTTTCAATGTATATTTTTCATTTTTCCTTTTGAGAAAAAGAGACTATCTAATTAAAAAATAGCATGCAAGAATAAAATGATAGTTGTCGGGGAAAAAAAACAAAAAAAACAAAACTATGTCATGAAAGAGAAATGTAACTTACTTGACAGTATATCATCTCATGCATCAAGGCATAGAGCGGGTTTGTATCAAAATCTAACCAATTGTCGACCTGCACGTACAAATGACTTAATTATGACTCTATAAACGTGATTTTTAATCACGAAATAAAGATCAATGATGCAGCAGAAATTTGCTTACAGCCTTCAAGAAATAATAACTGATTCGTTTTGGTGCTCCCAGAACTATTACAGGATCCCAGGCCCTCTCAAACCTATAAAATACAGATTAAAAGCAGACAGAAATTCGATCAACTTGATAAGCACAAACACATGAATTATTAAGAGTTGCATAGTTGTGATGCCTTACAAATAGTGCAAGCGCTCAAAACCCCCACTGGATCCCAAACCAGAAAGCCCAAGTAACTGCAACAACTGGGGGGTCAAGATGCCCCCGGATGGGAGAAGTACCTATACAAGAAGGCAGGGTGTGTGAGGAAGAATTGCAGACGTTTTGCCAATATTTTAGAACTACCAAAAATAGTGTAGACCCTTACCCCGTCTCCTTCAGATTCTGCCAAGTGGTTCACAATTTCGTGAACAATTTCGACATCTTGAGGAAATCTCTTGTAATATTTCTCATTTTGATTAATAACTGCTTCAAAGCACTCTTTGTAGACAAAATCTGCAGTGCAACCATTTCCTACAGGAGGAATTCCTCCAGTTAGAAGGACTTGTTTAAGTCCTTGTGGCGCAAAACTCAAATAGGTGACCGCACAAAAACCACCATAGCTCTACAAGAAAAGTAGCATGAGCTCACATCAATAAGATGTAGGCTTCAGCGACTACATGCATATTGTAAAATATAATTGAACTCAGAAAACTTATCATAAGAAGCTAATCTGTGGAAAAAGCATAAAACAGAAACTAATGGAAATGCATAGACCTTAGGGATGGTTAAAGACAACAAACTTGACCAAGAACTCTGAACCTAAACAATCAGATAAAAATATAACGCATAACAACATAATAGTAATCTTAATACCTGACCCAAAACAGTCCAAGGCCTAGCATCAGGATCAAGTCTGACTCGGACAAATTCAGCATCATTCACTATATTGTCGGCCCGAAAATGTTTTAAGTACTCAGTCAAATCCTTTGCAGATTTTATTTGCATCATAGATGAAGTTGTCAAAGGAGTTGATAAGCCTGTTCCTCGCTGCAAGAAAATAACAGGCGCAGGGACAATTATTTTCAAACACTCAATAAAAGCCTAAAATTGTATTGCTAGAGAACTTTCGGACAATCACACCTGATCCATTAGTACAACACGAAATTCTTCACAAGCTTTTTGTATCCATCCACTGGATTCAGTTGGTTGCAGGCACCGAAAACCAGGTCCACCTTGTAGGAACAACAGGTAAGGCAAAGACTGCTCCTCTTTCCCAACTACAACATAAACACCAGTAAGGAGCAAGACAACTGTAGTATCATTAGCAAACACAATTATGATAAAAAGTGTACCTAAAGAAATGGTTGACTGTTGCCATAATCTAAGGCCTAAAAGCAATTTATTTGTTCACCAAAAAACTGTATCCATACGTGAATAACAGATAGATTTTAATGGTAAAAGTAGATCAGTACATTTTATAATGATTTCAGTTACATAATCTCAATATTATGAGATTTCTGCAGCAACAGCGGCAGGTAGCTTTCTAGTTGACAAATTAGTTTCAATAATCGTTTGAATGAAAAGAGTGATATTGTCGAAAATTATGTATTTAGCATTTTTAAAACAGGAAAAAAGAAACTAATAACTAAGAAGAAAAGAAACCTTCAATTTCGTAGCACGATCTTACTCGGTAACCACAAAGAGAGCTCAAAAATATTTAAAATATAAATTAGCAAAATAGTACAATCGAACAATAAATATTACTGAATTTTTAAGGTAAGTACCAGCAACGACTTCGCGAGCAAAAATGGAGATCTTAGGAGAGACATTTCGATCGAGAGAGTAATCTAGAGGGACGGAAAAGCGATGATCGCGAAGCCGGAGTTTCGGTACGGAGTACCACTTCCCGGCGAGGTGTTCCGGCGAAGATTCACATGCCGTGGCATTGACTCCGGCCATGGCGCTGAATATGCGGGCCTTGCTCCGGAGTAAATGGAAGTACTGAAGTTTGGTTTGTGGAATCAACGAAATGGTACAACAAGATAGTGAAGAGCAAACACGAACAAGGAGAAGTGGCTTTATGACGGAGTACGTCGTTTTAGTAGCCATCATTTTTGGCACTCTATTTGGGTGAGTTTGCCGCTGAGAGAGATTTTTGGACACGTGGTGGCCCGTAGAAGAGTAAGAGATTTTATCCGAGGTGCTTCGGTTGATCGAAGCCCTTGGACATGTTGAATCGAGTCAAATTTTGAGTGCACCTTTTGACTTAAAAGGTCATATTAACCAATGAATGGCATATTTTGGTGTCATGAGACCTCCTAGGGATGTAACGTGCGTCCCAGGAACAAATTCGTGCGGCCCAAAAGGGTGGGCCAGAGCGAACAATATCGGTGACAGAAAGACAATAGAGTTCCAACTCGAAACGAGGCCTCCTGGGGATGTAATGTGCATCCCAGGAATAAATTCGTGCGGCCCTCACAGAGT
>JAWDEX010000002.1:4851666-4868864 GCA_035221805.1 Trichilia hirta | reverse complement strand
TTTAATAAGTTTCTTTCAAAGATAATTGTGAATATAAAATTATAAATTAATTTTTATATAATATAAAATATTATAGTTATTTAATAATTTAAAAAATTTTAAATTATTTTTAAAAATAAAATAAAATATTTAAAATTTAAGTTATAAAATAAAAATAAATTCATAATTTTTATAAATATAAAATAAAAATATTTTATATTTAATTTTTAAAATTAATATATATTTTTATTATAAGAAATTATAAATTATAAATTATAATTATAATTAAATTTAAATATTTTTTAATAAAAAATAAAATTTTTAATTTAAAAGTTTAAAAAATAAAAATTAGGAATTATGATAAGATCGAAAAATTTGTATGATAAAATATTAATATTTTATTTTTAATAAGAGAATATCTAATATTTTAAAAAATTATAGAAAAATTTTTGTTTCAGATAAAAGAAGGAATTTTGTCGTTTTGAGAAACCGTACGGTGAAATTTATCGTTCCCCATCCAAAAAATTTCCCGCCTCCAGAAACCATTGATCCACTTGTAACTGTTCCATTTCATTTTCTAAATTTCTAACCCCCAATCTCTGAGCACGTGCTTTGTGCAAATTCCTAGTACGGTTCTGATCCAGTCACCTGCAAGGACTTGCTTGCTAGATCTTATCTCCTCTCTCCTTTATTTATTTATTTATTTTAATTTTTTCAGTTTCCCGGTTCATTAAATAACAATTATTTAATTTAAAAAAAATTATTATCACTTTCCCTCTTTAAAAAATGTCAATATTTTATTTAAATAAAAAAAATGTAAAAATAATCATTTACTTCCTTTTTTGTTTAAATATTATTTATAATTTCCTTTATACTTTTAACTACATTTTCAATAATTAAAAATATATTTTACACATTATTAATAATTTAAAAAATAATTGTCATAATTTTTACTTAATTATCATTACCATCTAACAATTAAATATATATTAATACTAAAATAAAATTATTAAATATTTAATTAATTTTTTATTTATAACAGTAACTAAATGAATTTATGATAGTAAAAAATAAATAAATAATTATATCTAATTATGTTATTATATGTAAATAAAAAATAATTATAAATCGTATTTAAAAAAAGTAAGTGTTTATTTTTATATTTTTATCATCTAAATAGAATATTACAATATCTCAAGAGAGGTAACTGTTCCCTAATCTGCCATTTCAACATCCCCCCAAATACTTTAGTAAAGTGGGTAATTAATGCTAGGCAATATATGCATTTATAATTAAACGAACATTTGCATGATTAAACTAAGAACTTGGTAATTTAACCAACACAAATGATTTAGTAACAACCAAAATTGAAGTTCTAAACATTCTTATTGCATCCGATAAGAGAGAAGAATTCATAATCAGAACATATTCCACGTAACCAAAAGCACCACAAATAGTCCAAAATTTAACCAATGAATCTCTTGAACTATTGATAATGGAGCGCAACAAAACCAATCATCTTGGCAATCTGCATCATAATTTCTCTGTGCAATCCTCACCTTTCATCTAGACTGTCAAAATTTAATCCATTGATAGAGTTGCAGGAAGTTAATTAAAAGACAGATATCTAAGGGTTTCCAAAAATGGTAAGGTGTAGCACGGAAGTCAAATTAGGACTTGTGCATCAGCTGGTGATCATCTTGTTAAGGAATTCAGCTTGAGCGGGAAAATACTCCATTAGTTCATCCTTGGTCACCCAAACATAATCCTCACACTTCCCAACTTTAAATTTGTTCGTGGCAATCGCTTGAGACTTAAAGAAAAATCGCTGGAGAAAAGAAAAGGATGCATAAAGTAAGTAAAAAATAAACAACACTATAATCACATTTGACATTAACAGCAACATAAAGTAAGTCTGTTTATTGGTAAAAAATTGAGATTATATTATGGAAAACATTTTAGCATAGCATAAACGAATATTTACCAACAGAAGTACATATCACACCATGCATCCATACTGACCAAAGCCACTATAGGATGAATACTTAGTTTTTACGAGAATATACCTTATAAGATGGAATGTCTTGCAACTTTTCCGTGGGCTGTATTGACATATGAGCCATAGGAGCATTTCCAACAAAGTAAGTGTGGGAGAGATCACCAAGAACAGATTTTAATGCAGATTCTGCACACTGCAAACATTTTGATAAGACTTTATACAAGAAAATGCAGGACAATAAGGTGGATAAAGAGAATCACCTTGCGCAATGTCTCCTCAGACTCGTAAACTTTTTCTGGAAAATGCCAGACAGGCTTCCCACCAGGAGATCCAAAAGTCTTACCATAAAGAATAAGGTACAGTCTTCTGTCAAGTGCTCTCTGTAATGACCTTAAGCAACAAATTTAATAAAGGGAGACAAATCATGCAGAAAGGTTAATTCCAAACTAATTCCCACAAAGTATAATTAATTACTAGAATGCAATACAACACCAAATCCCAGCCAAGGGGGTCTATGAAATTTATGATAATCTTATAGGCCACGAAAGAGTTGATTGCGGTGATTTATGAAAAAATTTAGACTTCAGCATAATTAAACAAGCTATAAGTAGGTTCATCAAATTAACCCAATTAACTTTACATAATAATGTTTCTTCTTACTTTGTATCATTTGTTTTGTCAGCTTCAGTAATCCTAGGAGCTGGTACGTAGTCAATTTGGTAGTCACCTTTTCCTCTGTTACAAATGAGTTATCCAAGATCAGTACATACCAATGAAATAAAAATGAGCAGTTATACAATTGATAACCATAATACAATTTTGAAAGTATGATTGCTTATGTCAACAAAAAAATACTTGAAAATATGCGCAATACAAATGATTCCTGCAACCAGAATGCACAAACGAGACACGTATAGCAGACCAAAAGAAAGTATTATGATTTATAAAAGGAAACTTTAACCCAAGAGTCAGCCTTCTCTTGAACGTTAAAATATGGTTTCAAATTTTAATTAATGCTTTTGCCACATGCCACTGCACCTAGTTACAATAGCTTCCCAAGATCCTAAAATGTTGGTTTCAATTTTTAGCATGAATCCTCGACAGTCCAGGCATGGAAAAGTGAAGAAAGAAGCATTTAACAGGATTCTGCCTGTTCATTCAACTTAGGAGTAAGCAATTCACATTAATCCAGAACCTTAAGACTAAACCATTCATATTAATCCAGAATCTGGATGCAAAATCACATTCATCAGATATAAATATACAACATGGATAGCGTGAACGAAATTAGAAATCCAAGCTACAGGACGTCAATGGGATGTATTGGGCAAGTAAAATAGTTGAGATTCAATCCACGAGAATACACGACAAGATGAATATGATTCAATCCATGAGAAATTCAAGATACAGGATGTCAATTGGGAGGTATTAGCAAGCAAAATAGTTCCACAAGAAAACATGCCAACATGAAACTGAGAGACAAATCATCACTAAGAACAATACAATAACATTAGAGGAAGCAATGGGACTTACCTAGAATTTGACTTGTCTAAAAATTCATCTGGATATCTGCGCCGATATTGCTGTCTCCAACGAAACCTAATACCCACCCCCCGCAAACGCAAAAATACATCCTTCATGAGCTACCAAAATCACAAAATACACTAGATGAAGAAAAATGATGTACTACAAAATCATGTATCAAAATCAACTACCATCACTCGAGTCTGAAGAAAAAAGTCATTTATTGCAATCAATTACCATGAATTGTGCAATTGGACACTTTTTTGAAGCAGAGAAATCCAAAGAGAAAGGGAAAAGATTAACATATGTTGCAGTAATTTTACTTCTAATAATTATGAAGCTAAGCCAAATAATGTAGCCTTCTCAGGTTCAAATGACGATTTTCAATTCCCATGCTGAAATTAAAGTGTAATCAAACAATACTCACAAATCACCAAAAAAGAACTTGTGTATAATCAAGTGCGAGGCATCTACGGTAATTTCATTTTAACTATTTACTAAGCATCATATTAAAGGTGAAGAGGAGAAACGGCAGCGAAGGACTAAACTCACGAGAACTCCTGAAACGCGTAAACCACAGGATCAATTTTGGGAATAACAACAGGCAACCTCTCGAACAGTACGGACGCAACGATTTTTTCGGAGTTCGTACTAAAACCTTGCGTCGCCACGAGAGGTCTACCCAACGACGTTACCGATCTCCGCATTTTCGATCTACAGAGAAGGAGAGGAAGACACCAGTGGTAAATACAGTCAATGAAATTAAGCATATATTCAACGAGAGGGAGAGAAAGATTTTACCTTCGATTTATAATTTTTCAAATTTTCATTAATATCCAGAGCCCTACCTAAACCCTATAAATGAATGGATAGAGAAGTGAAGACAACGAAAAGAAGTACAGCGTGCCCGTGTTACCTAAAATGGAGTTACCATAGATCGGCAGACGGGGCCGTTGATCTGAGGTTTCCTGTTTCTTATTTTGGTTAATAACAATTCAGTGCCTAATATTTGATATAATAATAAATTAAAGTACATTTTAGCAATTTCAAATAAATTAATCCCCAATTTAATTTTAGTTCCCGTTCAATTTCATACAACTCTAGGAATAGAATTGTATTCTTGTACTCAAAATCTAATTTATTGTTTAATCAAACCTGCAGGGACAGAATAGTTATTTTATTATCATTAAAACAACCGAACTCGTTGGTTTTCTACCATGGCGGTCAATGTCCATAAACCCACTGGAGTTGCACCTTCGTGCAGTACGCAAAGGCGTATATCGAAAATCGCACTATGTTATATTTATACTCAAATATGAAAACAAGATTGACTATTAATATAGTACAAAATCGCACAATTAAACAAATAAACTGCAAAAATAAGGCTAGAAATGGGTAGTTATTGGTGGTAATTATTGGGCCATCGGAGAAATTGTCCATGTTAGACTAGCCGCCGCTCTAACTACAAAACATACGGAAAAGCCGAAGAAATGGATATCAGAACAAAGGCTTCCTTCCATTTATCATTCTCATCAAATGATCGAAAACCTTTACCCCTGCATCACGAAGACCAGAATGCATGTATTCGTTTGTTATCCATAACCTAATTCCAGCTATCTGAGATGCTGTTTCCATGGACAGCTTAAAGTTAACATACATATCCTCGTAATAAACAGCGGCTGCAACAGAAAAAAAAAATTCGATCAATAAAGGAAAATCAAATCCCCTGAGCAATATGAAGACAAGTAGACTGAGCAGGTTTGGATCTCCAATGATTCAAGCTCGCGAACATCATGATTCCAGCATAATAAAGGCTGCAGCAAACCTTGATATTGTTCAGTTGGACAGTGTCATAAAGCGGAAGCTAATCCTTTTTCTCAGCCAACAAATCAGTTGCATCTTTAAAGCGCCTCAAGGCATGAATCTCATCAAAAATCCAAGGAAATACCATCTACGAAAGCAAGGGAAGCATGTTTATATGCTCGGTAACAATTAGAAAGGATCAAGTGAACTTTAGCAATCAAACTAAATTCCATTAGCACCATATTCATGCACCATTCTTTTCAATGAATCATCTGAAACACAAATAATTATATATATTTGTACACATCTTTCAGAAAAACATGTACAAAGTCACGTGAATGTACAAAAGGATCCGAATAATATGTTTCATGCATGTGTTCTGCTTTTACATTTACAGCATAATGTAATATATCTCATGCCTACCTCCCTTGTGAAAAGTACAGGGTGACCTTCTTTAGCAGCCCTGATTGCATCAAATTTGCTTTCGTACCCGGCCCTTATACTCTGAGCAGACCATTGCGATAAAGCAGCATTAAGAAGAATTGAAAAATTAGAAAATTCAAAAAAATTTCTTGATAATTGAACCGAGAATATGCAATTTCTCCATGTGGGTGAGAAAAGGCAACTTGTGCCAGCAAAGCTTCTCAGGTTTTGGATTTAACAGGAAAAATTTAGTTTCACTGCATATTTTTCTTCTCTTTCTTTTTTATTTCTCAGTAAAGAAAATACTACATCAATAAAAAATAGAACACCAGAATAAAATGATATTTGTCAAAAAAAACAAACTGTATGCGTGAAAGAGAAATGTAACTTACTTGACAGAATATCATCCCATGCGTCAAGGAGTGGAGTGGCTTTCTATCAACCAATTGTCGATCTGCATGTACAAATGACTTAACGATGACTGCAAAAACGGATTTTTAATCTTGAAACAAAGATCAATGATGCTGCAGAAGTTTGGTTGCAGCCTTAAAGAAATAGTAAGTGATTCGTTTTGGTGCTCCTGGAAGTATTACAGGATCCCAGATCCTCTCAAATCTATAAAATACAAATTAAAAATATACAGAGGGGATCAACTTGATTACCACAAAACATGAATTATTAAAAGGAGTTGCATAGTTGTGATGCCTTACAAATAGTGCAACTGCTCAAAAACTGCACCGGATCCTAAACCTGAAAGCCCAATTAACTGCAACAACCTCGAGGTTAAGTTGCTCCTGGATGGAAGAAGTACCTCTACAAGAAGGCAGTTGTGTGAGGAATAATTGCAGAGATTTTGCTGAGATTTTAGAGCTACAGAAAATAAAAAAACCGTATGTTATAGAGCCCTACCCCGCCTCCCTCAGATTCTGCCAAGTGCTTCACAATTTCATGAACAATTTCAACATCTTGAAGAAATCTCTTGTAATACTTCTCCTTTGTGACCAACTGCTTCAAATCATGCAACATAGACGGAATCTGCAGTGCAACCATTTCCTATAGGAGGAATTCCTCCAGTTAAAAGGATTTGTTTGAGTCCTTGTGGCGCAAAACTCAAATAGGTGAAGGCACAAAAACCACCATAGCTCTACAAGAAAAGTAGCATCAGCTCACATCAATAAGATGTAGGCCTCAGTGACTTCATGCACATTGTAACATTTAATTGAACTCAAAAAACTTCTCACAAGAAGCTAAGCTGTGGACAAAGCATAAAACAGAAAATAATGGAAATACATAGACCTTAAGAATGGTTAAAGACCACAAACTTGAACAAGAACTCTAATCAAACAATCGTATAACTATCTCTTATGCAAACAACAGAATAGTAATCTTAATACCTGACCCAAAACCGTCCAAGTTCTAGCATCAGGATCAAGCCTGACTCGGATAAAATCAGAATCATTCACTATATTGTCAGCTCAAAAATATTTTAAGTAGTCAGCCAAATGCTCTGCAGATTTTATTTGCATCATAGATGACATTGCTAAAGGAGTTGATAAGCCTGTTCCTCACTGCAAGAAAATAACAAGAGCAGGGACAAGTATTTGCAGACATTTAATAAAGTCAAAATTATATTGCTAGAGAATTTTCAGACAATCATACCTAATCCATCATTACAACACAGAATTCTTCGCAAGCTTTATGTATGAATCCACTGGATTCAGCTGGTCGCAGGCAATCAAAACCAGGTCCACCTTGCAGGAACAATAGGTAAGGCAAGAACTGCTCTTCTTTCCCAACAACAATATAAACACCGCAAGGAACAAGACAGCTGCTGATATCATTAGCAACCACAGTTATGATTTACCTAAAGAAATGGTCCTAAAAGCAATTTGTTTGTTCATGAAGAAACTGTACAATATGTGAATAACAGATAGATTTTAATGGTAAAGGTAGATCAGTACATTTTAAAATGATATTGTAATCAGACTTAACAGTTGCATAATCTCAAGATTATGAGATTTCTGCAGCAGCAGAAGTAGCAGTTTGCTTTCTGTTTGATAAACTAGTTTCAATAATCATTTAAACGATAAGAGTGATATTGTCAAACATATGAAGACACCAAGCAGAAATTAGCAATCTCAAAAAAGAAAAAGAAAAATTAGCAAAATGCTACAATTGAACAACGAATATTACTGAATTTTTAAGCTTAGTGCCAGCAAAATTTCACGAGCAAAAATGGAGATCTTAGGAGTGACACTTTGATCAAGAGAATAATCTAGAGGGGCAGTGAAGTGACGATCTCAAAGCTTGAGTTCCAGCATGGAGTACCACTTCCCGGCAAGGTGCTCCAGCAAAGATTCACCGGCAGTGGCATGGACTCCAGCCATGGTGCTGAATGTGCAGGCCCTGCTCTGGAATAAGTGGAAGTACTGAAGTTAGTGGAATCAGTGAAATGGTGGAAGGAGATAATGAAGAGCAAAACGAACAAGGAGAATTGGTTTTATCACAGTGGATGTCGTGTCTGCTGCCAGCTTTTTAGTTACTCTCCAGTCTACTCTGGTGAGTTAACTGCTCACCAGGTTTATTGGACACGTGGTGGACCGTCGAAGAGCAAAAGGCTTTTTGTGAGGTGCTTCGGTTGATCTAAACCCTTGGATACGTCAAGTCAAATTTTTGGTGCATCTTTTGAATTAAGGGGAAAGGCATCTTTGGTTGCACTGAAAGTCTAAAACTCACCCAATCCATAATTGTGTTAAATTGATATAGAATCAATACTCTAACAAAATATACTTCCATTGAATTTATTGAAATTGACATAAAACTTGACAGTCATAATGCATAGATATTAGAACAAAGGCTTTCTTCCAGTTAACATTCCCATCAAGTGATTGAAAACTTGGACCCATCCATCACAAAGACCGGAATTCTTGTATTCGTTCATTATCCATAGCCTAATTCCCTCTATCTGAGACGCTGTCTCCATCAACAGCTTAAAGTTAACATAAATATCTTCGTAATAAACAGCACCCGCAACAGGAGCCTGTCAGCATTAGAAACAAACGCTGTGAATAAAGGAACATAAAATTCCCTAGCTAATATGAAAACAAATATTCCCCACTTTTAAGGAAATCCCTCATGTAACAATAGTATATAGTCAACTGTGTAGGTTCAGATTCCCACAGAATCAGGTTGTGGTACATCATGATTCCACTACAGCACAAGACAGCAAAACTTGTTATTGTTCAGTTGGACAGTGTTATAAAGTAGGGGCCAATCCTTCTTCTCAGCCAACAAATGAGCTGCGTCTTTAAAGGACTCAAGGCATGAATCTCATCAAACATCGATAGGAAAACTGTCTACAGAAGGAAAGAAAACAAGAATACATTCATTATAACAATTAGAGAGGATCAAATGAACTGTAGCAATCAAAATAAGTTCCATTAGCAACAGATTCATGGACCATTCATTCCAATGTATCATTTAAAACCAAATATTTTCTTTCAAACAATAAACTCTGTTTCAAAAATAATGTCCCAAGTCACATAAACGCACAAGAAGATCCAAAACAGCTGTGACCATCATGTATTAATCTGTTTGTGCTATGCATATCTGCTTTCATGCTTCCTATAGCATCAAGTTATATGACTCATGCGTACCTCTCCAGTAACAAGTATGGGGCGACCTCTTTTGCAGCCCTGATTTCATCAAATTTGCCTTCATGCTCATTCCTTATTCTCTGAGCAGACCATTGCGATGAAGCACCCTCAAAAAGAACTGCAAAATTTAGAAAATTTCAAGAAAATTCATGATACTTTAAATAAGAACATACATTTTCTTCGTTTGTTTTAGAAAATACAACGTGGTCTCTTCCCTGAACTTCTTTTTTTTGTAACTAGTGAAATTTTGTTACATCATACATTCATGAAAGAACAAAGTTACTTACTTGACAGTATATAATATCATGCATTAAGGCATAGAGGGGGTTTGTATCAAAAACTAACAAATTGTCAACCTGCATGTACAAATGACTTGAGAAATGATTCTGAATATATAATTTTTACTCATGAAATCAAGATTGACAATGCAGCAGAAATTTGTTTGTAGCCTTCAAGAAATAGTAACTGATTCGTTTTGATGCTCCTGGAACTATTACAGGATCCCAGACCCTCTCAAATCTATAAAATACAAATTAAAAATATAAAGACTGGATCAACTTGATAGCCACAAAACATGAATTATTAAAAGGAGTTGCTTAGTTGTGACAACTTACAAATAGTGCAAGCGCTCAAAACCTGCACCGGATCAAGCCAAAGTAACTGCAGCAACCTCAGGGTTAAGTTGCCCCCGGATGGGAGAAGCACCTACAAAAGAAGGCAGGGTGTGTGAGGAAGAACTGCAGAGATTTTGCCAAGGTTTTAGCACTACAGAAAATATAACAACCGTATGTCGTAGAAGCTTACCCCGCCTCCTTCAGTTACTGCCAAGTGCTTCACAATTTCGGGAACAATTTCAATGTCACGAGGAAATCTCGTCATACTTCACATTTTGATGCATAACTGATTCAAAGCTTGCCTTCTAGTTAGCATCTGCACCGCAACCGTATCCTGTAGGAGGAATTCCTCCAATTAGAAGGACTTGTTTCAGTCCTTGTGGTGAAAATCCCAAATAGGTGAATGCACAAAAAACACCATAGCTCTTCAAATAGAAAATAACATAATCGTCCATCAATAAAATGTTGTCTTCGGTGAATTCATGCATATTGTAACAATTAATTGGGCCCAAAGTAACTTTGATAAGGCACTGTACAAAGCTTAAACCAGAGAACAGTGAAACGGCTTATACCTTAAGAATAGTTAAAGACAACAAATCCTCTGAACAGTGAAAGGCATGTCCATCTCGCGTTCATAGCAGCAGAATAGTTATCTTTATGACTGACCTAAAACAGTCCAAGGTTTAGCGTCAGGATCAAGGCGAAGTGGGATAAATTCAGCATCATTTACGATATTATCAGCTTGAAAATGGTCTATGTAGTCAGCCAAATCATTTTGGCGCTTAATTCACTTTATTTTAAATTATCAATATTAATTTATTTTAATTTATTTATTTTATTTTTTATTTAGATATAATATATTTAATAATTTCAACTAACTTATACTCGTAATTTATAATTTATTCATAATTTAAAATATTTTAAAATTAAATTTATTAATATAAATTAAATTAAACTCATAATTTATAATATTTTAAAATTAAATTTATTGATTGAAATTTTATAAATTATATATTTAGACAAAAAAAATTAAATAAAATAAATTATAATTAAAAATAAAATAAAAAATAATTATTATTTAAAATTTTTATTTTTAAATTAATATTTAATAAATTTATTTTAAAAATACTTATAAATGGAAAATTATAAATTTTTTTTTTTTTTTTTATAGTATAAAGAAATATAATCGTAACCACAGCATGACCCTCTCGGTGACCGTGACTCCCTCTTAAATTAATGGGGACAAAGCGTGTCAACACCCAAGCTAAAAATGTCTCCCAAGCATACAGCTAAAACCATGGGCTTTGCTGAGAGACAACTCTACGGCATAACAAATCAAACTCCATAGCGACACTTTTCATAGGTAATCCTTACAAAATGTTTGTGCAAATTGATTAATGAAGAAAAAATCTCGTGCCTCTGCCTTGATGTATCTATCTAGTGAGAGAAAGAGACGCCTATGATTTGTATGTGTTATTCCTTCAATGCAGAGAGAGGATTTGATGAAATTTGTCGAGGATCAACACCAGCAGCTGAGTTTCGCCAAAGTAGTAAGGTATTTTGGCTTTTTTTTTTTTTTTTTTTTTTTTTTTTTTTTTTTTTTTTTTTTTTTTTTTGCGTGCATGTATGCTTTGGGATGATATGATGTAACCTTTTTCTGATTTTGTGACTTTTTGCTTAGGTATTTACTGATTTTTGTTTGGATTTTCACTAATTGTATCCATATTCTGCAATGTAGAAACCGATAATGTTTCTTGCATGTATGTATTGTTTGAGTGGTATATTGATTTATTGATATTGACTAATTTAGTGTTGTTTGTTGGGTCATTTACAAATTATGATCGCCTGCAGTTCGTGTATCTATTAATTGAAAATTTTTTCTTTTGATGTGGATTTTTTTAGCTAATTTTGTTGGTTGTGTTTGTAATTTTGACGGATTTGCTCATATTTATTTTTGAACTTTCTATTGATTTTGCTTACCCTCAGTTAAAAGTGTTGAGGAAATCGCAATATTTGCTTTTGATATGGGTCGCTTGTGGGTGATTTTAAAGCACTGAGTAGGAAAAAAAAAAAGTTTAATGAGTACTAATTGGAAATGAGTTCGTTGATTTAAAGCTTAATATGATTACTTTTTCTTAAGCTGTTCAGTTATATAGGTAGTATGTTGCAAGAATTTATCTATGAGTTGATTTGAAGTTGTGATAGGTTCTAATTTTTTGTGTTCAATCTGGATTCTTATAATGTCATAGCTTTTAATTGTGCAAGTAATAAAAGAGCTGATGAGTGTGGTGTTAAACACACCTTTTGTGTTGTTGATGCGAAATTTGGTGTGATTGGTTTGTTTGTAAGCTGATAGAACAGGTACTTTGTGATTCAATCTTGTAATGGTTACTTTTCTTGTGTTGGAAAATGTGTGTAAGTTGTATATTTAGTGTGAATTTCTTTGTTTGAAAATGTATTATTACCATCTGAAATTGTTTCAATTTGTTATTATGTTTTAGTTTGTGGTATATTTTTGTTCTTGTTAAGGTAGCAGCTAGTTATAAATATTTGGTTACATAACAATTACTTTTATTAAACAGGATTGTCAGTTGTGTATAATTTTTTGTTGATATTAAATTTATCATTCACTATAATGTAAAATGGCTGAAACAATGATGTAAGCTTTGCACCCTATCTTGGTTAATATGATTACTGAATTCATTTTTTGTTACTGTAAATCTTGGGTGGCTGTCATTAAATCCAGTAGAATACTTTATGAAATGAACAGGTTTTGTTTGCTATAAAAAATGACAGTTGTATAATTTTTTTTTTCCCTATGCACATATTTAAAGTAATGTGTATGTGTATATAAATACACAGCAACGTTCTATGTTTACAGTGTAAAACTAATTCAATTACATAGGATGATAACCATTGACAGCTGCATAGTTATAACTTATTTTATTGTGTGCATATGGTAAGCTTTTGTATTAATTGTAAAAGTTTGATTTTTTTAACAGCATAATGGTGTTTTCACATGTTATAAATAAATTTGCATTTTGAACAGATAATATAATATTTTTTTCATTGCTAAAACATGCCAATTAGGATGCCGTATGTGTGAATAACATGATGAGTTTTAATTTAAATTTACAAATTTTAGAGTGATAAGGGATGTTTTAGTAATTATAACTGATGGTGTTAATCAATAGACGGTGTAGGGGATGTGCAGGTGGCACATCCACAACACATTATTATACAAACCGACACACTTCCCCTTACCCAACACAAGCACAACACACTACTCACTTCACTCTGTAGTCTCAAGAACTTCAAATAAAATGTCTTTCTCTAGAATCTATAGATCTTTGCCTCTTCTTGACAGATTCCGCCGCATGAGCAACATCCCCGAAAAACTCCATCTACGGTGGTCCAAAGCCCCAGAATCCAAAGCAGCGAGTCACGCTCATGCACCTGAAACAAAAACACAAGAAGGGAGAGCCAATTACAGTGGTCACCACCTACGACTACCCCTCGGCAGTGCACTTAGATACTACCGGCATCGACGTATGTTTGGTTGGTGATTCAGCATCCACGGTCGCTCATGGTCACGACACCACGTTGCCGATCACTCTTATAGAAATGCTTGTCCACTGCCGCCCTGTTGTTCGTGCTGCCAAGAGAACACGTCTTGTGGGAGACTTGCCTTTTGGGACTCACGAGTCCAGCACCAATTAGGTACTGCTGATTTTTGCAACTTTTTGATTGTTGAGAAACACAATTTGTCTTGTTTTCAGTAAAGTTGGCAGAGAATTTGTTGACATTGTATTTTATCTTGTTTTGAGTTCCCAATTGGTATAAAATAAAAACCCAGAACAAGGTTATATAGTTCAATTAATTTTTGGTGAAATAATATTTTTAATTGTTTATGTCCCAATTCATAAAAGTATTTAAGGTAAAACATTGGTTAGATTTTTTGGGTTTTCAGGATAGGGGATGATTTCAGTTTTTACTTATGTGCAGGCGGTTGACACAGCAGTTAGGATTTTGAAGGAAGGATGAATGGATGCCATTAAGCCGGAGGGAGGTTCACTATCACGAATTACTGCTGCAAAAGCAATAGTTGAAGCTGGAATTGCATTTATGGGCCATGTGGGACTTACTCCTTGAGCCATTAGTGTTCTTGGGTGATTCAGGCCTCAAGGGAAAAATGTTGTTTTGTTTTGAGTAGGTTGTGGAGAGCCCTGGCTTTGCAAGAAGCAGGTTGTTTCTAAGTTGTTTTGGAATGTGTGCCTGCACCTGTGGCTGCTGCAGCTACGCCTACTCTTCATATACCAACCATTGGCATTGGAGCTGGACCCTTCTGCAGTGGCCAGGTTAAATTTTGAAGATCCTATTTCTATTTTGATATTGAAACAGAGATGTTTGGAATTTGCTTTCATTTTCAAATAAACAGTAGGGATTATCATACAAGTTGTTGTAGCATGTCATTTTAGAGATATGGTGCTGTTACACTTAAAAGTCATAGTTGTAGATGTGATTAGTGTGAGTGTATGTCCTAGAAATCATTCGTGTTATCGATTTTAGGGCTTATGATTTTGTATAAATTTTTATTTATTAATAAAAGAAATAATTATTTATCTATATATATTAGTTACTTCCTTTATTTTTCGTACAAATGAATAATAAATATATGTAAATTGTCCAGATAATTTTATTTAAATTGTTAAATAAATTATCAAATACGTTTCTTACGTATGTGGTGTTGAATGGGCAATTTTATCACATAATAGACATACTAAATACCGCCTAATGATATTATTTGACAATATATGTAACCTGACAATATGTGTATTGTCATAAGACATTAGTGTGGATTTATAATTAGTAAACTATTTATCGAACAGGACCGAATATCGATAAATCATATGGTATGCATGTAGTCAAGATTTGTTGATAGATTGTAATAGTGTGTGACATAATCCTTTGACCTGAAATGTCTAGAATCGGACTCTATATGGATGGGTATATTTCATATAATGTATACGTCCAAGGCTAATTATGTCTTGTACAAGAAGCTGGTTTGGGTATATTTTTTTCATATAAGTATTCGGTTGATAATCAAGATGGAATTCGTTAGCTTGACATATTGGGCTGAGAATTTCCGTTGTCTCAATTCGAATCAAGTTCCTAATTAAATATCGATATGATATCATGATTATAAGTCTGTGGCCATAGTATAATATTGATATATGATCGATGATTTGAATGAGAATCGAGATTAGGATTTTGACAATCTATGAACTCCTATCTCGATAAGAATACGACGACAGAAGAATATTATTCACACATTACGTGCAATTAAGCAAAGGTTTGGTGAAGATATTTTTTCATCGTAATTTAAGAACTATAGCGCATTGCTATGTACTAACCATAGTCGTTGAGCAACCGAAATATTCAAAGTTAAAGTGTTCGACAAAAGTTCACGGCTGAGTCACAGTAAACTTTTATGGTCCACTAAGATTCTCTAACGCTTCCTCATAGAGAGAGAGAGAAATATTATCAAGAGAGGGATAGCACCCTCATGATAATATAAAATCAAGCTAAAATTGATACGTATAACGGTTATACGTATTAATAATTCTTTAAAGTATTAAAGAATTGATATATTGATATCAGAAAGTTATTTAATATAAATAACTTATCAAATTTGATCATTTTGATTATCAAATATATTAAAAAATATTTTTAAGGCAAAATGATAAAAAATAAATGAAATACTTTTATTTAGTATAAAATGATCATTTTGTCCCTAATATGATACATGTGTGGAATTTATTATAAATTATATATTTAATATTGATAATTTTGATTATTAAAATATAATTTTAATATATAAGGGTAAAATCTAAATTAAAGTATTTAATTTGAATGAAAATGATAAAATTATCCTTATATATATATTTGGCCAAATGTGTAATTTATTATAAATTATATATTTAAAATTGATAATTTTAATTATCAAATATATTAAAATATAATTTTAATATACAATAATAAAATCTAAATTAAAGTATTTAATTTAGATAAAAATGACAAAATTATCCTTATATATATATTTGGCCAAGTGCATTATGGTAATTGTACCATATTTATAAAATTTGTTTAAATCCATCATATTAATTAAATTGTTGATTAATATGACTATTATTTAATTAATTTAATTGTTAAATTATTATAAAAATATAATTTAATATTAATGGTTGATATTAATTCATATGTTAGTATTTAATTTGTTAATTTTTAAAAGTTTGGTCAATCATATAATAATCAAGTTTGACTTGATTTCATCCATGTATTTAGTCATGGTTGTATCACATTATTGTTAATTATTATATTATATTTATTAGATAAATATAGCATTAAAATAATTGAAAAAGGCATGAAAATATATAAAGGTAAATATTTTTATTTTTATTAATTTTTGGCAAGAAAAATAATAATTTTTCATTTCTCTCTCAAGCAAAATTCAGCCAAACCATGAAAGAAAAAGATGATGGTGTCAAATGGAAAGAGGTCATATTTTTGAGCTTGTTCTTCATCAAATAAAAAGTACACAATTAGTCTCTCAAAAATTGTAAGATAATTTTTCTAAATTCTTATTATTTTTCATGAGTTATGCCTAGAATTTTTGTGTTAAAAACTTATATTTCAAATATGATTTAGGCAATAAAACCTTTAAATAGTATCAGAGCATGTTATGTTCATGATTTGGCTTATGATATGTTTGTGGTTTTGAAAGATGAACAAAATAGGTGCCATTTGGGGAACCTTATTTCTATCTTGATTTTCATGGTGTGAAATTGATTCTCACCACTTTCACAATGTTTTTAAGATAGGTTATAAGATAATGACATCTTAGGAACGATGGTTGAATTAAAAAAAAAAAAAAATTAAGTTTAGAGCTCAATTAGGTGCAATGGATGTACATTAATACACACTTGACTTAGTGAAATATTTTTGTGTACTAAATAAGGTTGTTGATGTGTTTGAATATTTTTAGTAAGTATTTGGATGTATTATAAAGTGTTTTGAGAATTGATTTTAGTTTGAAAATAATTAAAAATGCAAGAAAAAATTTTTACAAATTCCGATGCAAAGGGGCTAAGCCCCTTTTTTTTTTTCTGCTTGGCGCGTGCACCAAATGCCCCATCCCCC
>JAWDEX010000002.1:4829993-4851566 GCA_035221805.1 Trichilia hirta | reverse complement strand
TTTACGGGTTTGCTTAAAGGCTGTATTGTTAGCTTGTGTGAGATGATCTAAGGGTTTATCCGGGCATATCATCATGGCTTCATGCAAACACGTCTTTTTTCTGTTACAGGCATTCTTTCATCATTCGAGTCTCGTTAGAGCTAAGATGGGTGCCGATTCAGACGGTCTTTTGAGGGTCAAAATTATCAACGATTATTTTTCTCAGCTTTGTCATAGATTCAATGGCGAGGTCGTCTTTGAACGAGGCCCAATCACCTTTATACAGACTTATTCTAGCTTGTCCCACACTGTCGTTATCAACATCTTTATTCTTTAGACCTCGGCTCCTCTTAAGAAAATAGTGAATGAACTTGAAAGAGGTCACAAAATATGACCGAGCTTTCTTTTGACTTTCTCATATTATGCCAACTTTTTTACTGACCCGAAATTTTAGCTTTAGATAGTGGATGCTCTTCATCGCTTTAGTAGCTCAGAGAAATAATCGACCTAAAATGATAGAGTATGGCATTGACAAGTCCAGTACTTAAAACTCAATTATGGTGATTTTTTGTTGGGATTTGTCTCTTATGGTTACCGACAAAGACACTATACTCAGAGGCGTAACACAAGATTTTTCAAAATTATATAAAGCAAATTTTAGATCCCCTAGCCTCACGTTTTTTAATTTCAACGCATCTAGGGGGTTCTTAAAAATAATGTTAGTAGAACTTTTCATATCAATGAGGA
The DNA here is from genome assembly GCA_035221805.1 of Trichilia hirta. Classification (NCBI taxonomy): domain Eukaryota; kingdom Viridiplantae; phylum Streptophyta; class Magnoliopsida; order Sapindales; family Meliaceae; genus Trichilia; species Trichilia hirta. Next base: position 4,850,840 of record JAWDEX010000002.1, on the reverse strand, counting down.
CTCAGTTGACTTTCTTTCCTCTTATTTCCATTGTAACTACTAAGGCATCGTCATAAGGATAATGCACGCCCACCTCATCCACATCAATAAACATTATTGACACCGATGTGACCCTTGGCTTTTTCGCCTCTTAAACGTTTATAATGTAGAAATCATTACTGGAGTTTAGCAGTGAGTATCTTAAATAATTCTTCCTGGCACAATTTGAATTTCTCGCTAGGGTAGGCCTACTTGATATCACTGTAGTCTGGTGCTTCTTGGCCTGGTGGGATTTTTCGTCCTTGGGATTGGCCAACAGTTGATCCAGGTATCTGATTTTTGCTAAAAGATCAATTTGTTCCCTTAAATAAAAATAATTATCGATGCTATACCCAAACACTCGTGATAATCGCAAAATTAATTGTCTAAAATATTAACCCTCTCTGACCTGATCGAGGTCGGCTCTATCACGTAAAGCCTGTTATTTTTTATGTAACGTAGAGCTTGCAAGAAAGAAACATTTAACTAAATGAAATTTCTTTCACCCACTTAAGAAACTTGATGCCGCTTTTTATCTGAAGCTGGCTTCTTAATTATGTCCTTTTACTGGGGCTATCGGGAGTGCCTGTTACCTCTATCTTTTCAATTGACATGTTCATATTTTCTTAAGTCTCTCTTCAAAAAAGGTTTCTTGTCATTTTGCTCAAAGCGGTTCACCCTTTCCTCTTACTTCCTCAAAAATACTCGGTCCTCAATATCTATTTTGTCAAAAGCTCCCTTTGGGCAGCCTCATATGTGATAACTAACTGCTTGTTAATAACATACTATCTTCTTTCCACTCAAAGCCCTCTTCTCAATCCTTCCAATGCGAATGGATAGTAGAAAGTCCTTAATTGTATCACTTTTTTATGATATCTTGACTCTTAACGGGGCCTTGCCACAATAAGAGAAGGGCGCTTATGCTACAGACAATTTTTACAACGCCTCAAAACTCTTCCACAAAACTTTGGCCTAATTATCGAAAGCTTCCGACGGTGTCCTTTGAGAGGCTTTTGAATCATACTCTAGGCTATCCTTCCAATATTAACAGGAATAATTGGCACATTCGAAGCTCCCTCAGTCCTTAAATGTGCATTATTTTCCTGAAGGTGTCCAGATGTAGTGTGGGGTCGGCCTTTTTAGTATAAGGTATGATCTGCGATATTTTAAACTTTTTAAAAATGGTCAATTCCAATATATTCCTAGTAAAAGGGGAATTACCATATTTCTCTATCTCAAATTTTTCGCCTACACTCTTCAGTAAACTTGTCTTTGTTTTTTCGATCCTAATTTTCTCTAGTATCTTCCTAACACAAGTTTCTATCATCTGCGAATTCGCAAGTTAAGTACTGTAATCTTAGGACCTGATCTCGTTGAGTTGAGACTGTAAGTTCATTGTGGTATGCCTTGGTCTGATAGTGATTCTTGGGTCTATTTTGGAGCTGCACAGAGTAGCATATATTATTAATTTGTTGCCACTATCCATTCTCGTTCCATCATGGGCATCAACCTTACCCTTCCCTTTTTGCAGACTGATGAAACAAGCATTCTTAATAGTAACTCCCCTGGTTGGATACTAAATTTTTTGGTCCCTTTTTCCTGGAGGATAGTCGGCCCTTATCTTTGAAGCTTCTGGCACGATTTGATGCTTCTCTTTATATTTTTGCCTCCGAACTAACGCCCTTAACCTTGCAGCTTTTTTTTTTTGCTATTGATTTTTATATTCCAGTTCAAGAATCTTTCAATTATTAATCTCTCTTACACTTCTATGCTCTGTTGGCCTTTCTTTCATCTGCCAGGACTCACACCCTTCAATTCTAACAGTGTCTCGACTGGCTGAACCATCAATATAGTGATCTTGTACTTCATTTTCGTTAGACGATTTCGTAGTAGTTCCCTTTTCACTAGTGTTTAAGGGATCCTCAGCTTTTTCGTTCTGTATTTTTTTTGAGAGATGACTGCAAGTATTCCCCGCCATGTTCGTACGAAATACTTTTCACACTTTTTGTCTAGGCTTTTAGCTCGTTTCTCACAGACGGTGCTAACTGTTGATGTCTAAATCTTCTGGGAGCAAAAAACTTAGTACACCACACAGATTTTACTGTTGGAATTGATGCAGAGCCTCCTAACAGGGACCCTAGAAGACTACTTGAAATCACAAAAAAATAAGCTAAGAGTGAAGCCGAATTACCGATGAATAAATTCCGACGCTTAAGTCAGTGGATTATTTAAGGTCAAGCTAAAAAGAAAGATGAATTATGAGTGTTTAAGTGTTTATCAACCCGGGAGGCTAAGCTCAGAAAATGCTAATGAATGTAAATACTTTCTTTCAACTGTTGAAAAATGGCCCTAAAGAAATCAAATTGTTTTCATGTAACAATTTTATCATTTATAAGGCCTCTGCACGTGTAAGCATCAGAGAACGGGAGCTTGATTAGACAGAATTAAGTATGGTTATTTGGTAGATTTTTTTGCCATTACTTTATGTTAGGTCTGAAATCGCAATAAGTGTCCGTAACTTGTAGGGCATAACACTCTTTAACGTGATGAGACGCTTGAACTAATTTTTGAGAAATGTACTTATATGTCCTATCTAAAACTTCCGTTTTTAAAATAAAGGAATTAAACCACCTCGATAATAAGAGCGAAAGTCGGGATACTGAAGCGATTAGAGTCGGATCAAATCACCTGCTAATAATGGGTTCAGGACGCACAAGATTAATGAAACCATCAACACTTGGCAACAGGAATAGCAGCAGGTGGTGAAATAACAGGCTTGTTAGATGACTTTCGTTGGAATCAAGGACACGTAGAAATCCAGAACGTCGACAGTAGCGACAAAAGTCACATTGTTTGGTATCAGCAGCAGGGAAAGGTTAAGTTGAAGAAGAGGACAAAGCAGTATTAGTAGACGGTTATGAGTGCTGAGTTTGAAGGGTAGCAAGGCGAGTTTCTGTTGATAAGAAATTAGAAACCACATTCTCAAGTTTAGGAAAAAGATCACGGTGTAGTAGTAAGTCACGAACACATTCAAATTTATTCATAAGGGCCATAAGAAATTGCATAACACACATTTGATTACGATATTCGATAAATTTTACAGCATCACCAAAGTATTCCCAAAAAAGCTCAAAGAGAGCTAACTGATTCCAAATGGCATGCATTTGTGCAAGAAAAACATGAATAAACTGACCAGGAACTTAACAAAGACTCTAAAGGCTACCTAAAAGATGGTATTAATGAGTAATACCAGAAGTAGAATATCTATGAGCCATCAGATTCCAAACCTCTTTTGCTCTTCCAAATCCACTAAACTAAAGCTTAATAGAGGGAACAAAAGTGTTCCAAAACCAAGTTAGAATTTGATGATGTTTGCTATTCCATTTCTCAAGATGATCTTGAAATTGTACATTAGTTTCATCGACTTGTTTGGTAGGAAGAACGAAAGAACTTGTGATATATCGCCAAAGTCGTCATTCTTTCAAAAAACTTAACATCTCTTAGGCCCATAAAATATAATTAGAACATCGAATATAGACTAAATAGGTGTGGAAATATCATAATTTTCTATGAGAAAGAAGTTGAATATTTGTTTAAGGTAGGAAGAAACGGAGTTTCTGAAGATGATGACAGTATTTGATTTCCGGAAAATAGCTCTGGCACCATGTAAAATTAGAAGGAAAAAGATTGAGAGCAAACCCTATGACGATTCTATTAAAATTAAATAAAAAATGTAGAATGATTATACAATTGAGGGAACTCTCCAATTTGACGAAGAAAAATAAACTTATAAATAATAAATGCACACGATATGTCAGATAAAACAAAAACCGTATCTTTAAATATTCAAATTGAGCTACACAATTCCCCATCCCCAACACAAATACACGTCACCGGAGCTTCTAATGTCTTTCTCTAGAATGAATAGAGCTCGGCCTCTTCTCGACAGATTTCGCCGCATGAGCAACATCCCCGAAAAATCCGTCTACGTTGGTCCAAAGCCCCAGAATCCGAACCAGCGAGTCACTCTCGTGCACCTGAGACAAAAGCACGAGAAGGGCGAGCCAATTACTATGGTCACGGCCTACGACTACCCCTCGGCGGTGCACCTAGATACTGCCGGCATCGACATATGTTTAGTCGGTGATTCAGCGTCGATGGTCGTTCACGGTCACGACACTACGTTGCCGATCACTCTTGAGGAAATGCTCGTCCACTGCCGCGCTGTTGCTTGTGGCGCCAGGAGACCACTTCTTGTGGGAGACTTGCCTTTTGGGACTTACGAGTCCAGCACCAATCAGGTACTCCTAATTTTAGCCACTGTTTGATTGTTGAGAAACTCGGTTTGTGTTATTTTCTAGAGTAAAACTGTCAGAGAATTTGTTGACATTGGATTTTATGTTGTATTGGTTGCCAATGGGTATAAAATAAAAATCCATAGCAAGGTTATATAGTTCAATTGAGCTTTGATGAAATAATATTTTGAATTTCGTATGCCTCAGTTAATGAAAATATTTGAGCTACGACACTGGTTGGATTTGTTGGCTTGAAGGATCAGTGTTGGTTGCTGTTTTAATTATGTGCAGGCGGTTGACACAGCAGTCATGGTTCTGAAGGAAGGACGAATGGATGCCGTTAAGCTGGAGGGGGGGTCACTATCACGAATTACTGCAGCAAAAGCAATAGTTGAAGCTGGAATTGCAGTTATGGGGCATGTGGGACTTACTCCTCAAGCCATTAGTGTTCTTGGGGGATTCAGGCCTCAAGGAAAAAATGTTGCTAGTGCTGTCAAGGTCTTCGTCTATATCTCTTTGTATTTTTTGAGTGGTGCATGTGTGTGTTATTTTGAGTAGGTTATGGAGACTGCGTTGGCTTTGCAACTTGTGTGTATGCTGAAATGGTTTGGTTTGGTTTGGTTTGAGTAGGTTGTGGAGACTGCCCTGGCTTTTCAAGAAGCTGGGTGTTTCTCAGTTGTTTTGGAATGTGTGCCTGCACCTGTGGCTGCTGCAGCTACATCTGCTCTTCGTATACCGACCATTGGCGTTGGAGCTGGACCCTTCTGCAGTGGCCAGGTTAATCTTTTGAAGATTCTATTTCTATGTTCATGTTGAAATGGAGTTGTTTACAGTTTACTTTGATTGTCAAATAAGCATTAAAGATTATCATAGAAATTGTCGAAGCATGTCATTTTTTATATATAGTACTGTTATACTTAAAATTCATGGTTGTTCATGTGATTAGTGTGTAGAGGTGGCAAACGGACCAGCCTAAGCGCATGTGCCTCATATTTATTATTTAAATAATAATAATAATAATAATAATTTTAAATTATTATTTTAATAATTTTATATTTAAAAAATATTATTTAAATAATAAATATATAATATAATAACCGGGCGGGTCAAGTCTGGGCCTATGACAAATTTGGCCCATGGGCTTAACATTTAGGCCCAATATGGCCCATCAAATAGGCTAGGCCAGGCTTTTACTGTTCATAAACTGGGTCGGGCCAGTTTTGCCACTTCTATTGCACCAAGGGCCAATAGTACCAAGTTCTCACTTCTAATCATCTCACCATGAGGAAGAACCAATCTGTCTTTTATGATTATTTGGAGAAATGTCTAGAATCATTAAGAAGTATAAATAACTTTTGCAGTGAGTACAAAAGCTTTTTATAGTTTTTTTGTAATTGTATAGATTTGAGTTCCAGGATTGCAATCTGCTAACCATGGATACAAAGGTTTTTTCATAAAAGTTTGCGGCTCCATCAAATAAAGCTTGGGCATTGACTTCTCTCTATAAGCATCCATCAGATTCTTGGAATTTCTTTATGGTCTCGATTGCTAAACATTTATCATAGTAAAGTCTGTAATTGCATTTTATTGCGTTGAATCTTTAAGAAGGATGACCCAGTTTCCTTGAGGCATAGCTTCTAATGGAACATCTGTGGAATATTTTCATTGATGTTACTATAGTCTTCCACTTCAAAGGAAAAAAGGGAAGAAAATTTATTTTGAAGCAAATGCCACCACTTTAGTGTGAAAAATAATGGAGGCACATAGAAGCTGGAAGATTGATACTCTGTTTTTGTCAGTTAGGTAAACAGTTTCTCGATTACTTGTGCATACTAAGTTTTCAATTCTTATGAGAAATAACATAAACGTCCAATGTGCTTTTGTCTGAGGCAACTTTCTTTTCATTATTTCTATCCTTTCCCTCTTCTTAAATTTTATTATAAGGTACAAAAAGATGTTGTTCTAAACTTAATCATTGGCTTAAGTTAGGATATTGGTGTCTGTATTATGATTGATTCTCTTGTCATGGTTTCTTGTGCAGTAATATCTGCTTGTTCAATTATTTTCTATCTCCTTCTCTACCTGTTATTTATCAGAGACTGTTAAAATTTACCATTGATGCAGGCACTTGTTTACCATGATCTTTTGGGTATGTTGCAACACCCTCATCATGCCAAGGTTAATTCAAAACTTGCTGATATGGTTCATTTATCTTACAACTCTGTGACGGGTCATGCTTAAAAACATTGGTTGCTCTCAATTTTTTCAGGTTACTCCAAAGTTCTGCAAGCAGTATGCACGTGTTGGAGAAGTCATAGACAAAGCTCTTTCTGAATACAAGGAAGAAGTGACAAACGGTTCGTTTCCCAGTTCCAGTCATAGCCCGTATAAAATGAGCGGTACTGATATTAATGGTTTCTTTAATGAGTTACGGAAGTTGGGTTTGGACAAGGCAGCATCTGCGGCATCAGAAGCAGCTGAGAAGATTTATACAGCTAAATTACCTGATCAACAAAGCTGAGCAAGGAAATGAATATGCCAGAGCAAAGCATCTGCAGCATCAGAAGCAGCTGAGAAGATTTATACAGCTAAATTACCTGATCAACAAAGCTGAGCAAGGAAATGAATATGAGCAATCCAGCCAGAGCCCCTTTCTGTCGGCTTTCTTCACTTCAGACTGACTAAGAGTCTATTGTTGACAATATGGGCAAAAACAATTCTTTTACTGCTATAACTTATTTGATTAGCATATTAGTCGCATTTGAGCGAGTGCCATGCATTTAAGGAAATAAAAAATGATAAAAACAAGAGACTGACTCGAATAATGGTTGTAGTTGAAACATTCGTTATACTTTATTCCCTGCACTTCTCACCAGCCAAACCAACTGTCCAAGAAAAATCACATTTTATGATAGAATTTGGCATGCTGGAACCAAACGATGAGTTGCCCAAGCAAAAGAAGGAAAGCTTTATTAAAGATGCAACTGATGAATCCCCAACTAATCAACTGCCAACTTCAGGCGAAGCGAAGAAACGGAGATTTTAGGGGACGCGTTGTGAATTGACATCGTATGGAAAGGAATTGTGAAATTACAATTGATACGTGATAGTACGATTGGTATTCATTGTCATGTAGATTTTTTTTCTTTTTCGATACAGGAAAACACATGTATTTAATCATTATTACGGCCTGTTATACACAGAACTAAACACTTAATCTTTTAAAGTAAGATTACACATCACTTATTTTAAATCAATTAAGAAACATCGTTGCGACAATCAATCGCATATAGAATAAGTACCTATTCTTTTAAAGTACATGTTAAAATTATATTATAATTATACTAAAAATAATATAAAATTTTAATTGCATCAAATGCTTATAAAAAATATACTCTTAGTGATTCAAATACGAACAAACTTACACTGTTATTACGTGATAGAATCACCAACCTACATCTCTTCGGTGCCATTGTCATATAGTTTATATAATTTAATTATTAATTTTATATGTTCATTAATTAATATAAATTTTGTATACAATTTGTACAAACAGTTTTTATATTTATCACCACTCAAACCTAAAATTTTAAAATTTTATAGCATATAATAAATTACTTTTATATAAATTTATTTTGTTATTATATGAAGTTAATAAATTAATTTATATAATATTTTAATTTTTAAGATTTTTTATAGTTTTTTTTGTCGTTTTAAGTGATTTGTCGTTTATTAATTAGATGCTGAATTTTGATAATTAATTTATTATCTAATTAATAAATAATACATCAGTTGTGATAAAAAAAATTGAGATTGATAATTCGTGTATAATATTAATCTACTATTTATAATAAAGTGGCATAATTTTAGATGGATAAACTCAACTAATTTTTTTTAACCATAAGTTATGACTTGACAAGCATTAGTGGCGACAATGCCACGAAGTAATATAAAGAGTAATGCCCGCGCTCCAAATTTTTTTGTTATAGCAATACATTTAGTTAATTAAATTTCATAAATATTAAAAAAACAATATTTTATAAATTATTTTATATATTAGCAAATTAATTTTATTTAATTAAATGAATATAAAATTTTTATATAAATTATATATTTAATATTTTTAATGATATATTTTTTATTTTTTTACTTAAGATATCATATATACTAAAAAATTATATGTTTCAATTCAAGAAAAGTATTTAAAGAACTTCCAAATGTGATATAATTTTTTAAAAATAAATGTGTTAATTTAATTATTATTGATTTATTCTTATATATCTTATTATTGATAAAATTTTTATTAATAAAAAATTTTATAGGTGGGTTATAAATATAAAAAAATTAATAAAATATAACGACCATAGAATTGAGAAAAATTTAACGTTTACACTATTCCTGTAAGTATTATAAAGGAAGTTATTAATATATAATTGAATGTGATCAAATATTAATATAATATTGAACATAAATAATAATCATAAATTTATTTTTTGTTTAAAAATTTTGTAATTAATATAATATAAAAATATTATTATAATTTATGATCGGGGATGTTTTTGTTATTGTACAAACTAATTTTAAAATATTATAATTTTTATTTTTTATGGATAATATAAAAAATATTATTATAATTTATGATAGGGATGTTTATGTTATTGTATAAACAAATTTATAAAATATTATAATTTAATTTTTATGGGTAATTTGTTAATTTACACGGGGTGGTGTTAACAAAATGTGGAGTGGGCATATCACGACATGCATATGGAGTGAGCCCAAAGTCGAATTCCACAGAAAAGGCCCAAAGCCCTACATTCACCATGCCGTAAGCACCTTTGCTGCCCTAAACAAGCTAAAGCAGTGATTCAGATGGGTTCCGTACAATCCATTGTTCCTTCTGTTCCGTTGCCTTCGAAGTTGACAGTCACAACACAGAACCCGCCACACTTGATACTCTCTAACAAAGCCCGCCGCTCTCCTCCCAACAAAATGAATCTAGCAAAACAATCAAAACTCCTCTTTAAGCGTCACCCTTTTATCCTCTTCCACTGCCTCTCTACCGAAACCAACCCACAATCACCGTTACCACAGCTATCATCACAAGACTCGGAATCATCAATAATTACTCAAGCATTGGATCTCCTTCTCCAAACCTCACAACATTAATGGAGTTCCTTCGCCCAACTCAATCGCCTCCTATTCTCTTCCTCTCCATCTCCTCGTCTTCTTTTTCAAATCACCCGCCGCTTTCCTTCCTCTTTTCAGTTACATTCAATCCAAGTTACTTTCGGAGGAAAACACCTCATATCTCTCTTATATTTATCAAGTCCTGTTGGAGCTCGCCCCACCTGTGAATCAATGCGGCTGAAAAGCTCTTTGACCTTTATAAAGCAAGCGAAGACCACAATGTTCCTCTTTCCATAAACTTCGTCACGTTTCTCATTCGCTTCTTTGGGAAGGATAATATGGTTGACAAGTCGCTTCTTGTGTACGATGAACTTGACACCAATATTAGGAACACGCATATACGCGATGTGTTGATTGATTTTCTATAGAGAGACGGTCGTGTTCGTGATGCGTTCAATGGGTTGGACGAAATGCTTGATCGGGAGTACAATATTCCGCCTAATGAGCTTACTGCGGATATTGTTTTCTAGGCGTCAAAGAAGGAGCACGTAAGGAGGGCTCTCACTGATGAAGAAATAGTTGCTTTGGTGAGTAAATTCGGTCAACATGGTATTTTTCCTTACAAAGTTTGGTTAAGCCAATTGATTGATATATTTTGTAGAAATGGAAAGGGATCAAGCTTGGGACGTTTTACTTGAATTGATGAGACTGTGTGCTGCGTGGAAGTAGCTTCTTGCAATGCGCTTTTGACTGTTTTAGAAAAGGATGGAGATTTTAAGAGAATGAATCAGCTATTGGAGGAGATGAAGGAAAGTTATATTGAGCCTAATGTTGTGATGTTTGGGATTCTTATCAACCTTCTGTGCAAGTCATATAAAGTTGAAGCTTTAGAATTGTTTGAGAAATGAGCGGACGAAAAGACAGTGATGGGATTTCTGTGGAGCCAGATTTAATTATCTATAATAGTTTGATTGATGGATTTTGTAAAGTGGGAAGGCAAGATGAAGGATTGGGTTTGATGGAACGGATGAGATCGCAAAAAGGTCGTGCACCTGATGTTACCGACAATTGCTTAATCGAAGGGTTTTGTAAATCAGGAAATATAGAGAGGGGGCAAGAGCTTTTTGATCAGATGAAGGAGGAGGAAATTATTCCAAATACGATTACTATAATACTTTGATCGACGGCATGTGTAGACACGGAAGAATCAGTAGTGCAGTTGAGTTTTCCAAGGAGATGAAGAGGAAAGGTTTGCTAGGTAATGCTGTTACTTACTAAACCCTGATCAATTCCTTTTGTAATGTTAACAATATTCAAGAGGCAATGGAATGGTTTGATGATATGAGTGTAACTGGTTGCTCTGCTAATGCAATTGTTTACTATACTTTGATCTCTGGTTTGTCTCGAGCTAGAAGGATGAATGATGCCAGCCTTGTTGTATCAAAACTGAAAGAATCTGGGTTTTGCCCCGACATTGCTTGCTGCAATGTTCTGATTTCTGGATTTTGCAAGGAGAACATGCTGGATAAAGCTTATGAGGTGCTCAAGGAAATGGAGGATGTTGGAACGAAGCCCAATAGTGTCATATATAATAATTTCCTTTTTGAGCAAATCTGGGAACTTTTCAGCTGCCCATAGAGCGATGAAAAAGATGATTAAGGACGGTTTGGTGCCTAATGTTGTTACGCATGGAGCGCTAATACATGCATTCTGCTTAAATGGCCTTGTTGATGAAGCCATGAAGATTTTCAAAGACATGAGTTCTGCATCAAAGATTGCGCCGAACAGTGTAATATACAATATTCTCATATATTCACTGTGCAAGAATAATCAAGTAGAACTTGCTCTTTTTCTAATGGATGATATGAAAGTTAAGGGGGTGAGGCCAAATACAGCCACATACAATGCTATGTTTAAAGGACTTCGGGTGAACAATATGTTGGAGAAAGCATAGAAACTGATGGATAAAATGATTGAGAATGCTTGTCATCCTGATTATATATCCATGGAGATTCTTATCGAATGGATTTCTGCAGCACGTCAAACAGAAAAATTTTTAAAAATTGTGCGAGTATATGCTGTTTCTGCTTCTCCTTCATTGAGTGGGTGCTGCGAGGTAGTTAGGACTGCTGGAATTGTGTCTGCTGCTGATGAGATGAGTTGGCGAGGTCCAGGAGAGATTGAGTTGGCCATGTCCAGGAGAACGTAAACCACCCCAAACTCACACCGATGTTGATTGGAGACTCCTTGTTCTACTGGATACACTTTGAGCGTTTCGAAGCTGCAATTTTAAGCCTCGCATGTCCATGCAAGATTGCAGCCTCTCCTTAAGGAATGAAGAAAAGAGACATCTATGCTTGTGATGCATGGGATCAAGTCATAAGCAATTTCTATTTTTTGCAACCTGAGAGTCACTTGTCACTTGGAAACCTTTGGCAGCAAGGGAAGAGAACCATTACTCTTCCGATGCTAAATTATTTTGGAAGAAAGGTTGATAAATTTTCAAATGATCTCAGTCAAATTACATTGTCAAAACTCCTACCGGTGCTGTTTTCCTGTATTGTACACAGTGCATGAACAAGAACTCTAAAGCACAAACGTATGAAACCAAATCCATAGATGGTTATTATTATGTTAGAGTCGAAGTGGTTCATTGTTGTGCTAGGCTTTTGAAACTACCATGACATCCGTTGTGTTAAGAGGATATGTTAGTCTTGCTGATTCAAATATTCTGTTCGAATAAAACTTCGATTTGGTTATTGAATTATTGCTTGGTTGCTACTCTGAGAATCCAAGGATAAGCTTAATTCCTCCTCCTGTCCAGGGAGCGTTCACACGTAGTACCAGCTTGGAGGCAGGCATATTCCTTAAAACGACAGCTGTCAGTTTGTACCAGCGAATATCAACCTTGCCAAGCCCAGTGATCCAATTGACAGTAATTATTATTATTAATCAGCGCCAGAAACTAGAAATCGCAGCATTCAAACAGAGTCATCTCGTCCCCGGAAAATAGAAATCGCACGAAATAGCCAAGTTCTCTATCTTCTCACGAGTCACAAAAAATTGATAAAGTTGATCAAATTCCCAAAAATTGGTTAAAATAAATGAACAGCTACACTTTTTTTATTTTACATGTATAGTTACGTTAAGAAACAGGAATGATTTTGTTTTCCTCTACAAGACTAATGGAGATACAAAAGCATGTTGGTTTTCGGTTCTACCAAAAGCCGGAGAAATTCTCTCATATACATAGAATTATTGTATTATAATATATAACAATACGCGTCAAACGTTGACTTGTTCAGCAAGTCAGATCCCACCAGCAGCTGTTGTTGCAGCGTTGTCAGCAACCCAAGGAAGAACAAAACATGCCGAAAAATGATCTGTTAAACTCTCTTCAGATCCAGGTCCGTCCAAACCCACAAAGAAATCATCACTAATTCCAATATCTGATACCCCAAACTCTTCTTCTTCATCATCTTCTAGCAAATCTAGTTCTCTGCTTTCGGAGTTTGTACGTTGGGGTACAGTCTCTTCTTCCATGGAGGTTACAGGAGAAGAGGAAGAGAAAGTGGGCTTGCCTGAGGAAGTGGGAGGAGAAGGTTTGTTAGATTCACTGGCAGCCGTGTTTTGGGGCGTAAAAGGCTTCTGGCGCGTGCTGCCGGCAAGTGAGTTTTTGTGGGTCGGAGCTGGATGGTCGTGCTCTGCTGTGTATGTGACTATGAACATACCCGGGTCGGATCTGTTTCGCTCCACTTGTTTCCGGGCCAAACACCCCTTTGAACTGCTACATCTGTAATAACCCCTGTTGATGAAGATCAATTACGAAAATTAGTAAAAGAAAACTGAATTAAACATATCTAAATACAAGTATGCATAAGAGAAAAAACATGAAAAATTATTGGTAAAATGAACTTCAATATCTTGAAGATGAACCTGGGATAAGGAGAGCCTTTGATGGGTTTTTGCCCATATTTTCTCCAAGCCCAAACATCTGAAGAGAGACTTTCAGCTGCTACATGACAAATTCTTTTCAGCAGATTCTTTCTGTATAGAAAAGGAAATAATAAACAAAGAAAATATATTAGCACAAATCAACAACAGAGCTGTTTATATCATGAGATGAGTGTTTGCTAAAATATGAAGAAAAGGTACCTTCTTTTGGATCGAGGAGAATGAGAATTTGCAGTAGTGCAGCTGATTACGGACCCAACATTAGACTGCTTAAGCTGTTGCTGCCGTTGCTGTTTGAACTGTGTTTGGTCCTTTGATGAAGTACTGATAGAAGAGAGAGAAGAGGAGATGGTTTTGCTAGTGATATTCGTAGGAGGAGAAATAGGTTGAGGTTTGGGATAGAACGGTTTATAAAGCTCGTGCAACTCTTCAATAGCATTTCTAGCTTCAAAAGTATCAGCCAAAGAGAAAAGATGACTACTTTGTTCACTACTAAATGAAGAAAACCAAGATTGAGAATCAAAATCAGCCTTGTAAGATGAGGTGGTAGTGGCCGTAGTTGTCGTCGTGTTAGTGTTGGCGGAGGAAGTGTTACAGCCTCTGACCACCGCATGCAGATCCCAGTCAACCTCCATAGCTGATTTCTCAAATCTTCAAGAGACAACCCTGTGAATATGTACCCTCCTTTCCCTCTGCTACTACTGTCAGAGAAAAATAAGGAGAGACAGACAAAAGAAGGCGCTGACTTTGGAAAGGCAAAACAAGAGTGGTGTAATAAGTGGGAAAACAATTATATATGCACTTAGTATATATAGAAAGCAAGAGGGCGGAAAAATAATAAAAAACAGTCTAGAGAGAGAAATAAGCTGTCTTGCTTAGAGAGAAAAAATAAGACCAAAGAGGTTGGCATCTCTATGTTATCATGTCGTTTGTAGTTATACTTCCGGTTCAGACATTAAAAGCTGGTATTGAGCGTTTAAAAGTGGTATTGGGGTTGACTTTGTATTTGTCAAAGGAGAAAGATGGTTTTGGCTATTGATTTTTTTGATTGATAAGTAAAAGTGCACGCGCTGTGATGAGGCTCGTGGGCTACCGACAAATAGAAAAAGTTAGAGGCCTGTTAATTGGGTACTCCTATCAACGAAGTTGGGTGCTGCCGTTATGGTGAACGCAGTGTGGTGGGTTGAATTCAAAACATGCTTTACGCGCTTTCTACAGCCTGTCGGTATATCTCTCCTAAATAAGATGAAATGACTCCAGTTTGTAATTGTTGGAATTTCCACAAGAGATCTGGTATTTGTATTTATAATATTTTTTTGTTTATAATTTGTATTTATATTCATGTTTATTAATCATAATATTAAAATCGTAATTACGTTATATGAAAGATAATATACGTATGAATATATTCGTAAATGTTCATTTTAATTTGGACAATTTTTTATTTTTTAAATAATTTTAATTATTATAACATAAATATTTCACAATTTTTTATTATTTTTATTAATATTATAATTTTTATAATTTAACTAAAAAATTAAAAATTCAATATATTATATAATAGCTTCTATGAATAATAAATATAAGGATGAAATCAGCAGCTACTAAACGAAAAAAATTAACATCTAGAAATATAATCAAATATATCTCTTATAAATATTTATTTCAAAATCAACGCAAGTACTGCGGTATCTTTTATATTAATAAGAGTAAATGCTTATTTACGTAATCACTCTGATTATGTTATCAAACGCAATGTAGTTTAGATTTGAAATTGTTCGAGCATGATACCTTTAAGAGTGAAGCCTTGTTAACATCAGCAACCTCAATTCTAAGTTGGTCATGTCACTCTCATCTCTTCTTGAAACGAACTTGTCAATAATACGCAAGAGTATTTTTGAACAAGGCTCTAAAATTTTCTTTTTTGAGTTGAGGATTATTACTTTCACACTTACTTTTAATCGCGTTTACTCAATATTATAAAAAGTGAGTGTGGTGAAAGTAATTATATGTTAGACTTTGTATATATACTCTATTTTCTCAAATTCTATAAATCACTGTTATATATTAAACTACCTTTTATATGTATGACAGTAAAATAGTAATAATACTAAATAATAATAGTAATACAGTTAAATTAATTGAAGATTGCTTGCCTCTTTTATAAAAGTGTCAACTCCTTTTATTCTTTTAGTAATTACATAGATATATTTATAAAATACGGCAACTACCCTTATAAAAAATATTAAATTAAATATTAAAAGGATTGGATTTTATTTTCTCATCTTTAAGAATTCTTTTAATCAATGCATATTAATTATTCGCCATCTCTTTTATTTTCACAGCTAATAATAAATATTTATAATAAATATTTATAAGGTGACTCAATAT
Source organism: Trichilia hirta (assembly GCA_035221805.1). Taxonomy (NCBI): domain Eukaryota; kingdom Viridiplantae; phylum Streptophyta; class Magnoliopsida; order Sapindales; family Meliaceae; genus Trichilia; species Trichilia hirta. Next base: position 4,835,052 of record JAWDEX010000002.1, on the reverse strand, counting down.
ATATTCCTTAATTTATATATATGTATATATTTTTTATTATTTTATTTCATCACTTATGATTAATTTAAGTATCAAAATTTTTTTGTTTAAAGGTTAACATTACTTTAAGCTTTTTGTGCCTACAAGTTTGTGAGAGGAAAATCTTTTTTTTTTTTCTTTTTTTTTTTGTTACGTGATATTTAAAGTCAGTTTAATTATCCCAAGTCAGCATAGCAAAATTTACACATTAACACTAAGAATTAATTTTCATAATTTAATTACAAATTATTTGATGTGCATAAGTCAATAATTATTTAAAGAAAGAAATAGTTAAAGGTTAATTAAAAGGGATTGTATTCGCCAATTAACGAAGTTATTCTTTATTTTTTTTATTTTTAACTGAGAGGATGGCTGCAAATTAAGCTAAATATTAAACAATCGATTACGAAATGGACGCCGTTCAACTTGTCTCCCACTGAATTTTGATAGGAGCCTGTCCCGAAGCAAACAAATTTAATAAATGTTAGTTGAAACTTTTGGGTAAGGTTGCAGTCTAGATAATGTATAGAATAACTGTAAAAAATTTTAATTACATATAATAAAATTTTTAATTACATTTTTTATTTTTACAATGCAATTATTACATATAATACTTTTAGAATTTATAATTTAATTTATTATATACAATAAAATTTATAAAAAAAAAAAAGCTGAGAAGTATAATAAAATGTTTGTTACATACAAAAAATAATAATCTGGCATACATTCAATACGTCATCTGCACTGTAGCACGACCCCGAACTATTTATCCACTTCAAAATTTCATGAATCCGCCACATTATTCGTTTCCCCAACGGAAAGTCCGCGCCTGGATACAGCAAAAAGGAGAGAATCTCATCCGCCACGTGCTTTGTAGGCAGCAAATTTGGAAGTTTATAATCTGGCCATTTTCACACCCGCGCGCTCGTGTGCGCGCGAACTTTTTTTATAATTATTTATTTTATAATAAGGCGCGTGGATGTGCAAGAGATAAGGCGAAGTGCAACTTGACAAACTGCAGATTTTGTGGGCCCCGCACTTTAGGTAAAAGTTATTCCGTTTCCAGCATCCCCTGCCTCGTGATTCAATGCGAAAACAGCTTTCTTTTCTTCAGAATCCAATGTACATCATCAGACGGTTAAGAATCGTTTCCTCCTTTCCATCAGGAACATCATCAGAAACACAATTTTCTACTCTTTAACGGCGGATGATTCGCTGACACTGTCTTCATAAACGTAAGCAGAGCATGCAAGTTGGAATTTCAAGACGTCGGTAACACGAGGCATTGCCGCATTGAATTGTAAGAGCGTAAGTTATTTGAAAAAAAAAAACACTTGTGGGGTAGATCTCGAATGGGCGGGCCAGCGTGCTATTTGCATATTGCTGACGCAAAATGGGTTGACCTGATCCTCCTTTGCACTAGGCGTTGGAAATAATTTTTTGTTTGACCATTATATTTTTATTTATTTATATACATATTGCAAGGGGCTTTGACCAAGTAAAGCTTATCCCAACAAGTTTTCACATCTAGCTTCATTGCAAGGAATTTAAAGGATTCCCCTTTTATTTTTGCCCTGTTCAATATTTTATGGAACATGTCAACATGGAGACAAGTAGTACTCCCAATTTTCTAGTGTATCGTTAATCATTTATGTATTGTGGGGCAAAAGATATTAATTATAGTTATTTCAATTAATTGATTATTATTTTCAACTTATACACTGCATAAATTATATTCGTAGAAAAAATCTCGCTAATAATTACAATATTTTGCATAATTTCTTTACATAAGTTGGACGTGAAAGATCTTTTACCAAAAAATATTATAAAGAGTCTGTATTTTAAATTAATTTTATTTAACAATAACTATAAATTCAAAATTTTCAAATTTTTATTTGAATTCAAAATTCAAAATTATTTTTATTTTTAATTATAAAAATTTAAAAAAATGTTAAATAGTTTAATATTTATAAAATACTAAATTTTATTTTCTTATTAGTAAGTGATAAAATTAAGTTTCGACTTTATCACTCGAGCTATGTCCCAAGAAACAAAATTTATAGACTAATTTTCTCTCGTGTATGTCTTTGATAATATTGTGCTCATCTATGTAAATTCAAATCCTTTTTTTTTTTACTTTTTTCTTTTTTTTAAAAAGAAAAAGTGAAGTGAAGTCAAAGCATGACATTTGACACTGCGATGTTAATTCAAATGCATCAAGTGATGGATCCTTAAATCTTCACTATCGTTTTGCTCCAAAGCAAATATAGAAGGGAAGAGTGTTCCACGCAGTAAAGCGATACTAATGGCACAGAATCAAGAACAACGTGAGAGAATTTCTAGAATTGAACCACCACCGCTAGCAAGGAGTATTGAAAGATAGCCTGCCGACGTACCTTTTTTATTTTATTTTATTTTTTCCACACATGTAAGCTAAAACGAAGGTATGACTGATAGAAAGATTGATATTTATCGTTAAGAGTTGTAAAGCACTTGCTCCGAAATTTTGGTAGGGATTGGTAGAATGTAGAGATCTTTTATCATCATCATCGTCTTCTTTGTCATTATTGTTGATGTCTAAATTTTTTGAGAGTGAAAAACTTAATACATTATACAAATTTTATTATTGCAATCGACGTAAAATCTCCTAACAAAGACCCTCTAGAACTACCTGAAATTACAAGAAAACGAGTTATGAGTGAAGACGAATTACCGACGAATAAACTCCTACGCTCAAATCAATGAATTATTCAAAGTCAAGTTAAAAAAAGAGATGAATTATGAGTATTTGAGTATTTACTGATCTAAAAAACTAGACTCGAAAAATGCAAATAAATGCAACTACTTAGAATCGAATCCCTCCCCAAAAGAATCGAATCCCCCCTTTTCCTTGTAGCAATTTTACCATTTATAAAGCCTCTAAACATATGAGTATCGAAGAATAGGAGATTGATTAAATAAGATTAGATATGGTTATTTTGGTAGGTCTTTTCACTATTTCTTTACGTTAGGTCTAGAGCCGCAATAAGTGCCTACAACTTGCAGGGTATGGTGCCCCTTAATGTGAAGGGATGCTTGAGTTGCTTCTTGAGAAATGTACCTGTCTGTCCCATTCAAAATTTTAATTTTTAAAGTAAAGAAATCGGGCCGCCTCGATAATCAAAGTGGAGCTCGAGATATCGAGGCAACAGGAGATAGGTCAGGTTGCTTGCTAAATAACAGTTGGGATTGGGCAATAACTGATCGATAAAAGTCATCAACATAAGCCTCCTAAATTTTTACTATTGCAAAGCGAGAGTAGAAATTTGAATGACTTTACTTTTGCCGAGACGATTTAGAATTCTAACCTGAAAGATATAGTGCTTCTAGCAACTAACGGTCCTTATTAAATGCAACAGCTTCTATTTTAATTTGCTGTTCTTCGAAAAGGGCCTGACTTAAATGCAACGTTTCTTTATAAGATGTAGTGCAGTCACGTGTAGGTATACTAGCGATTACTTTTGAATGGGTATGGCGCTTAAGATCACTCTTTTGACGTTACAAGATGTAGCACATTTTTTATCGTCTATAACTCGATCCTTCGAGCATTTAGTGATGCTTGAGTGTTGCACGACTGCCTATAAATACCCTCTATTTGCCTTCTTTTTCCTACTTTGAACTCTTGAAAACTCCAAACTTTATTCACGAGTTCCTTGATCCTTATTTCTTTGCGGCTTTCATCTTTGTTTACTCAGCTAGTCATTATTTTCACTAAGCCATCTACTTATTCGGTAAAACATTGATTATTTTGTCTATTTTATTACCTATTTTCTATGGTGATGTTATGACAGATTTATGACTCATGAGAGGGGATTATGAACCAGTCACAAAGGATTAGAGTTTATGGTCGAGGTTCTCGATAGTCAGCATGTAGTTAAGGTGGTTAGGGTAGGCGAGGAGAGAAAATGCTCGTAAGCTCTTCATCTTTCCCTGGCCTTTAGAGATGTCGATTCTATACAAAGTTTTCATCCTGATGTCCTATTCTCTGTGTGTAAAAGATGAGCACCAGTAGAGAGAGTCATCAAGTTAGGGTATGAGGTCTGTCGTCTTGGAAAACTATCAAGAAAAACTTAATACTCGGTTCACTTCCAAATTTGAGTGACGAGGGATCTACCACCAAACAGGAATTGAGTTCGAGGCTGATAGATTTTTCTCCATTATCACCATACACAACCTTGACGTATACTGGAAAGTATTCCAAGTAAACAATCTGGTAACTATGAGAATTCTTAAAAGAGAAGAAATACTAAGTCGCCTTCCTCCCAACGAAACTGTCTTTAATGAGGAGCTGTTTTTATTGAGAGTGAGGCTATCGCTTCAGCTATTCTTTGCCAGCGTACTTATGCATTTTTAGATTCCTTCATACCAGCTTATTCCTAATAGTTAAAGAATTTTGACTGGTCTATACGTGCTATGACAGGAATACTTTGGTGAGCCTCTAAGTATTTTTGAGGTGGCCTACATATACACCTTGAGAAAAAATTCAGTGTCTAACCCCGACTGGTATTATCTACAAACCAGACCAAGAACTCTGAACTCGGTGAGGGGCAACCCTTCTAGTACCAAGTACTAGAAGTACAAGTAGTTTTTTATTGGGGGCAAATAGGACCACGTCGCAGGAGGAGAGATCCCAAATAAGTTTGGGTCGACAACGGCGTGGTTAGGTCAGCTCACCCTGAGTCAGGAGTTAAAAGGCAGAATGACTTTCCTCAAAAATATTACTACTGACTAAAAAGAGATCTTATCTGAGATAAATTTAGTGGAATTGAGTCTGGTCTCCTCCTACGTCTCGCACATTACCTTAAACCAATAAAAAATAAAGGGTAGGACACCAAAGGTGCATGGTCGCGTATATAAAAGGCACTTATCATTTTTATTTTTATTTTACAGAGATGTCAGGAAAGGATCAATGTCCTTCGATTTCGAAGCACCTCGCAGCAGTAAAAAGAGTAATAAAAGGAATAGAGAGAGGGTAGTTGCCACCTCCACCCCCACAGTGCTG
>JAWDEX010000002.1:4803990-4829893 GCA_035221805.1 Trichilia hirta | reverse complement strand
TATTTAATATTGATTAAATGCATGAAATGTATATATAGGATATATATATACCTATCTATGACACATTTTACTTGAATGTGCATATATGTTTATTGTATATGTATATGCTAGTTGCATATGTTTTTAAATATGCATTTGATACATATATATGTAAACTAATGTATATTGAAATGTGTAGAAATATAGATAGATAGAAAACAAAATATTATGCTTAGTATTACAAATTCAGAATTTGTTGATCAATATTAGTAACTATTACTAATATTAAAATTGGTGTAACACGTTAATCATATCAACACAAGGGTTAACCAGTTCAGTGAATGGTTGGATCAGTTTGACCAGTTAGCATTATTTATCCAATATTTTTTTTTAAACAAAAAAAACAAGATGTCTAGTTTGATAAGTGATTTCAATCAATACACAAACTTATAATTCTTGTATGACAAGAATTAGTATCCAATAAAACTAAAACATGAATACCACACAAAAACTTGTAAGACAAGGTTTATAAAACACAAGCATATATGAACAAATTGGTTTTCCAAATTTGAAGTATGATTTTTAGATTAACACATATAATGGTTACATGTGTATTAACATTTAATGAATTGTTAATAAAATTATGCTATTGTAAGTTAAAATATTTATTCATATTATAAATAATTAATTTTAATAAATATTTTAAACTTGGTTTTAAAAGATTTATTCATATAATGAATAAATTATTGAAAAATATTTTTAATAAAAGATTTTTAAATGGTTTAAATATTTATTAAAAGTGTTTTATAAATAATAATATTTATTTAAAAGTTGAATGAATATTATATATTGATTAAAATTATTTTATAACATAATAATATTTATTCATATGATAAATGAATATTATTAAGATTTTAATTAAAAATTTAATAAATATTTTTTAAAAAATTTTTAAAATTGACTCCTTGAGTAATTATTAAATCCTAACCTCCCATTGTGAGATGATGTGAAGATTTTTGACATAAATTAGTATTCTAAAATTTTTATTATGTGAGGGATATTGATTTATGTTATAGAAATTCGTTGTTTAATTCTTGGGTGTGTATTTTCACCTTGACCAAAATTTCTATTATATGAGAAAGATGTGAAAATAATACTTTGAGAAGATGCAATAGTTCGAGTTTAACTAGTCTAAAGTACTAAGATTTTTAAAATGTGAGACATTCGAAGTTAGGATTAAGCAAAAAATCAAATCTTACATGAAGATGTAAATGAAAATAAGTTTCTTACTTATTGAGATTAATTGACCAAGATTTCTAAAATGTGAGGTTGGTTAATTTTGATAAAATGTTGATTCTCTACTAATAATTATAAAACAATTCCAACAAAATTTTGAGTTCTGTCTTGAGAGTACATGATTTAAATTAAATAGTAAAAACTAATTTGATTAGCACTTATTAACAACTATTAAAAATATTTAATGATTATTATTTAAATTGTTTGAATATGTGTAAATCAAAATGTTGATTATTATACATTATATAAGATTTTTAATAAGTTTATTTTCTATTTCTTTCTAGCGTATCAAATACTGATATAAATTGATACAAAAAATAAAATTATTAATAGTATTTTCCATAAAATTTTGGACTTTAAAAAGTTTGATAGAAACTAAGTTTAAAATTAATAAAGGAAAAATTATTTTCTCAGTAGGAGAAAAATGGAAGAATAGTTTAAAATTAATAAAGGAAAAATTATTTTCTCAGTGGGAGAAAAATTGAACATATTATGAAGTGCTGTCCTCAATACCTCCTAGAAGGTATACGTAGCTCTATGATGATCAATTATAAATTGAGTGTCACTTCAGATCATCATTTCTGAATATTAGATTCAACGGTTACATTTCATATTTGTGTCTCTCTATAGACATTACAGAATAGTTTAATATTGTCTCAAGGCGAGATCGTGTTTAGAATGGCTAATGGGGTAACAATTGCTGTTGAAGCCAAAGGATCTTGTGCACTTAGATTTCCTAGTGGATACATTATTAGATTAAATTCTGTATTGTATTTTACTTATGCCACAAGAAAAATCATTTTAATATCTGTACTACGTAAAAATGGTTATAATGTACAGTTTAATGAAAATAAATGTTTAATACATTTTTGAAATATTGTGGTGAGTAAAGCTGTGAATACAAATGAATTATATGTTATGAAATTTAGTGATAGTTATTCAATTAAATCTATTATGAATAAAAGAATTCGGGGTCAAATAAATCCTAAATATCTATGGCACTATAAATTGGATCATATTGGAGACGAGATTGATTCAATTTGGGAGAAGTGAACTTTTGAGTTCACTGGGTTCAAAACCCTTACCAATTTGTGAATCATGTCTTTAAGAAAAAATGATCAAATCTCCCTTTAAAGATAAAGGTGAGATAGCGAAGAAGCTATTAAAACTCATACATACTATTTATGTGGGCCGTTTAGCACTAAAGCCAAAGGAGAATTTAATTACTTCATTACTTTTATTGATGATATGTCACGGTATGGGTATGTGTATTTAATGAAATACAAATCTGGTTTCTTTGAAATGTTCAAGGAATTTAAAAATAAAGTAGAAAAACAGACTGAAAAGAGTATTAAAAGTCTGCAATCAGATCGTGAAGGAGAATACTTGAGTACAAAGTTTCAAGAATTCTTAAAAAATAATAGAATAATCTCTCAGTTGACTCTTTCTTATATACCACAGTTAAATGGTGTACCTGAAAGGAAGAATCATACTTTATTGGATATGGTACGATCTATAGTGAGTTTCACTGACTTGCTAGTGTATTTGTAAGAATATACTCTAATGACCGCTGCACATATTCTAAATAAAGTTTCGTCAAAATCAGTCCAAAAGACTCCGTATAAAATATAGAGTGAAAAAAACTCAGTCTCAGTTATATGAGAATTTGAGATTGTCCATTTTATATTAAAATTGTTAATCTTAATAAGGTGGATGTAAAATTAGATAAGAGAAGATTTATCGAATATCCTAAAGACAATTTAGGATATTATTTCTATTTTTTTATTGATCAGTATATTGTGGTCAGTAGAAATGCACAGTTCCTAGAAAAAGAATTCTTGATAAAAGGTAGTACAGGTAGATTGATTGAGCTTAAAGAGGGGTCTTTAGAAACTCAATCTAATAATACTAAGGCTAGACCTTCCAGTCAACAGACCTCAGTCCCAATTTAAATTTCAGTTAAGATTTCAATTAGAAAATCTTCTCAACTATTGCGATCTCTTGAGCGATACAGTCTCTTGTATAAGCAAAAGTTTGACTTTTACCTAGTGAGAGAGATAGATCATCCTGATGATCTTAGGAGTTATGAAGAAGCTATGCTGAATAGAGATTCAGGTAAATGGCCAGAGGTTATGAATTCTGAGATTTAATCCATGTACACTAATCAAGTTTAGACACTTGTTCATCCACCAGAAGAAATTATTCCTATTGATTGCAAGTGGATCTTCAAGAGAAAGCTTGGTAAGGATGGTGAGGTAGAGACTTATAAGGCACAACTAGTTGCGAAGAGGTACACTCAAAAATAAGGATTGGATTATGAGAAAATCTTCTCACTCGTAACTATAATTAAATTCATCCGAATCATGCTAATTATAGAAATATACCACGATTTAGAGATCTGACAGATGGATGTAAAAATTGCATTCTTCAACGGGTATCTTGAGAAAAATATTTATATGCAGCAATTAATCAGTTTTATATCCACTGCAGATAGAAAGAAGATATACAAATTATATCGATCCATTTATAGATTGAAGTAATCTTCTAGAAATTAGAATAAACGATTTGATGAGATGATCAAATCGTATTAATTTGAACAAAATTCAAATAAACATTATATTTATAAATGGGTTAAAGATCATGCCATAATATTTCTATATTATATATGGACGATATTATTAATGGGTAATAATATAGGCATGATGATTGAGACAAATATTTAGTTGCTCAGAACTTTCTCGATGAAGAATTTAGGAGAAGCCACCTATGTTTTGGGAATTCACATCTATAGAGATAGGGCGAAGAGGATAATAGAATTATCTCAAAAGATGTACATAGAGAAGATACTGAAGAAGCTCAGTATAGAGAACTTTAAGAGAGGTCTCCTGCCCTTCAATTACGGTCTTAATCTTTTAAAAGATATAGGTCTAAAGATTGATGAAGAGGCACAGCAGATATGTAGTATACCTTATGCTTCAACTATAGGTAGCTTAATGTAAGCAAAACTATATATACGACCTGATATAGCATATGCTGTAAGTATTACGAGCAGATATCAGGCCAATCCTGAAGAAAAATATTGGTCAACCGTGAAAATAATCCTTAAGTACTTACGAAGGATTAAGGATTTAGTTTTGACTTATAGATCTCAAGAGTTAAGTATACAGGGATATTTATATTTTGATTTTCACTCAGACCTGGATGATAGAAAATTTACATCCAATTTTATTTTTGTATGTAATAGAGGTGCTGTCAATTGAAAAAGTTTCAAACAGACGATAATAGCAGATTTTATTACTAAGGCTAAATATATTACCGCTTCAGAAGTAACAAAAAAGGCTGTTTGAATGCAAAAGTTTATATCTAAACTTGGTGTCGTTCCTAATATGAGTTATCCGATAACTTTGTTTTGTAACAACACTGAAGCTATTGCACAGGTAAAGAAACCAAAAGCATACCAAAAGTTCAAACATATTCAGCGTAAATATCATATTTTGAGAGAGTTTGTTAGAGTTGGAGAGATTATGATACAGAAGATTACTTTAGCAGACAATGCAGCTAACCCACTGACTAAAGCGATGACACAGAAATAGCTGGATCAATATCTTGAGAAGATGGATATTCGATACCACAATGAATAACTTTAGTACAAGTGGGAGCTTATTAGTGTATGTCCTAGAAACTATTTGTGTTGTCGATTTTAGGACTTATATTCTTGTATAAATTTTTATTTATTAATGAAAGAAATAATTCTTTATTTACATCCATTAGCTTCTTTCTTTATTTTTCATATAAATGAATAATGAATGCATGTAAATTGTTTAGATAATTTTATTTAAATTGTTAAATAAATTATCAAATACGTTTTCTATGTATATGGTGTTGAATGGGCAATTTTATCACATAGTAGGCATACTAAATACTGCCTAATGATATTATTTGATAATATATGTAGGCTGATAATATGTATATTATCAGAAGGACATTAGTATAAATTTATAATTAGTGAACTATTTATCGAACAGAACCGAATATCAATAAATCATATGATATACATGTAATTAATAATTTATCGATAAATTATAATAGTGTGCGACGTAATTATTTGACTTGAGATGTCTGAAATCGGACTTTATATGAATGAGTATATTTCATATAATGTATACGTGCAGAACTAATTACACATTGTACAAGAAGCCAGTTTGAGTATATTTTTTTTTTTATTTAAGTGTTCAGTTGATAGTCAAGATGGAATCTGTTGGCTTGACATATTGGGCTAAGAATTCTCATTCCCTCAATCCAAGTCAAGTTCCTAATAGAATATCGATATGATGTCTTAAATATAAGTCTATAGCCACAGCATAATATTGACATATGATCGATGATTCAAATGAGAATCGAGATTAAAATTTTGACAATCCATGAACCCCTATCTCGATAAGGATATGATAACAGAAGAATATTACTCGCACACTATGTACAATCAAGAAAAAGTTTGATGAAGATATTTCTTCATCATGACCTAGGGACTATGGCGCATTGCTAAATACTAACCATAGTCGTTGAGCAATCGAAATGTTCGGAGTCCAAGAGTTCGGCATAAGTTCACGGCTGAATCACGGTGAATCTTTATGGTCTACCAAGATTCTCTAATGTTTCTTCGCATAAGAGAGTGATAAAATATTATTGAGAGAGGGCGAACACCCTTATGATAATATAGAAACAGACCGAAATTAATACATATAACGGTTATACGTATTAACGATTTTTTAAAGTGTTAAAGAATAAATATATTGATATTAGAAGATTATTTAATGTAAATAATTTATCAAATTTGATTATTTTGATTATCAAATATGTTAAAATATGTTTTTAAGGCAAAATGGTGAAAAATAAATGAAATGATTTTATTTAGTATAAAATGATCATTTTGTCCTTAATATGATACATATGTGTAATTTATTATAAATTACATATTTAAAGTTGACAATTTTGATTATCAAATATATTAAAATATGATTTTAATTATATAAGGATACAATTTAAATTAAAATGTTTAATTTGGATAAAAATGATAAAGTTACCCTTATGTATATATTTGACCAAGTGCATTATGGTAATTATACCATATTAATGAAATTTGTTTAAATCCATCATATTAACTAAGTTGTTGATTAATATAGCTATTATCTAACTAATTTAATTATTAAATTGTTAGAGAAATATGGTTTAATATTAACGATTGATATTAATCCATATATTAGCATTTAATATGTTAATTTTTAAAAGTTTGATCAATCATGTAATAATCAAGTTTGACTTAATTTCATCCATATATCTTAGTCATGGTTGTATCACATTATTGCTAATTATTATATTATATTTATTATATAAATATGACATTAAAATAATTAAAAAAAGAATAAAAATATATAAAGGTGGATATTTTTATTTTTATTAATTTTTGATAAGAAAAATAATAATTTTTCATTTCTCTCTCAAGAAAATAGTATTAAGTGGAGAGAACTCATATTTTTAAGCTTATTTTTCATCAAATAGAAAGTACACAATTACTCTCTCAAAAATTATAAAATAATTTTTTTAAATTCTTATTATTTTTCATGAGTTATACCTAAAATTTTTGTATTAAAAATTTATATTTGAAGCATGATTTAGATCATAAAATTTTCAATTAATCTATTACACCAAGTAACAAGGGACAAAAGTACCTTTTCTTAATCGTATTATTACAAGTAAGAACTAAATATTTTTATGATTATTTGGAGAAATGTCTAGAATCATAGGGAGTATTAATAGCTTTGCCGGGAGTGCAAAAACTTTTAAATTATTTTGTAACTGTATAGATTTGAGTTCCCAGATTGCAATCTGCTGAACATGGATATGATGGTTTTCTCATAAATCTTTGCAGCTCTATCAAATTAAGCTTGGGCATTGACTTCACTATAAGCATCAATCAGATTCTTGGAATTTCTTTATGGTCTTAATTGCTAAACACTTATCATAGTAAAATCTGTGATTGCATTTTATTACGTTGTAACTTTAAAAAGTATGACCCAGTTTCCTTGTGGCATAGATTTTAATGAAACTTCAATGGAATATTTTCACTGATGTTACTATTGTCTTTCCCTTCAAACTAAAAAAAGGGAAGAAAATTTGTTTTGAAGCAAGTTCCACCACTTTGGTGTGGAAAATAATGGAGGCACATAAAAGCTGGAAGATTGATACTATGTTTTCGTAAGTTCTTAGGCCAACAGTTTCTCAGTTGCTTGTGCATACTAAGTTTTCAACTCTTAAAATAACATAAACTTCCTATGTGCTTTTGTATTTGGCAACTTTCTTTTATTTATTCTCATCCTTTCCTCTTCTTAAATTGCAGTATAAGGTACTAATATATAATAGATATTGTTCTAAGTCAATCATTGTCTTAAACAAGGAGATTGGTATCTGTATCATGACTGATTCTCTTGTCATGTTAGCTTGTACAGTCATGTCAGCTTGTTCAATTCTTTTTCTGACTCCTTCCCTACCTATCATTTATCAGACCTTAAAATTTACCATGGATGCAGGTGCTAGATTACCATGATCTTTTGGGAATGTTGAAACACCTTCATCATGCAAAGGTTAATTTAAAGCTTTCTTGTTCCTCTGTAACATATCTTACTTAAAAAATTGATTGCTATAAATTTTTTCATGTTACTCCAAAATTCTGGAATCGGCATGCATGTTGGAGAAGTCATAGACAAAGCTCTTTCTGAATACAAGGAAGAAGTGACAAACGGTTCATTTCCTGGTCCCAGTCATAGCCCATATAAAATGAACAGTAGTGATTTTAATGGCTTCTTTAATGAGTTACAGAAGTTGGGTTTGGACAAGGCAGCATCTGCGGCATCTGAAGCAGCTGAGAAGATTGATACGGCTAAATTACCTGATCAACGAAGCTGAGCAATGAAACGAATATGAGCAATCCAGCCAGAGCCTCCTTCTGACTGCTTTCCTTCACTTCGAGCTCAGTAAAAGTCTAGTAGTAACTTTTGGGCAAAAGAAATTCTTTTATTGCTATGAGTTATTTGATTAGCATATTAGAAGCATTAGAACGAGTGTGATACATTAAGGGGGAAAAAAAAAAAAAAGGAAAAAAATAAGAGTGACTTCGAAAATGGCTGTACTTGGAACATTCGTTGCTCATTATTCTTTGCACTTTTCATCAATCAAATAAACAGCTCAAAAAAAATCACATATTATGATCCCGCCAAACTGAGATTAGCATTTAGCAAAAGGTTGGAACCGAACGATGTGCTCGGTGAGCTGCCCAAGAAAAGGGGAACAGCTCCAACAAATATCAGTTAATGAATCCCAGCTAATAACACGACCAACTTCACGCAAAGCACAAAAAGGTGGATTCTAGAGGAGGTAGTAAGACTGAAATTACAATTGATAATACGATTGTATTGGTTATTATATAATTTTTATTATTATTAATTGAATAAATTTTATATTTTTATTAACCAATATAATTTGTATAAACAATTTTTATCTTTAATATTACTCAGACATAAAATATTAAATCTTTTAACATATTACTTTTATTATTATATGAAGTTAATAAGTTAATTTTTATAGCCTTTTAATTTTTAAGATTTTTATATAGACTTTTTTATTATTTTAAGTAATTTTTCATTTATTAATTCGATTATGAACTTTTATAATTGACTTATTATCTCAATTTATTATTTGATTAATGAATGATAGATCCTTGAGATGAAAAAAATTAAGATAATTATTTACTATATAATATTATTTATTATTTATAATAAGAAACATTTCAAGTTATATTTTAAGTAATGATGTGAATAAATTTTATAACTTTTAAATAAACCATCACTGTTAGTTTTATTTGTCATTTTCGTCCCCAAAAGAACTAAGGTGGCACGATTTCAGAAGGACGGATCCACCTAATGTTTTTTCCATAAGTTTAAATTCAAACTTGCAAAGCTCAATATTTTCCTCGGAAGTTGCGTACAAAAGGCTATGCAGAAAGCCCAACATTATTCGAGCAGAGTCTATGTTATCCACGCTGAGCCCAAATGCAAATGTCTGCCTCAAAGGCTCAAAATCCTACACTCATTACGGCGTAACGACCATTGCGGACCTAAACAAGCGAAACTGAGACGAAATCGGACAATCCATAGTCCCTTCTGTCGCAGTACCATCGGAGTTGACAGCTAAAACACTAACCCGCCGCATTCGCCAGTCTCTGCCAAAGCACGCTGCTCTCATCCCAACAAAATGAGTCTAATGAAACAATCAAAACTACTGCTTAAGCCTCACCCTTTAATCCTCTTTCGCCGCCTTTCTGCCGAAACCAACCCACAACCGCCGTCACCACAGTTATCATCAGAAGACTCTGAATCATCAATAATTGCTCAAGCATTAGATCTCCTTCTCCAAACCCCACAACATGAATGGAGTTCCTCCGCCCAACTCAATCGCCTCCTATTCTCTTCCTCTCTTTCTCCTCGTCTTCTTTTTCAAATCGCCCGCCGCTTTCCTTCCTCTTCAGAAGCCCTTAATTTCTTCAGTTACATTCAATCCAAGTTGCTTTCGGAGGACAAAGCCTCATCTCTCTCTTATACATTTCAAGCCGTTTTTGAGCTCGCCATCCGTGAAACCAATACGCCAGAAAAACTCTTTGACCTTTATAAATCATGCAAAGACCAAAATGTTCCTCTTTCCATCAATTCCGTTACGCTTCTGATTCGCTTCTTTGGGAAGGTTAATATGGTTGATAAGTCGCTTCTTGTGTACGATGAACTTGACCTCAATACTAGGACCACGCATATACGCAACGTATTGATAGATGTTTTATTGAGAGACGGTCGTATTCGTGATGCGTTCAATGTGCTCGACGAAATGCTCAATCGGGACTCCAATTTTCCGCCTAATGAACTTACTGGGGATATTATTTTCTACGCATCAATGAAGAAGGAGAACGTAAGGAGATTTGTCACTGATGAAGAAATAGTAGCTTTAGTGAGTAAATTCGGTCAACATGGTATTTTTCCTCACAAAGTTTGGTTAAGCCAGTTGATTAATAGATTTTGTAGAAATGGAAAAGGTGATCAAGCTTGGGACATTTTACATGAGTTGATGAGACTAGGTGCCGTTCTAGAAGCAGCTTCTTGCAATGCGCTTTTGACTGCTTTAGGAAAGGATGGAGATTTTAAGAGAATGAATCAGCTATTGGTGGAGATGAAGGAAAATGATATCGAACCTGATGTTGTGACGTTTGGGATTCTTATCAACCGTTTGTGCAAGTCATATAAAGTTGATGAGGCTTTAGAGGTGTTTGAGAAAATGAGCAGAGGAAAGGATAGTGATGGGGTTTCCGTGGAGCCAGATTTAATCATTTATAATACTTTGATTGATGGATTCTGTAAAGTGGGAAGGCAAGATGAAGGATTGGGTTTGATGGAACGGATGAGATTGCAAAAAGGTTGTGCACCTAATGTTGTTACCTACAATTGCTTAATCGACGGGTTTTGTAAATCAGGAAATATGGAGAAGGGGCAAGAGCTTTTTGATCAGATGAAAGAGGAGGGAATTATGCCAAATGTGATCACTCTTAATACTTTGACTGATGGCATGTGTAGACACGGAAGAATCAGTAGTGCGGTTGAGTTTGTGAAGGAGATGAAGGGGAAAGGTTTGCGAGGTAATGCTGTTACTTACTCTACCCTGATCAATGCTTTTTGTAATGTTAACAATATTCAAGGGGCAATGGAATGGTTTGATGATATGAGTATAGCTGGTTTCTCTGCTGATGCAATTGTTTACTATACCTTGATCTCTGGTTTGTCCCGAGCTGGTAGGATGAATGATGCCAGCCTTGTTGTATCAAAGTTGAAAGAAGCTGGGTTCTACCCTGACCTCGTGTGCTACAATGTTCTGATTTCTGGTTTTTGCCAGAAGAACATGCTGGATAAAGCTTATGAGATGCTCAAGGAAGTGGAGGATGTTGGAATGAAGCCTGATAGTGTCACATATAACACTTTAATTTCCTTCTTGAGCAAATCTGGGAATTTTTCAGCTGCCCATAGAGTGATGAAAAAGATGATTAAGGAAGGTTTGGTTCCTACTGTTGTAACATATGGAGCTCTAATACATGCATTCTGCTTAAATGGCCTTGTTGATGAAGCCATGAAGATTTTCAAAGACATGAGTTCTGCATCAAAGATTGCACCGAACACTGTAATATACAATATTCTCATAGATTCGCTGTGTAAAAATAATCAAGTTGAACTTGCTCTTTTTCTGATGGATGATATGAAAGTTAAGGGGGCGAGGCCAAATACAGCCACATACAATGCCATGTTTAAAGGTCTTCGGGAGAACAATATGCTGGAGAAAGCATTGAAGTTGATGGATAAAATGATTGAGAATGCTTGTCATCCTGATTATATATCCATGGAGATTCTTACAGAATGGCTTTCTGCAGTAGGTCAAACAGAAAAGTTAAAGAAGTTTGTGCAAGGATATGCTGTTTCTGCTGCTCCTGCATAGTGTGGATGCTGCGAGGAGAGGTTAGGATTCCTGGAATTGCATCTGCTGATGATGAGATGAGTTGGCCATGTCCAGGAGAGCAGAAACCAGCCCAAACTTCTGAGCATGTAATTTCTTCATTCTTTGTGGACCCCTCTGTTCGTCTATGTCGTTGATTGGAGGCTCCCAGTTATGCTGGATACACTTCGAGCATTTCGAGGCTGCATTTACAAGCCTTGCACGTCCTTTTCAGATTTTCTCCTCTCCTTAAGGAACGGAGAAAAGAGGCATCTATGCTTGTGATGCATGTGACCGAGTTATATGCAATTTCCATTGCAACCTGAGAGTTATTTCTCACCGAGAAACTATTGGCAATGAGCGTAGAGAACGCAAAGTATTCCGATCCTAAATTATTTTGGAAGACTGGTTGATAAATTTTCTCGTGTTCTCAATCAAATTGCACGGTGAAAACACTTGCCGATATTGCCTTGCTGTATTGCATTCAATGCATCAACAAGAACTGTAAAGCGTACAAAGTATGAAATCCATAGATCATAGATGGCATCTATTGTGTACGTTAGAATCGAAATGGTTCATTGTTGTGCCAGTTTTTCGGAATTGCCATGACATCTGTTTTGTTTTAAGAGGAGATGAATCTCCCTGATTCAATTATTCTGTTCGAGTAAAACTTCCCTTTGGATATTGAGTTATTATTCAGTCGCTACTCGGAGAATCCAAATATGAGATTAATTCCTCCTGCTGTTCACACAACATTCGCACGTAGAACAAGCTTGAAGGCAGCCAGATTCCTTAAATCGACAGCCGTCTGTGTGAACCCCACGAAGCCAAGTGGTCCAGTTGACAGAAATTATTATTAATCAGAGCCAGAGACCACAAATCGCATTCAAAGAGAATCATCTCAACACCATAGAACGGAAGGATGAAACCATTCTCTCTGTAGTCTCTTCTCACGAGTCACAAAAAGTTGGTTAAATTGATCATATTCCCCGAAATTAATTTAAAATAAATAAACAGCTACACTATTTTTTTTTTTTACATGTATAGTTAAATTAAGAAACAGGAATGATTCTGTTTTACACTACTGGACTAATGGATAAAAAAGCAGTGTTGGATTTTGGTTCTACCAAAAGCTAGAGAAATTCTCTCTCCTATACATAGAATTGTAACATTATAATGTATAACAATAGGCATCACGAATCAGATCCATCCAGCAGCCGTTGTTGCAGCATTGTTAGCAACCCAAGGAAGTCCAAAACTTGCAGGAAAATGATCCGTTAAACTCTCTTGAGAGCCAAGTCCCTCCAAACCCACAAAGAAATCATCACTAATTCCAATATCTGATACCCCAAACTCTTCGTCTTCGTCATCTTCTAGCAAATCTAGTTCTCTGCTTTCGGTTTTTGTACTTTGGGGTACAGTCTCTTCTTCCATGGAGGTTGCAGGAGAAGAGGAAGAGAAAGTGGGCTTGCCTGAGGAAGTGGGAGAAGGGGGTTTGTTGGAGTCACTGGCAGCCGTGTTTTGGGGCGTAAAAGGCTTCTGGCGCGTGCTGCCGGCGAGTGAGTTTTTGTGGGTCGGAGCTGGATGGTTGTGCTCTGCTGTGTATGTGACTATGAACATACCCGGGTCAGATCTGCTTCTCTCCACTTGTTTACGGGCCAAACAGCCCTTTGAACTGCTACATCTATAATAACCCCTGTCGATCAAGATCAATTACCAAAATTAGTAAGAGAAAACTGAATTCAACATATTTAGAAACAAATATACATATGATAAAAAAATATGAAAAATTATTGGTAAAACGAACTTCAATATCTTGAAGACAAACCTAGGATAAGGAGAGCCTTTGATGGGCTTTTGGCCATATTTTCTCCAAGCCCAAACGTCTGAAGAGAGACCTTCAGCTGGTACATGACAAATTCTCTTCACCTGATTCTTTCTGTATATAATAGGAAAGAATAAACAAAGAAAATATATTAGCACAAATCAACCCCCCCAACTTTTTATATCATGAGATGGGTGTTTGTTAAAATATGAAGAAAAGTTACCTTCTTTTGGATCGAGGTGTATGAGAATTTTCAGCAGTGGAACTGGTTGTCGACCTAACATGAGACTGCTTAACCAGCTGCTGCTGTTGTTTGAACTGTATTTGGTCCTTTGATGAAGTACTGATAGAAGGAAGAGAAGAATAGATGGGTTTGCTAGTGGTACTCGGAGGAGGAGAAATAGGTCGATATTTGGAGAAGAATGGTTTATAAAGCTCATGTAGCTCTTCGATAGAATTTCTGGCTTCAAAAGGATCAGCCAAAGAGGAAAGATAACTACTTTGCTCACTACTAAATGAAGAAAACCAAGATTGAGAATCAAAATCGGCCTTGAAAGATGCGGTAGTAGTAGTGGCCGTCGTTGACGTCTTGGTGGTGTTGGCGGAGGAAGTGTTACAGCCTCTGACAACAGCATGCAGATCCCAGTCAACCTCCATGGCTGATTTCTCTGGTCTTCAAGAGACAAAAATCTGTGAATCTGTACCCTCTCCTCCCTCTGCTACTACTGTTAGAGAAAAACGGAGAGAGACAGACAGACAAAAGAAGGCGCTGACTTTTGAAACGAAAGAACACGAGTGATGTAATAAGTCGGAAAACAATAATATATGCACTTTGTATATATAGAAAGAGAGAGGGTGGAAATATAATAAAAAAATGCAGTCTAGAGAGATAAATAAGCGGTTTTGTTTAGAGAGAGAAAAAAGATGCAGGGGTGTTGGCATCTCTATGTTATCTTGTCGTTTGTAGTAAGATTTCTGCTTCAGACTCTGAAAACCGGTATTGGCGGTGTAGAATTGGTATTCGGGTTGACCTGGGCAATTGTCAAAAGGGTAGGATCCCTTGGTTATCGATTTTCTGATTGATGGGAAAATTCCACGCGCTCTGCCAGAGGCTCGTGAGTTACCGACAAAAGGAAAAAGATGAAAGTGGAGGCCAGTAATTTGGGTGCTCCTATCAACGGGGTGGGCGCTGCCTTCGCGTTGTGTGCTGTAGTATGGTGGGTTGAATTTACAGTGGTTTAACGCGCATTCTAGAGCGTGTTTGTATTTGTCTTTTGATTTCGACGAATTGATTCCAACGTGCGATTATTGGAACTTCCAGAAGGAATGATTTATCTACCAAAATTTTCGTCATATTTTTATTTAGATTATTTTTCTTTCGTAATTTGTATTTGTGTTCGTGTTTATGATAAATAATAATATTAAAATCATATTTACATTCATAAAAAAAAAATATGAAAAATCATATGCGTACGAATATATTTATAAATATTAATTTTAATTTAGACAAATTTTTATTTTTTCAATAATGTTAATTTTTAAAATATCAAATATTTCACAATTTCTAATTATTTCTGCTAATATTACAATTATTATAGTTAATTAAAAAATTAATATTCAGTATAACATATAATATTTTTGAGGAAATCATATCTCTTTTCTTAATTTAATCAAAACCTATCTCTTTTAAAATATGAATAAACGAATATTTATTTTAAATATCTACGAATAGAAGTGAGTAGTGTGAATTTATTTGTTTTTGTTTTTAATTCAATAATTAAAAATATATCGTTTAAAACTATGAATAAATAAATATCTATTTTTAAATATTTAAGAATATAAATGTTTATTTAAAAAAGGAAATGTATATACTCCGTTTATATCCATAGCATATCTTTTTTATTATTTATATTTGCAAAAAATAAATTCTTTAATATTCTTATTATAAATGAAATTTTCATCGCTTCAAATTAGTGAGATAACCTTCTTTGTGTTGTTTTATTTAGATAAATATTTTTAAAAAAATATATTGAATTAAATGCCACACAATTTATAGTTTATTAAAAATTATGGTGTTTTTTTTTTGTGTTTTAAAAATATAATAAAAAATATTTAATATTAATTTTTATTAGAATTAACCTACCTTTTGTTTATTAATATTTGACATCTAAAATTTGCATAAACCATTATATGTATGAAAGTTAATATATAAAAATGATATTCAATTTTACCCTAGTTGACTAATTATTATAATAATTAAGTTTTACATGTTTAGCACATGAAAGCAAAATACACTTTCGATTTTTGTCGCAATTGAATGAATATTAGAAATGCTCAAAATCTCATAATTATCATATAAAACTCCTAGAAATATATGTAAGATAAAATTTAATTTAAATGTTGTCGAAAAACAACAAGAAAATAACACGATGAGTAATGTTCGTCATTTCAATTATTATTAAAAAAAAAAATCTAAAAATCTAAAATATTTATAATATAAATTATAAAATAGTGTAATAAATTATAATAAAAAAACATAACTATTATTTTATTTTTTATTTAATGTAAAAACTCTTATTTAATACCAGTGTACCACATCATGCGTATAAATATTTAATAAAAATCTTATTGCACTTGCATCTAGTTTAAAACCAATCAAACATGAAAATAATTATATCAATAAAAAAAGTACATATAATCAAATTTTATTAAATTTGCATTAAACTAAGAATATTTTAGGAATTTTAAGTTAAATTACAATATATTATACATCTCAAATAAAAAAGTGAATGAATTGTTATTGTCATATTATTTTACTAATTAAAATTTTTTAATTTTAAAATATTAAAATATATTTATCTCGATACAATCAAATATTAAGAGAGAGAGAGAATTAACATCATTCTTAAATTATTACTGTCTAAAACTTTATCTTCAATAAGTATCACATCATGTACCATTCTTTATCAATAAAATAAATTTATGAGATTGATTTTAGTATGTTTAACATTATTTATGGTATATTTGATGTAAATAAGTTATTAATTATTTAAAATAAAAAAAAATTAACAGTGAAAGTTCCTGAGTTTACATAGAGAAAGAGTTGTATTTACCCATTAACGATGGTACTCATACACTAAATAAGACGAGAAAAGAGGGAGAAAAAACAATTTTTTCTTATTGACACGAAGACGGGAAATTGAGCCAAATACTCTGACGAGGCAATCCATAACCGGAATGGATGCCGTTCAACTTTATTTGGAAGGAAAATTTGACGGCAGCCTGTCCCCCAGGCAAACAAATTTAATAAATGTAAACTCTAATTATTTCTCCACTCCTAAATTTTCTGTATCCACCACATTATTCGTTTCGCCAAGATGAAATTCGCTCCTGGATAAAGCAAAAAACAAAAGAAATGAATCTCATGGGGTCGCCACGTGTTTTGTAGACAACAAGTTTGCTTTTTATAGACGCCAACAAACTTTTTTTTGGTTTATCTAATCCAAGTCATTTAAATCCACGGCCCAAAAGAGAGTTCGATTAACACGGACAAAAGCTTTTTTTTATTTATTTTTTATAAGAAGGCGCGTGATGTGAAGTGGCTACTTGACAGCTTGCAGATTTTGTGGGGCCCGCATCTTTCGGTAAAAGTCATGCCGTTACCAGCATCGCCTGTCTCGTGATTCAATGCCAAACTAGCTTTCCTTTTTCTTCAGAATCCTATGATACAAGATCTAGCGGTCAAAAACTGTTTTCCACTTCGATAAATGGCATCAGCGGAAACGCATTTTTCTACTCTTTCAACGGCGGATGATTCGCTGACATTTTATTTGTAAACCTAAGTAGAACATGCTAGTTGGAATTCCAAGACGTGGGTAGCCCGAGGCATTGAATTGTAAACGTCCAGAATTATTTATTAAAAAACAAAAAAACAAAAAAAACAATCTTGTGGGGTAGATCTTTAGTAGGTGGGCCAGCTTGAGAATTTGCAAGGTGCTTACCCAAATTGGTTTGACCCGTTCCGCATTTGCGCTAGGCATTGGAAATAATTTTTTGTTTGACCGAATTGATTCGAATTTTTATTTATATATATAAATGTATAATTGCGATGGGTTTTGATCAAGTATTGCTTATCCCATCAAGTTCTCACTTCTCGCTTCATTGGAGGAATTTAAAGGATTTTCCATTTTTTCCCATTCAGTATTTTAAGGAACATGTCAACAGGGAGTGATGAAGTACTACCAATTTTCTAATGTATAATTAATTGTTTATATGCTGTGGGGCAAAAGATTTTAGTTCCAGTTATTTCAACTAATTGATTAGAAAAAACTAATTGATTAATTATATAAAATAGTTTATCTATAATTATTGTACTTATATATTAAATAAATATTTATTAATTGTCGAAAGAATACAGCTAAAAATATAATTTTTTTGTTTAGATTCTTTATATAAGTTGGATGATATAGATCTTTAAAAAAAATTATGTATAAATAGATATTTAAAAAATATCTATTTAAAAAATTATGTGATTGCACTTATAAAATATTATGTATAATTATTTAACAATAATTATATATTTAAAATTATAACATTTTATTTAAATTCAAATCTTCTTTTTTTTAATAAATAACAACAAAGTTGAGCGAACTCAAGGATTACATTTGATATTAGTTATCACTAGTTTCCTTCCTTGGATCCAATTCAGTTGACTAGCGATGTAAATAAATCCAATGCATCAAGTGATGGATCCTCAAACATTCACCACCTTTTTACTCCACAGGAAATAAAGAAGGGAAGAGAGTTCCACAAAGTAAAGTCGATATTAATGGCACAGAATGAAGAACAACATGAAAAAATTTCTAGAATTGGACCACCACCACTAAGGAGTATAACACATAACCTGCCGGCGTAGCACTATGCTTTCTGTTTGCTTTTTACACATGTCAGCTAAACCGAAGGTATGATAGATAGATTGATATTTATCGGTAAGAGTTGTAACGCACTTGCTTTGAAATTTTGGTAGCGATTGGGTTCGTTTGGTCGAGCGTAGAGATCTTTTATCATTATTATTATTATAATGCTTTTTCTTTTATATTTTAATTTTACTTGTTAGATAGATTGGGCTGAGTTTGTGGGTGCTTTAGTCAGAGCATACATTTCATTTGGTTGGTTAAACATATATACTGAAGTATTCAATTCAATCTAGTTAGGACTGAAATGGAAAACGAGCTGAAGATTTAGAGTTTCCTACTTTAATGAATAGAGTCGATAGAGACGGGAAAAGATTTGGAATGTGGCATAAAATTAATTAGCCACGACGATTTGTTCTGTGGTGGTCACGTGGGGTCGTTCTTTAATATCTTAGCACTACGTTCATTTTTCCTAAGGAGCTTTTCTTTTTCCTGTAAGAGGACGAGGGAATTATCATGGGTTTGGTACAAGGATATGGATCTGATAGAAACATTTTCTATCAAAGAGAAAGCAATCGATGGCACTCAAATTTCTTCATAAATCAATCAATCTTTTTTCAATGTACCAAATTTTAAAGCGAGCGAAGCACTTTCTGGTGGGATAGAGGTGCCACGCTAGTAAAAATAGGGTCCAGAGGGTATCACCCCACCACGAATAGGGTGTCTTAATCACTTCCTACACTTTTTATTCTATCCCTTGAGTGATTCTGTGAATTTAATTTCAGCCTTCAGTTGTGCAACCTCCATTATTAGAGGCTATCGTGATCTTTTGTGTACAATTCAAAACCCTATAGTAAGTTCCAATCCTTCAGCAGAAAATGCTGATAGTTGGACCTTTTTTTTGATGGAATAAATAGATCATGGTATTGAACTTTCTACCACGAAGTCAACTAATTTGTTATTAAATTCCATGAAGTCGTCAGCATTCTTATTTTTCGTTCATGAGATCCTTTCAAAGACAAAAACGAATGTGTAAAAGAATCTAGGGATGCGACTTTCACATTAAGGGATAATTTTCTGCTGAAAATGGTTAAGACTTAAAAAGAATGTCTCACTGTAAATTTGTAAGCCATCGAAGTATTGAACCTTCTACTTATTTTATATTTCTATTCTTGTCGACCAATAGGGACAACGTGAATATTATTCTCCTATATTTTTTCCCGTTGTCCTCGCACGTATGACATGGATTAAGTGTGTTTATAGTTATTGTACTCGTATTTAATTACAAAATCACGGCAACTTAAATGTCTAGGAAACCCTTAAAATATTTACCAAACACTTGAAATGTTGTGCTTTCAAAGAAAAGCAAGATCATCATGATAATAAACAAGGCCTTATACTAACACCAAGTAATTTTATTCCACAACAGTTATTCCAAACAAATATTAAATCTTGGTAGGTGTATGCTAACAGCTAGCGTTACATAGAGAACGAAGAAAATTTACTCACAGCTTCTAAACAGAGAATGAGAAGATCAGAACAAAGAAAATTTACTCAGTTTCTAAGCGATGCCCCTCAAAAGCAAATATCTATGGCAAGACAAGTTTAATTTCAAATCCACCGTCGTCTTGATCACATAAAAAATATAAATTCATTACGACGTCACAATGAACAATTTACCAATAAAAAAATCTAAACATGTGCCATAATTCAAGTATGGATCAAAAGGCACACACTAGAACGTACAATCTTTCCAGCTTAGAATGGTCAAAGCAAAAAATGCGAACCTAGCATATAAATTAAATTGATACAACAACTTAGAAGTATAACTAGTATGTTTTATCATTCATATCTCCGAACTATATACCCAAGAAATGGTGGAATTGAGGAAAGAATAAGAAAGAGAACCCCAATATAATGCCTGATTCTCTGCAGGGTGATTATTCTGTTCTGGTGCCACCAAACCTTTCCAAAAGCAGGTGTCGACTCTCCCCTTTCCAACTTCTTTAGGTGCTTCGAGAGATTTGGAGGGTTATCTTCACATCAGCATGCCACTTCTGTCTCAACTAGAGCTTGGCCACAATGAGCTAAGCCTGGATGCAAGTTTTGCGCTCTTATAGTCCTCCCTAAGCTGAATAAACCTGAATCAGCAGCCAAATCAGAATTACAAAAACATCAGAAAGGTAAGGACATAAATAGGATGACAACACACGTCATAGAGAGAAAAGAGATCCGTGTCAAGCATGTCAAGATAAACGTTCACTATCTGGAAATTTGTTTGGAAACTGTGATTTTAAAATTATTTCCTAGTTAAAGAATGCATAAAGAATGGAAAGTATTGGTGCTTCTCATAAATTTATAAACAATTTAAAGCATATATTTATATGGTTTATCATAATTCACTATTGAGAAATGTACATGGAATAGCATCCGAAAAAAAAAAAAAAACCAGCACTAATTGAAGGCCCTAGTGTGTTTTCACGCATAGAATAAGAACCAAAACCAATACCTTTGTGCATCTTTTCGGATACTGGGGGTACCCTCAAACAAAGTGGAGAGACTTTCAGGAGCAACAATAAAGACATTGGCCATACTGGAGAGCAATATTTCATTAGTGTATTGAGATAGAAACTGCTCAAGTAAAATCTGAAAATTTTGTATAATTTTTGCAACTTACATGCCCAACAATTCAAATTTCTCATCAACGGAAGGAGCATTGAAACTGCGCACAAATTCTCCATACTCAGTTATGTCACGCTTCAGACGTAATCCCCCACTGCAAAAAAACAGAACTTGTAATGATGAAAATCTCTAGGGAAGTTACAAGAAGTCTAGGGTTCAAATCATACTGACCCAAGGATAGGTTTCATCTACATTTATGTATTATCTAAAAGTGATTTTTTAATTTAAAAGAAAAAAGAAAAAGAAAATGCGAAGATGCGAAATGGAAGAAAGAAAGCAAAAAGAATTCAACAGAAGCCATAACCAAGTAACAGTTTACATATACAGGAAAGTCACCAGTAGACTTCTGTATTATTGAGGATCCCCAGAACCTTTTAAGATCTCTTAGATTAAAATAGAAAAAAGTAGGCCGTTCTTAACTGTTAAGAATCTACCGAAATGAAAAGCACAAAGCTTCTTGCCACCAGTGTGACTGCTGAGCAACAATGAAAAAAACTTTTGTGAAGCAAGTTTAGTTGTTTACTATTTAAATAAAAGAAACTCTAAATTTCTCATAATATCGGAATAGACTCTGACAACATTTCCATCCATAATTATCTAATATTAACTGACCTCTCTCATCCCCAAAAGGTTGGTAACGAAACCACAATGATCTTTTTTTCATTTGATATAAAAAAAATAATCATGATAATAGCAGTTTACTGTCACTGGAGGTTAAAATAAGTGAACCATAACATAATATCAGCAAAGTAGAATTACCTGGGATTAAAAGTAAATTTCTGCCAATGATTAAGCAGGCCTTTATGCAAGCGATTTCCCTAGAAGAACAAAAGATGGCATCTTATACTTGAAACTTTGAATCTAGTATATATATATATTTGACTGGAAAATAACAATATATCAGATAATAGTATCCTTCAAATCTTTGAATATGGATATCTCACTTACAACTTCCAATAGAATATCTCATCATCATTTCTCCTCTTAAGGGGGATAAAACAGTAGAAATTTAAGAAAATAAAATGTTGAATACAACCACAACACAATATTTTATGATGAACCTCACACAATTGGTTTAGATAATACGAACCGGTAGAAGTTTTTAATATGTTAAATGCATTGTTGTTCATAGAATAAATTACAGAAAATCTAAAAGTCACCCATATTTATTTACCAAATGCAAAGGGAAATCGCTCGCATTAACTAGGAAACTCAACAATATCCAACACATACCAACTCTGTCAGGAATGCTTGTTTGTTGAGACCTTCCAGTGCAGTAAATGCAGCCTCAAGCACGCGGGAAAGGTAGGCAACAACTCTATGTAAGCAATGAGATAATATTATTTGATATCAGAAAACAAAGAAACGAAAAGCTAATAATATTTGGAAGGGAAAACACTATCTGATATCCAATCACCTCTAACCGAAATCAAATAACCTAATGCCCTCTGAACCATAAAATATGTCCCTCCAGAAAATCTCAGCTAACACAGAGTAAAGAGTTAATGCTTGACACTTCATACAAGAAACAATGTAATACCAAAATTTTTTACCTCAAGATGAAAGATGAAGCAGTAACAATGGTATAAAACAAGTAATAACGTGAGAAAATAAAAAAAAAATAAAAAATAAAAAATGTTGATGCCTTTTGTATTTAGTACTAAATACACATTTGGGACAGAAAAAATAGGAAAATAAGACACCCTAAACAACTTGGGAGTCAGTAAAACATAGGATGCCTAGAAGTGGAAATCAAATTATTCAAAATATCTAGAAACACAAAATTAAAACTGCACAGTGAACAAATATGATTGAGTTCAAAATTTTACAGCTCCAAAATGAATCAACTTCAAAAGCATCCAGCTTGCAGAAACCCATCAGGTATTAGCTATATGGTTAAAGAAACGATCCAAGTTTGGGTAGCTGTACAAACCTTGTGCAAGCATTAGTGGGACGATGATCTGGAGCAATACCATCATCAGGCGATCGATAATCTGTTGCCTTTTGCTCAGCTGACAGTAACCGCTCCACCTGCATAGGCAATTTAACTATTTACCTAGAAACTATCTGATGTGCAGAAGAAAAGAAGAGATCATAAAAAAAAATTGGTTGGATCTAGAGGCTGCAGACACATTCAAAATGTCACAGAAAGAGCAATAATATCCGGATATGAGCAATTATCATCAACAAATAGAAAGAACCATTTAGATATGTGATTCTATCAGATTGTTCTTATCACCTGCTAAGGTCCACCAGAAACTATACAAAAGATGTACAAGACTCAATGCCAATAACTGACCTCTGCCATCACTGTTTCAATGCATTGTTGAAGCCCTTTATAAGCAGCAGCCTCTGCACTGGACATTGCTGTAGCCATTTCTTCACATGAGGCAGCATGTGCACCATCCACTGGTAGTAAGAGCCTAGATATAGAATTTGCAAAGTACTGCAGATAAAAGATAAGTTTATATTTATTTTCTTTTGGAAATATCAAAGCATTCTCTCATGAGCTAAATGGATTATATGTAAATAACAAGGCAAACAACATACTTGCTGAACTATAGCGACACTACTGCCACAACGTTGTACTGCAACCATGAAAGATCTGAAACTGCTTTCACCAGCAGCAGCAGCAGCTTCTGCCTACACATCAACAAATCAATCTCTATTATGTATATCTATTATTCTAGAAGTATATTGTGATCCATCTTACAGTGTAGATATTAGTGTAGACAATTTAGATAGCATAAAGTAGTATGTGAATAGGTAGTTACGGCAGATGCAGCAGCAGCAGCCACCCTTCTACTAACACTTGTGCCCAGCACAAATCTTTCCCTCAACGCTGCAGCCTCTGTCAGGCTGTCTCTAGCCCTTTCAAGTCCCTCTGTTATATACTGACTGACCTGTAAAAGAAATATCAGAGGGCCTCCGGCAAAAATTTGAAAATATTTTGCAATTTTTTAAACAACTTACTTGGTCCAACAAGCAAGTAAACACTGCTTTAACATTGGCAGCAAGGGTTGCAGGCTGTAAATAGCAAATGTAAAAATCAATTAGCAATGCAAGCTAATATTTGAATTCGGTTTACAGACATGAATTTTCCTCTGTTAACTAACCATAACTTTGCTACATGTTGTCATTTTTTAAATTATCAAATCAAGAACTATCAGATCCAAACCTAAGCAGTTATTAAAATATAATATGGATTGCAAGGAACAAATATTACTTGAGATGAAAATGAAGTGCATCTTGATATAGCTTCTTCATTCCAACGCACAAACTCTGTCACAACAGTCACAGATATCTGCTGGTGAGAAGAAGCTACCGAAGCTCCCTTAGAACGTCCAACTGTTCCTGTTGACTCAGAAATTTGCTGGCTTTCATCACGCAATTCCTCCATCTGCCAGGCATAATTCTAGTTATTGCTACTGAAGCACAATTACAGGTAAAATTGATAAACAGTAGGTGCACTTGATGCATACCTTGGTATGATATAGTTGTCTTAGAGAAGCCTGTTCATGTTCAGGATATTCTTCCTTATGAGTAGTAAAAAGACACTCTGTGACGCCTGATTCATAAGTTGGATGTCATCAATAGTTGACCAAAGAATTTAATATTGCATCAGTTTATACAATAGCATGGGAATAGGTGCCATTACAGTTTAACAGTCTCAATATACTTAACTAACAAGTAATTAAACCATGCTGTATGACCTCCAGCTTATCTTGTTTAGCTTTTAAAGGCAATGCTACTGAAAGACATCAAAAGGAGGGTTCTTAACCGTTTTAAGTACTCTCTCAACAACAGGAAGTTCTCACAGTTCTCATCAGTTATAACTAACACCATATTACATCAGCAAACATGAAAAAGACTGCTTATATCGTTTTTCTTTATTTAACATTATATTGCAAATCTATTTTCAAATTGTTGAGGGTTACATGCAAGTGTAATCAACAGTCTCCTACCATTTACCAATAAAATCTAATGCCAAAACAATATCCGCTGAAAGAAAATTAGCTGTCAGGAAAGAATTTCAGAAAGTTTCCAGGAGGCAAATAGCAATTTCCATAGTTATGTCATTACCCTCAATATCCAAATCACCACATCCCACGGCCCGTAGGTCTCTAGCAAGTTCCTGCGTCTTCTCATATGCCACAGCTAGCATTCTAAGATACTGAAGCCTCAAGCCAAATACACAAAGAGTTAAATCTGAAAGTCACTTTAATCTCACATTTTCGTAGATGTAATATAACCCCATTAATTCTACTCACTAATAGCAGTCCGCCTTCTTCCATAGGAGGCAGATTTACAAGGGAAGGTTTGTCTAATAATTTGTCCAGAATGGCAGTAACCCGTTGCTCCAAAACTCGCTGCAAGAAATATTTAGAAACAGACATTGTTCAAATATAACAAACACAAGTTTAGGATATCATGGGTGCATTTGAACATAATAACAAGATCCCAGCAAAAAGGAAAAACATGAAAGACATGGAACAAATGGAATACCTGAACTAAAATACTCATGACATAATTAGGAGAAGGGAAAACTGCTGTAATTGTGGCTGCTTCTTTCCGAACAGTATCTGCAATAAAACCAACAATATGAAAAATCCAATGCAATTCAAGCCAT
>JAWDEX010000002.1:4766460-4803890 GCA_035221805.1 Trichilia hirta | reverse complement strand
TTTCATCCACATACACCTCTATGGACAAGCCAATGAGAGGCTTAAATATTTGGTTAACTAAACGTTAAAAGGTAACCCTAGCATTTTCAGATCAAATGACATTACTTAGTAATAATATAATCCTTAATCAGTACTAAACGAAGTCTTTTTCTCTTTAGAAGAATGTATGGCTATTTGATTGTACCCAAAGAAAGCATTTATAAATCTTAAGAGTCGATGCCTGACAGTGGCGTCCACCAGCTGATCAATTTGGGGTAGAAAAAAGCTATTTTTTGGATACGCTTTGTTCATATTGGTAAAATCGACACACATTCTCCACTTTTTACTCGTCTTTCTTACCATAACCATATTAGCTACCCAATCAGGATAGCGAACTTCTCTAATGAACTCAGTTTTTAGAAATTTGTCAATCTCTTTGCCAACGGCTTGTCTCTTGTCCTGATTGAACACTCTTCTTTTTTGCTTTATAGTTTGCTAAAGGGTCGTATTACCAGCTTGTGTATGATAATTTTAGGGTTTATCCAGGGTATATCATCATGGCTCTATGCGAATACATCTTTATTCTACAACAGATATTTTTCCATCATTTAGGTCTCGTCAGAGCTGAGATAGGTGCTGATTCGGTCAGTTTTTTGAGGGTTAGACTTATCTACGATTATTTTTCTTAGCTTTTCAATAGATTTAATGGTGGGATCTTCTTCAGATGGGGCCCTGTCATCCTTCTGGGGACTTTTTCTAGCTTACCTCACACTGTTGCCATTGACATTTTTATTTTTTAGACCTCAGCTCCTCTTGAAAATACAGTGGATGGGCTTGAAAGAGGTCGCAAAATATGATCAAGCTTTCCTCTGACTTTCTGGTATTATGCCAACTTCATTATCGACCCAAAAGTTCAGTTTTAGATAGTGAATGCTCTCCACTACTTTGGTGGCCTAGAGAAACGGTCAACCCAAAATGATAGAATAT
Organism: Trichilia hirta; assembly: GCA_035221805.1. Classification (NCBI taxonomy): domain Eukaryota; kingdom Viridiplantae; phylum Streptophyta; class Magnoliopsida; order Sapindales; family Meliaceae; genus Trichilia; species Trichilia hirta. The sequence continues at coordinate 4,802,924 of JAWDEX010000002.1, read as the reverse complement.
GGCATTGACAAGTCTACTACTTGAAACTCGATTATGGCAATTTTTTATTGGGGTTTGTCTCATATAGTTATTGACAAGGACACCGTACTCAGAAACGTGACATAGAATTCTTCAAAACCATGTAAGGTAAATTCTGGATCCCTTAGCCTTACGTCTTCTATTTCCAATGCATTTAGGGTATCTTTAAAAATGATGTTAGCAGAACTTCCTGTATTAATGAGGATTTGAATGACTTCCTTTCCTCCTATCCCATTATAAATACCAGGACATTGTTGTGAGGATAATACTCCCCTACCTTATCTGTATCGATAAATATTATTAACACCGATACGACCCTTGTCTTCTTTGCCTCTCGAATATTCATGATGTGAAAATCATTACTGGGGTTCGACAGTGAGTATCTTGAATAATTTTTCTTGAAATGATTCGAATTCTCTGCCAGAATTGGCCTACTTGAAATTATCATATTCCGATACTTCTTGGTCTGATAGGGCTCTCCGTCTTTAAGATTGGCTAGCAGCTGATCCAAATATTGAAATTTTGCTAAAAGATCAGTTTGTTTCCTTAAATAAAAACAATTGTCGATGCTATGTTCGTAATACCCGTGATAATCAAAAAATTAGACGCCTAAAATATTAGCCTTCTCAAACCTGATGGAGGTTAGCTCTGTCAAGTAGAGCTCGTTGTCTTTTGCATAGTATAGAGCTTGCGAAAGGAGAACATTTAACTGAATAAAATTATTTTCACCCACCTAAGCCACTTGATGTCGTTCTTTATCTGAGGCTGACTTCTTGACTATGTCTCTTTGCCAGGGTTATCCGGAGTGCCTGTCGCTTCTTTCTTTCCAGTTGGCTCATTCATACTTCCTCAAATCTCCCCTATGAAAAAGATCTCTGTTATTTCGTTCGAGGCGGTTCACTCTTTTCTCTTGCTTCCTCAGGAATACTCGGTCATCAATGTTTATTTCGTCAAAAAGCTCCCTTTAAGTGGCCTCATATATGGTAACCGATCGCTTATTAATCGTATACCATCCCCTTTTCACTCGGAGCCCTCTCTTCAATCCTTCCAATACGAGTAGGTGGTAGAAAGCCCCTAATTGTATCACCTTCTAGTGATATCTCGACATAAAACTCTAGAAACTCTTAACAAGACCCTATTGCAATAGGAGGAGGGCGCTTGCCGTACGGGCAATTTTCACAGTGCCTCAAAACTCTTTCACAAAATTTTATCCTAATTATCGAAAGCTCCCGATAGTATCTTTTGGGATGCTTCTAAACCATATTTTGGGTGGCCCATTCAACATCAACAGGAACAATTGGCACATCTGGAGGTCACTCAGTCCTTCAATATGCATTATTTTTTTGAAGTTGTCCAAGTGCAGTGTAGGGTGGGCTTTTCCAGTATAAGGTGTGATCTGTGGCATTTTAAACTTTCTAAGGATGATCAGTTTTAGTATATCCTTGCTAAAGGGGGAATCTCGATATTTCTCTGTCTCAAATTTTTAGTCTGTGCTCCTCGATAAACTCGCCTTTATTTTCCCGATCCTAATTTCTTCCAGTATCCTCTTGACACAGGTTTCGGTCATTTGCGAGTCTATAGGTCGAGCATTATAATCTCAGGACCTGATCTCATCGAATTGAGACTGTAGGTTCACCGTGGTATGCCTTGGTCTGATGACGATTCTTGGGTCTATTTTGAGGCTACACGGGATAGCAGACATTATTGGTTCATTGCCACCTTCTACTCTTGCTCCGTCATGGGTATCAGTTTTGTGTTTTTTTTTTCTACAGATAGGTGAAGCGAGCGTTCTTGGTAGCAGCTCCCCTGGTAGGGTATTGGGCTCTTCAACCCCTTTCCCCTAAAAGATAGTTAGGCCTTACTTCTGAGGCTTCTGGCACAATTTGGTGCCTCCCTTCATATTTTTACTGCCAAACTAATGCCTTCAGCCTTGCAGCTTTCTTTTTCAACTATTGGTTTTTGTGTTCTAGTTCAAGAATCTTTCAATTATCAGTCTCCCTTACACTTCTGTGCTCTGTCAGCCCTCCTTCTATCTGTCAGAACTCACACTCCTCAGTTTTAACAGTGGCTTAATTGGCCGGACCATCAATATGGTGAGCTTGTACCTCATTTTTTTTTCAAACAATTCCTTAGTGATCCCCTTTTCGCCAGTGTTAAGAGGATCTACAACTTTTTTTTTTTTTGCACTTTCTTGGAGAGACGACTATGAGTATTCCCTACCATGTTTGCACGAAATATCTTCCAAACTTTTTATTCAGGCTTTTACCTCTTTTTTCACATACGACGCCAACTGTTGATGCATAAATTTTTTGAAAGCGACAAACTTAGCACATCACATAGATTTTACTGTTATAATCGACGTGAAGCCTCCTAACAGGGACTCTTAGAGACTACCTGAAATCACAAAAAAACGAGATAAGAGTGAAATTGGATTACCGGTAAATAAATTTTGACACTAAAGTCAGTGGATTATTTAAAGTCAAATTAAAAAGAGAGATGAATTATGAGTGTTTGAGTGTTTACTGATCCGGGAGGCTGAACTCAGAAAATGCAAATGAATGCAACTACTTTCTCTGCACTTGTTAAAAATAGCCCCCCAAAAGAATCGAATCCTCATTTTTCTTGTAACAATTTTATTATTTATAAGACCTTTATACGTGTGAGTATCGGAAAATCAAAAATTGATTAGACATAATTAGGTATGATTATTTTAGTAGGGCTTTTCACTTTTTCTTTACAATGGATTTGAGGTTGTAATGAGTGTCTGTAACTTGTAGGGCATAATGCCCCTTAACGTAAAAAGATGTTTAAGCTGCTTTTTGAGAAATGTACTTGTCTGTCTCATTCAAGACTTCCGTTTTTGAAATAAAAAAATTGGACTACCTCGATAATCAAAATAAAGATCGAGACGTCGAGGCGACAGGAAATAGACTAGCTCGATTGCTAAATAATTGTTTGAAATAAAAATATCAGTGAAAGTTATCAAGAATTATTATTATTATTATTATTATTATTATTATAATAATGCTTTAGTGATGGCGTACAATTTATTTGGTTGGTCAAACATGTATATTAAATGTATATTAAAGTGTTCAATTCAATCTGGTTTGATTGAAATGGAACAAGAGATGAAGACAGAGAGTTTCCTACTATAAAGATTAGCCGAACACGTATGTTTGGGCGACAAAGACGAGAAAAGATTTGGGATGTGGCATAAATTCAACGAGCCAAATCAAGTTGTTCTGTAGTGGTCTCGTGGGGTCCTTTTTCAATATCTTAGCAATAAAGGCCGGTTTATTATTGTGGAAATTGTAATTGGAAAAAAAGGATTAAATTAAAATTTTTTTTGATAACATTGATTTTTAATAAAATTTATAAAATTTTATAATAATATTTAAATTTTAAATAATAATTTTATATTAATAGTTGATATTTAAAATTTTTTATAATAATTTTAACATTTAAGTTACGGTATCAAAATATCAAATAAATTTTAAGTTTATATTTTTATATATCTATATCTATATCTATATTTATATCTCTCTCTGTATTTTTTTGTTTTTTATTTCCGACAATGAAATTATCATTGTTTTGGCACGAGAATATGGAACTGACAGATTTGCTATCTAGCAGATCGCAATCTGTGGCGCTCAAATGTTCGTATAGCAATCAATCTTTCTCAATGCACCAAATTTTAAAGAGAGTGAAAGCAATTTTTAGTGGGATAGAAGTACCACACCAGTAAAAGTAGGGTCCAGAGAGGATCACCCACTACAAATAGGGGTGTCTTAATCACTTCCATCCCGTTTTATGCTATCCCTTCGAGCGATTCTATGAACTTGGTAGAGGAAAACCAGGAATTTAATTTCAGCCTTCAGTTGTGCAACCTCCATTATTAGAGGCTATCGTGATCTGTCGTATACAACTCAAAGTCCCGTAGTAAGATATCATCATTCAGCAGAAAATGCTGATACTCTGATGGAAAGGAAACAGTCTTTTTTAAATGGAACGAATAGTTCAATACCACGAATTTTCAACTAGGAGTCAAGTATTTTGTTATTAAATTCAATAAAAGTCGTCATCATTCTAATTTTCTATCCATAAGTTCTTTAAAAAACGAAAACATAATGTTAAAAACATCAGGGTATGCGACTTTTAAATGAGGGGATAATTTTCTGCTGAACATGGTTAAAAGAATGGACTACTGTAAATTTGTAAGCCGTCGAAGTGTTGAACCTTCTTCTTTATATATTTCTAATCTTGTAGACCAATATAGACACCGTTAATTTTATTTTCCAATTTTTTTCCTTTTATCCGGGTTTAGGTGTGTTTATAGTTATTGAACTTGTACTTAATTTTAAAATCACTGCAACTAAAAATATAGACACTTGAAACGTTGACTTTCAAAGCAAAAGCAAAAGCACCGCAATACCAAACAACACCTTATACTAACACCAAGTAATTTTATCCCACAACAACACTTGTTCCAAACATATTAACAGATTCAGTGGTCTTGATCATAAAAAACTTAAATTCTTTAAGACGTAACACTGAACAATTTACCAATAGAAAAAATATAAGGACGTACTATAATTCTAGTATGGACCACAGATTACTAAAAAATCAACCTTCAGCATTTTTATTTCTTCCTAGAGAGTATCATTTACAAAGGCACGTACTACAACATACAATCTTTCCACCTTAGAATGGTCAAAGTAAAAATTGCAAACCTAACATATAAATTAAATTGATATATCTTAAAAGTACAACGAATATGTTTTCTCATTCATATCTCCAAACTATATACTCAGAATAAATGGTGGAATTGAGGAAAGAATAAGAAAGAGAACCCCGTTATAATATCTGATTCTCCCCAGGGAGATGATTCTGTTCTGGTGCCACCAAAACTATACAAAATGAGGTGCCGACTCTCTCCCCTTTTTAACTTCTTTAGGTGCTTTAAGAGATCTGGAAAGTTACCTTCCCAACAGCATGCCACTTCTGTCTCAACTAGAGCTTGGCCACAATGAGATAAGCCTGGATGCAAGTTTTGTGCTCTTGTAGTCCTCTCTAAGCTGTATAAACCTGAATCAGCAGCCAAATCAGAATTACAACGAGATCAAAAAGTAAGAACAGGACATAAATAGGCTAACAGCATATATCATAGTGAGAAAAGAAATCCTTGTTATGCAAGATATATGTTCACTATCTGGTGGTTTGTTTGGAAGCTGTGATTTTAAAATTATTTCCTAGTTAAAGCACTCCTCATAAGGAATGGAAAGCTTAGAACTTCGTAAACATTAAATTTAAAGCATATATTTTGTATGGTTTATCATAACTCAATACGGAGAAAACGTAACAAGGAGAAGCATCTGAAAAATAAAACAGTTTTAATTGAAAGCCGTAGTGTGTTTTAACGCATAGAATAAGAGCCCAAACCAATACCTTTGTGCATCTTTTCGGATACTGGGGGTACCCTCAAACAAAGTGGAGAGGCTTTCAGGAGCAACAATAAAGACATTGGCCATACTGAAGAGCAATATTTCATTAGTGGATTGAGATAGAAACTGCTTAAGTAAAATCTGGCAAATTTGTAAAACTTTTGCAACTTACATGCCCAACAATTCAAATTTCTCATCAACAGAAGGAGCATTAAAACTGCGCACAAATTCTCCGCACTCAGTTATGTCACGCTTCAGGCGTAATCCCCCACTGCAAAAGAGCACACCAAAAACATTGAGAAGCAGAAAATCTGAAAATGAAAATCTCTAGGGATGGTATAAGTCTAGGGTTCGAATCCCACTCACCCAAGAATGGGGAAGGGGTTTCGTCCACATTTAAGTAATCTAAAATGATTTTTTAATTTAAAAGAAAAAGAAAAAGAAAATGCAACAACGTGAAATGGCTTGGTGGTTCATGGATGATGACATATGAATAAGCTTTGAATTGGAAAAAGAAAAGTAAAAAGAATTCAACAGAAAACATAACCAAGTAACAGGTTACATTTACAGGAAAGTCCCAAGTAAACTTCACTGGCTTATTGAGGATCACCAGCACACTAAACTTTCTAAGATCTCTCAGGTTAAAAAGGAAAAAAAAGGCCACTCTTAACTATTAAGAGTCAACTGAAATGAAAAGCACAAAACTTCTTGCCACCAGTGTGACTGCTGAGCAACAATGAAAAAATTCGACTCTCACAACGTTAGAAACTTCTACTCTGTCCAGAAACCCCCAAAAGTCAACCAATACAAGAAGCACAGTAAAAGGAGAAACTCACAATGTAAGAATCTGGCATTTGGGACTCTGACTAATTCCTATTTATTCTAAATACTTTCCGGCTCAATTTTGAGAAGCAGGTGTAGTTGTCTATTATTTAAATAAAAGAAACTCTAAATTTATCACTATATTGGAATATACTCTGACAACGTTTCCATCCGTAATTATGAAATAGTAACTGACCTCTCTCATCCCCAAAAGGTGGGTAAAGAAACCACAATGATCTTTTTCTTTTGATATAAGAAACATAATCATGATAATAGCAATTTACATTTTTATTGGAGGTCAAAATAAGTACACCATTACAAAATATCAGCAAAGTAGAGTTACCTGGGACTAAAAGTGAATTTCTGCCAATGATTAAGCAGGCCTTTATGCAAGCGATTTCCCTAGAAGAATAAATACCGACATATTATTCTTGAAACTTTGAATCTGTGTATACATTTGATTGGAAACAAAACAATATATTAAATACTATTGTCCTTCAAAACTTTAAATATAGATATCTCACTTACAACTTCTGATAGAATATCTCACCACCGCCCCTCTTAAGGGGGATAAAACAATAGAAATTTAAGAAAAATCAAATGCTCAATATAACCACAGCATAATATTTTACTATGAACCTTGCACAAATGGTTAAGATAATATGAACTGATAGAAGAATTTCTTAATATGTTAAATGCTTGTTGTTTGTAGAATAAATTACAGAAAAATCTAATTAGACATAGAAGTTATCCATATTTATTTACCAAATGTAAACTCAACAATATCCAACATATACCAACTCTGTCAGGAATGCTTGTTGGTTGAGACCTTCTAGTGCGGTAAATGCAGCCTCAAGCACACTGGAAAGGTATGCAACAACTCTATATAAGCAATGAGATAATATTATTTGATATCAAAAAACATAGAAAATGAATGCTAATAACATTTGAAAGAGAAAACACTATCTGATATCCAATCATCTCTAATTGGAATCATAACCCAATACCCTCCATCCCATCCCTCAAGAAAAGCTCAGTTACCACAAAGTAAAGAATTAATGCTTGACACTTCATACAAGAAACATTGTAATACCAAAATTTTTGACCTCCGGATGAAGCAGGAATGAAGGTATAAAAAGTTAAACAAAACAAGGAGTAACGCGAGAAAACAAAACAGAATAATAAAAGGTTGATGCCTTGAATATTTGGTAATAAACACACGTTGGGGACAGAAAAAATAGGAAAATAAGACAACCTATGTGACTTGGGAGTCAGCCTAAAATATGATGCCTAGAAGTGGAAATCAAATTATTTCAAAATATCTAGAAAAATAAAATTAAAACTGCACATTGGAACACATATGGTTGACTTCAAGATTTTACAGCTCTAAAATGAATCAACTTCAAAAGCATCCAGCTGGCAGAAACCCGTCATGTACAAGCTATATGGTTAAAGGAACCGTCACAAGTTTGTGTAGCTGTACAAACCTCGTGCAAGCATTAGTGGGACGATGATCAGGAGCAATACCATCATCAGGTGATCGAAAATCTGTTGCCTTTTGTTCAGCAGACAGCACCGCTCCACCTGCATGGGCAATTTAATAATTTACCAAGAAACTATCTGATGGGCAGAAGAAAGCAGAGATCATGAAAAAAATTTGGTTGGATCTAGAGGGCGCAAACACATTCAAAATGTCACAAAAAGAGCAATAATATCTGGATATGAGCAATTATCATTAACAAAGAACCAATTTAGATATACAATTCTAGCAGATTTGTCTTATGATTTGTTGAGATCCACCATAAACTACACACAAAATGTAAAAGACTCAATGCCAATAACTGACCTCTGCCATCACAGTTTCAATGCATTTTTGAAGGCCTTTATAAGCAGCAGCCTCTGCACTGGACATTGCTGTAGCCATTTCCTCACATGAAGCAGCATGTGCACCATCCACTGGTAGTAAGAGCCTAGATATAGAATTTGCGAAGTACTGCAGACAAAAGATAAGTTCATATTTATTTTTATTTATCAATATCTTTTAAAGGTAATGCTACTGACAGACATCAAAAGGAATGTTCTTAACCAGTTAAGCTATCTTCTCAACAACAGGAAGTTCTTACAGTTCTCATCAGTTATGAATACCTCCATATTATATCAGGAAAAATGAAAAAGATAGCTTAGATCGTTTTTCTTTATTTAATATTATTTTGCAAATTTGTTTTCAAATTACTGAAGGTTACATGCAAGTGTAAGCAAATTTCATAGTTACTTCATTACCCTCAATATCCAAAGCACCACATCCCACAGCCCGTAGGTCTCTAGCAAGATCATGTGTCTTCTCATACGCCACAGCTAGCATTCTAAGATACTGAAGCCTCAAGCCAAATACACAGAGTTAAATCTGATAGTCACTTTAATCTTGCATTTCCATAGGTAAATGTAATATAACACTCTTAATTCTACTCATTAATAGCAGTCCGCCTTCTTCCATAGGAGGCAGATTTACAAGAGATGGTTTCTCTAATAATTTGTCCAGAATAGCTGTAACCCGTTGCTCCAAAACTCGCTGCAAGAAATATTTAGAAATAGACACTGTTGAATATAACCAACACAAGTTTAACATGCCTCGGGTGCATTTGAACATAATAACAGAGTCCTGGCAAAAAGGAAAAAAGAGAAAGACAAGGAACAAATGGAAGATAGAATACCTGAACTAAAATACTCATGACATAATTAGGAGAAGGGAATACAGCTGTAATTGTGGCTGCTTCTTTCTGAACAGTATCTGCAATAAAAGCAACAATAGAAAAAATCCAATGCAATTCGAGCCATAGTGTTCAGATCACCGATTATCCTTCAAACCTGTAATTTCTTTGTACAAGGAAGCAAGGCCACGGGAAACATTGCTGGGACTAACTTGAGAACCCTGATCGCCTAGAACTAGCCTGACATCTGCATTCATTACTTCCACATCAATGAACATAGGACACGTTGCCACATAATGTTGCATGGCACTGGTACCCCTGTTAAACTGCATCACAATTTGCAAATGAAAGCAATTAGATTAAGAAAAAAGATCCAATTGACACCAGTTTTAACCACCCAGATGAAACTGATAGTGGCAGCAGGGTATTCAACATAGCATACAGATCTCCAGTGCCAAAGATAAGGGCAGAAGAAATAACCAAATTGAAGTGGGAGCAGGGAAAGAAGAGGGAACTGATCATTACAAATAGCATGTTCAGAAACTATAAACTGAAAAGGTTAAGAACTTTTGTAATTCCAAGAGAATAATATCAAACATAATACACTGTTATCCCTAAGAATTTGGAAACAACATTCACACGATCTGAGTGAACCATGATTGTTTCTCAGTCACTCGTGCATATCAAAAATTGGAAAAGGGAAAAAGAAAATAGAGAAAGCAGAAGACTGGTATTGGGGTTGACATGGAAGAATTGGACCATAATTACCTGAGAAAAAATTTTAGCACAATCTGCCATGGTAGACAATTCCCTTCTCTGTGATGCTGCATCAAACCGAGATAGCAATCTGTTCTCCAGTTCCGTCCAAAGGGCAAGGACAAAAAAGAAAATTGGTGAATGTGCCATGGTTTTAAAGGGAAATCCATTGTTGATAGACAAGAAAGGGACTCAGGCAAAATATTTTCCTTAACAATGAAAAATTCCAAGAAGAGAGAGATAGATGCTTTTACAGGGGAAAAAGAAAGATAGCTCAAGGAGAGAAGAAAAAAGGAAAGGGCCTTTGAGAGAAACAATAATCCCATGAAAAAGAAAAAACACAATGCCAAGGCCGTTCACAATATTGCAACTAGCCTATCTCAAACCAACAGAAGCAGTGCACCAAGCCATTAAGAAGTCTCCAAGATGTATCATGAAACGGCTATACCTAATAAGACTGCTGAAGTGCACAAATGCCAAATTCATGACCAAATAGAAATCTCCTACAACAAAAATTTGACAAACAATAGTGGCATTAACCTCCTTAGGTAGATGAAAAATGCAACTGGCCTATACAAGGATCAACTTACCCTTTCAGCTAAGATAGGCAAAATGGAACCAGCCAATTGTCCAAACAGGCTAACTGCTTGCGTCACCATATGATCACTAACCAATGTAAGGCTCACAAGGATGATGCCAAACCATAATTGAGGACTCAACAAATAAAGCTCTTACAAAATGCCACTAAATATACAAATTACAGCATGCAGAGGAGAAGAAAGCCTTAATTGTCTAACAATACTCATAGCAAGGCTTGCAAAAACCAGTATACAAGAACCAAAGTGATGTAGCACCAAATAGAAACCAAATCTAAACAATAAAATAATGGACCCAGATAAGACTTCCAATAAGAAAATAAAACCTAATTCAACTAAAATAAAGATAATTAAAATAATTCCAAAACTAGTCTAACACATTCTACATCACAAAGAGCAAAAGAAACATGACTCTACTATCACTTCTTCCCCCAGACGCTACCACAACCACAAGGCAAGTAGATTAGTAATTCGGCAACAAGATACTAAAAGAAGGCTACAGAAATCTTCAAAATAAAACCTTCTATATTGCTATATTCAACGCAGTCATTTAAGATGATCCTAACGTTAAAACATTGAAACTTATTAAATGTATTTCAGGAAAAAGAAATGAACTTTGCTTAAGATCTTATCCATTACACTACCTGAAATACATCACCATTAAATTGTTAAAAGTACTTGAAATGATATATTGTTCTAAGTCATCTAAGTTTCGTTTCTATCTACCATCTAAAGAAAGTAAATTTCATTAAGGTTCGTTCTCATATTTTACTAAAACAGTCAAATTCTTCAAATATGATTCTGTTTCAACCGCATAAATAGCACTATATCATTTTCATAATACAATATTTCTTATATAAGGATAGCATGTGTTTCATTAATGACAATCAACTGAAAACGTTTCACTTTTCTAAATTTTCTGTACATCAGAAATTACTGTACCATTGCAGTATTCCTGAAGATTTGCCACAGCAACTTCTAATCCTTTGCTGGCAGTTGCCATATCTGATGTGCCTTGTCTTCCAATATCTTCCTCAGCAAAAGACCCTAAAATCAGAACAAGAGTGTGAAAGGCTTCAATTTTTCGTATGGACTTGAAAGATGCATCAAAACAATACCACAAGAGTCACAATGCATGGATACAAATTGTCCATTACTAAAAACATTTACATTTCTCCATTATTATATGATATCAACCAATATTACCATGAAAAATGATATCTCAATTTCTCTTTCAAACATTCGCACGTACTGTCTTTCTGTTATACTTAAATGAAATTAATCAATTGTTTTCAGAGGAACAATTAATAAAACAGTTGTATTTTATTTGCAAAATAGTTTGGTTTTCATATCCATTTGAATTTAAAAAAGAAGATTGTTAATTAAGATGATAAAACTAAAAAAAAAAAAGGATGTTATTTTCCGATTTCCCTCACCAATGTTAATAAATTTAAGATTGATGGTTTAGCTTATAAGTGTTTCAACCAACAATTTAGCACGAAACCAGGATCATCAAAAGAAAGGTGTGAGTTTGGAGGGGACCATCATGCCCATTGGAAATAATAATGAAATTTTCTCCTGAAAATACAGCTACTACAATATTACAAAAAATAATGTCAGCTTATGCAATTTCTCTGCAATTGACACAGCCTCGGCAACACGGCTGTCATCAGAAAATAAAGGTGAAAGTTCCATTAGGTCGCCCGGGCTGCTGTTAAACTCCACCAAGTACTGCAGGATTTAGATTGACAAGGGGTTAAAGCTATCTAAATAAAAGGAAAGCAAATTACCCATTTTTCTAAGGAAAACTGTTCCTTAGAAAAAACCAAAGCCAAAGTACACAGGGAGGAAACAAGGATCTTGTACATAACGACTTCTACAAGGAAAGTGTAGAAGATTTTGAAAGTGATCCTTCTATGGTCAGTATAGACTTGCTAAAATCTGATCTGATTTCATATTATTTAACAGATAATATTACCTTTATGAGGTCAATTGTTTGACCAGCTGTTACCCGCTGAGCATCTGAACTCTGACAAGAAAATAACCATCCATATGAAAATTCTACTTGATACAATAAACTAGTGATTTAACAGCATGACTGACATGCAAAGGATCAGAAGCACAGAGGAGAAATCCATACGACAACCTTACCTGCAAATGATCTCCTATTTTGGCAGCAGTCTGTCCAACACTTGATATACGAGAATCTAACCTTGCAAAGCTACCAACTAAGCCATCTACACCCTTTTCTAGCTGAAAAATACCCAAGATTCCATGTATCCCCTTAGAATAACAGTTCTTTATGGATTTACTTTGCAATTTGTATAGTTATTCTTCATTTCAATTTGAAAATGCAGCTAGATGCTTTGTGGTGCCGTAAGCAATCAATAGGTGATAATTTATATCGTGGGGTGAAGTTGTTGATCGTAAGGAATTTATGAGTTACAACAGGAAGGTTTTCTAGTTTAGATGAATTGACAATGCCAGTTTCTTTGGATTCCTGTCAGTGCATCTCCTAAAACGGCCGAAAAATAGGTAACCTCAGCAAGCATCTTGCGGTGCTTAGAATCTTGCACAGAGAGTTCCTTCTCGAGATTGAAGAGTTTTTCATCAATCTGAAACCCAAAATCAAGACAAAGGAAGAAAAACATCAGGAAAAAAAAAATGACTCTTGTACGTCGGTAGCCTAAAACCCGCCAGACACATGCCTGTTTATGAAGGTCGATCAGCTCCCTGCAAGAATCCTTGAACAGAGATGAGAGAGCGTCTACTTCCAGAAATAGAGGAGCAGACAATCCTTGGGTGAACTTCGAGGCATCAGATGGGGCCTGTTTGTGCCCATTTGGCAAAGCATCATTTCCACTGTTGACATGTCCATCTGCGGAATGAGCATCCTCTTCTTGGAAAGATGGCAGAAGCTCATTCACTAAGTTTCCAAAAAGCGCATCAAAAGAAAAATCACCCTACAAAATGAAATTTGCATCTTGAAGTTCATTTAACTAAGTCGCTTGATGAGTTGCCACCAGAACTTAACTAACAGAAGCCAACCATGAACAAACACCACGATTAAGAATAGCAATCATGTCATCAATTTGAGTATTTACCTTAAAGTCATCTATATCGAGAATGAGTGGAATAGAGCTAACTGACGACGATTTTGAAATGCTATCATTCCTGATTCCATCTCTACTCTCTTTCATCTGGTCTACGTCATGCACAATCAGAAACATAAGACCACAAAATCATGATGTATCACCACAACAAAATTATTTGTAACTTTAAGAGAAAGAAAACCAGCTAAGCTTAAATCTCAATAGCTTGCATCAATAAATAAACAAATACCTAAAATCCAATAATAAGTCAAACATCAGACCGTACTAAGTTGAATTGTTGACTGTAACACTTGGAAAAACTGCCAACAAAAACAGAAAACGAAAACTCTACATAATATCAGAAGTTCAATCAGATTCATGGCTTGCCCTAAATTACCTCCTCACTGGTAAAATTTCACTTAACCAGTATCAAAAAATGATCAGCGAATGTAATCGTAACTCGATTAGAAAGATATCTGAACTCTGGATTACACGAACTCAGTCCGCAGGTGCACAGAACGAATCTGAGAAGGGATTTGTAAATAAAATTGAAATGTTTTACCAATCGTATTAAACATTAACCAAACGAGGAGAAGAAGGCAAATGGCACCTCTTCGGCGAGTGAGAGAGATAGGGGAGAGAAACGGAGACGATGCACGGGCTTTTTGCGCCTTCCAAGCGTCGGTTGGATAGTATTTTATTTTGTCAATGGCGATATTGACCTCATGCAGGGCCCAACTGCTCAACTAACATGCTGTGAAATCTGGATATTAACGTGTTGAAACACAATTAAAATTGCAGACGGCCAACTCATTTGATGCTCTCCCAGCCACATTCAAAATTTACGAATGTATATAAGAGGGAGTAAAATTTAAATCTGTAAATAGTAAAAGAATATATATATATATAATTGCACGCAAATTTAATGCGTTTTAATTATATAATAAATAATATCCATATTGGTGGTATAACGGAGAACCGCCGTCCGAGCCTAAGCTCGAAAAAATTACAACCCCGCTGTAGTATAAGAGGTGCTCACTACCTATAATACCGAGACAAACCATTTTGAGCTGTTCGGAATTTAGAGGCCGTCTCGTTAAGTTTGAGACAACTAGAGGGTTGAGAACTATCATTGCTCTATAATACTACATCACAAGAACAGCGATGCGAAAGTGCAAGCTTACGGCATACAAAGCCCGCCTTAGCTTGATATTTATTCTTTTTAAAAATGGGAGAGTTGAAGCTATACTCGCAGATCGAGGTAACGTGAGGTTCCGCATCACATTTAAAGGTTATATGCTGCGCATTATAGTTTTTAAGTAATTATTACACCAATCTACACTCTCGCCCCATCATTCCAGCGTGATTTGCAATCGATTTTAGTACGTAACCTTCTAACAAATAAATCTTCTGTATTTACATGCTCACGCATGTAAAAATAAGAGTGTAGCATCACCCACCCTTATGAATTAAGAATTTCTTTAACGATAAAATGATTGGACTCTCAATACTTTACCTCGTTAATTTATCGTCTCAATACTTTACCTCGTTAATTTATCGTATCGATATTTTTTATTATTTAAATTACTGATATCTCAATCAATTTTGTTCTTTTGTCCTTTAATTAAAATTTTATTTAATTTATCGCATTGATATTTTTTATTATTTAAATCACTGATATCTTAATTAATTTTATTCCTTTGTCCTTTAATTAAAATCCTATTTAACATAAGTATAGAAAATTATACAATAAAAAATCAACTTTACTCTTATATATTTTTTTCTTGTATTTTTAAGTAATCAGGACATCGAGTATAAATGATTTGCTGACCCAAAACAAAACCTTCAATTGTTACATGCAATAGCCACGCAATAAATTTATGTCGTGTTTGAGATATTTTTTCACAAAATTTTTTAGACATCAATGTAATACTTAATTATAAATATTTAATAAAATGATATTCTAAATATTATTAAAAGCCACACTAATTAGGAATAAATTATATATGTTCTAACTTTATAACTGCATTTTAATATATGTACACGTAGTCTTATTGATTGTTTAGAACTCAATAATTGATTATGAAATGGCTTTAATTATCAAATGACGTCCCTTGTTAAATAAAATAACGTTGAATATAGAATAGATGAATATTTCCTTATAAAAAAAAAATGATTACGTAGAAAAAAGACACAGCACTTGCTTTAACAATGCGAAAAATGGAAACAAGGAGGCGTCGTTTTCTAATAATTTTAGCGGAAGACGGAATAATAACGATCATTAAGCGGTGAAATGATAATTGTGTAGATAATTAGGATTTAGTGGCATACACGTAGTATTGCTTATAAAATAATTGATTTTCGAAACCTTTAAATCTAAATCGGCTTGTACAATTGGAGCACAATTAGCGGATTATTAATTTTTCAATAACTAAAATTAACATTTAGTTACAATGCGGCAATTTTTTTAAAGAAAATCGAGAAACCATTTTATTTTCATATTATTTACATAATTTATGCATGCATACGTGTATAAATATTAATATAATATTATTGTATACTTGTTATGTCAATAAAAATTTTTCTTTTCACTTTTATTTCATAAATTTTTTATTTATATTGATTTGTATTTATAGTTTGTATGTTTAATATTGTTATTTTTAATAAATTTAAATCAGTAATAAATATATTTAAGTTTATTTCAAAAACTGAACATAACCAATTTAGCAATATTAAGTCCAAAGTCAAATATACTAAAATTCAGTATTTGCTGTTAAATAATTAGTAATCTTTTTTCTAAATTATACTAATATAAAAAAAGTCTTAAGCGAGAGAACTATATCACATTATTCTTATACACCATCCAATAAATTCCAGTCAAACGTACGTATTTATTAATTATTATAATAATAAATCTATTATACGCGTTATTGAATAATATCATTATAATTATCCTATTTAAATCTTTTAAAAGGATGGTGATATTTCCCTTCACTTACTAAATTTTCTAAAATTTCAATTTTGTTCTTAATTGAAACTACTAAAATAGATAACTAAATACTAATTCAATTATTATTTATTAATTTAAAAATTATTTATATCACATAAATTACATGATTGTTAAAAAATAAGTCCAAAATAAATAAAATACACTCATATGAAAAATCAATAATTAACGAGTGAAGAGTTGGTGGTGTATTGCATGTTATCGAAGCTCAAAATACACATTGAATATGGAAGATATTTTATAAATAAAAAAATAAAGTTTATTAAAAGATAAATTATAAATATAAATAAAGAACAGTTATTTTTAAATTTAACATTATACGGGATGAATTTACAAAATATTTGAAATTTTATAATTTTAAGGGTGTGCGTTAATAAGTGTGAAGGTATTGCATAAAATGAGGGGAAAATATCATCACCGTTTATGAAAAGCTCCGTTCTAAAAACCCACAACAGTAGACGGATAGCCCTGACTAGCCGTTCCATTTACTAGACTGATATTTAAGTGGCCTAAGCTTTATGGAATCGCCCAATCCATGTCAATTAACGACGAAATTTCCCAAGTTGACGGTCGACAACATGACATAAGAGCTCGAATTTTCCAACCGCAAAGATCACGGTTTTTAATTAAAAAGAAAAAAAGAAAAATTGTCCGCACATTGCACTTCACGACCCAACAAAAATGCAGATAGAATTCGATCTTCTAGCTTCTGTCTTTTTGTTTCTCCACCCGTTATAACCACTGCAAAGGCCGACTTGATGCATCGGTTCTCTTGGCGTATTCTATATATATATTTTTTAATTTCGTAACTGTAAAATTGTTTCTTTTTAATCAAATTTCATACTCATTTTGATAGAATGAGAATCCCTCGGCGTCAAATCATCAAGCTGCTTTGAATTCTGGAACATAGGACGAACAATCGACGATATCGGGCACAATTTGAGGTTTCTACTTTTGTTTTCGAAGTTTTCAAGAAGGAAATAAAGTATACGGGATATGCCACAATAGATGCACCTGCCTTGCACGTGCTATAGATATGCAAGGAGCCAAAAGTTATGTTCTCCGTTTTCCCTCTCATTCCCGCGCCTTTTATTTTAAATTCGCTCCATCTTAATAGAAAAGCAAAATTAAACGCGACAGAAGAGCAAGGCAAACACAGAGATATGGCAATCGACAACAAATTTGGGAAGACCATATGCTCAATCTGCTACGAAGATCTCAAGCCAATTGTCGAAGACCTCCAAGTTATCTCTATTTGTGGCCACGTCTTCCATGAACTCTGGTAATTGTTTGTATATCAACGTACACGTTTTTTGGTTATGAGATTGGTTTTTAATTTTTGCATTTCTTATATCGATTGATACCCTAGTTTGCAGCAATGGTTCGAGTACTGTTCGAGCTCAAAGAAGTGCACGTGTCCTGTTTGCAAGCAAGGTTGTTCAGCGAAAAATGTCAGTCGACTTTATTTTCAGTCGATTGGGGATCAAATCGATATGGCTATTTCGCAGAAGCCAAGAAATCCTGAAGTGGAAGATCCGGAGGTTTTGCGTGGTGAAGTGAAGAGACTAGAGGTCAAAGTTTCAAGGCTGAATTCAGCTTTGGAAAGTCAAGGGAAAGAGCTCAAAGGAACTAACGAGGAGGTATTATTGAAGATTATTATTACTTTTAATTAGTACTTAATAATTTTGTTATGTATTATTGGAATTATAAATAGGGCAATAAAAATGAAAATCATTAGTTTTCTAGATTTTTATTTGGTTCAATGTTAATGGGCAATTCTTGTTTTAGTTGTGTCATTCCAAGGAGCGTATAAGAGAGGAAGTAGAGTTGAAGAATGAAGCCTTAAGGAAAAAAACATCTATGGAACTGCTGTTTATTTCTAAAACTCAGGTGAATAACTTTCTTTTTCTTTATTTTGAATATTTGTATTACATTTTATTATATGTTGAAGATTACGTAAGTCTTAAGTAAAATTTAGATAAATTGTGTTATAGGAGCATGATAAATTAGCTTCGGAATGCTTGAAGCTGCAAGAAAGGAATATGGCCCTGGCGAAAGAGCTCTCGGCACTGAAATTGTGAGTGTGATTTTATATATCAGTCAGATGATTTTTTTTTTTTTTAAATTGGAATCTTGCGGCGAATTTCTGTTTGACTACTAACTAGTTGCATGATTTTCAATTAGGATATCAGATTTGAACCTGGATGAGGATGAAGTTCTAAAGTTTGCCTCTTTGGGTAACGGGGCTAACAGCAAAGATACAATTGATGTTCTAAGAAAGTCTTTGGTCATTCGTAACAAGTGAGTTAAACTTTTTTTCAGTTTATAAAGTATTATCATATATGCATCCCTAGCAAATTGGTACAATTTTCACTGTGTTTTATTATCTCTGCTGTAACTGCACAGCTGTTTTTTGAATTGGTTGGAGCTAGATTTTGTCTTTATAGGTCAAAAGATAACACTGATCGGCAATCAACTATGTTTTTCTCATGAATGTTTAGCGTATGCGTATGAAAAGTGAATAATCATCTTTTAGCACCCGTTTTTATCATTATGAAAATTCCACCTTTTGTCGTCAGAATATGGTAAGGCTAATCTTTAACAGGATAAAACATTGCTATCAATTTCCTGCACTACTTTTACTTGTCTATTTTTATTTTAATTTAATAATTGATGATGCACAAACTTCACCGCTGCCCTCTTCTGAACAGGAATTATGCAGAGTTGATGGCCAAGTGCAATCTTCTAGGGAGAGAAAAGGCCCGTTCATGTGAGAAACTTGAGAAGGCTAAAGAAAAGATAAATAAGTTAAAGGTAAGTTTGTAATAAGGAGCATTGTATAAACTTTTTTGGTGATTTGTTCTTCATTTGACTCAAATAAACCTCTTGTTACATGGACATCATCAGTTAAGGGTCCAGGAACTAGAGACAGCGGCAGAAGTAAAGGATAATGGAGTTCTGAGAGCTTTGAAATTCTCAAAAGAGAATAATCAGAAAGGAAGGTTTGAGAGCTTTGATAATGAAGTTTTGAGAGCTTCGAATGGCCCAAAGGAAACTAGTCAGAAAGTAGAAGTTTTAAAGGGTTCTGAAGATAAATCTAAATCTTTGTGTACCGACAGTATTCCAATGGTAGATCAAATGGAGCAACGTTCTGTACCCATTCATAATTTGGACCAGCCTGCAAGAATGACCAATGATTTTTTGTGCTACACCAAGCGAGAAAACTTCAAGGCTATTAGAAAAAATGACCCTGATCATGTTAAAGGTGTAAGTACCAATTTTTGTGAAAAGGAGAGAAATGCTGTATTACACGAGGATACTTCAAGACTTTCTTCGGCTGTGCTTGGACTTTCTAGTCCTGATTCACAACATCAAACCATTGTGGATGCTTTCCATAAGTCTACTACAGCAAGATTAGGTGAGATTCCAAGGGACAACAAAGAAGTTGCAGTACATTGGCCCAGTAATAGATATGAAATTGAGGGTTCAAGAGCTGGTATTGGTAGTGACAAGAGCATTTCTCCTATTGTTGAAATAGACGATGATGTAGTTGGTGAAAGTTCACAAAATCAGCCTATTCTCAACATTAAGAAAAAGTCTCCGTCTCCAATTCCATTAACTACACCAGGTATTTTCTTGGTACAATTTTAGTTGATGTTGAGTTTAAAGGGATTGCATTATCTGGAATTCTATGATGGGTTCCTTTTGTCCTCATCATATTTTCGTTGCTTCAAGAAAATCAATGTCTAATATTTTAACATCTTTTTCATTTTGCCTACCAAAAATGCTCCAGGGGATGTATGTTTCTCTAGTGGAGTGCTCGGTCCAGATGGAACAAATTGGTATTTGGGGAAATGGTGCAAGCGTGGAAAAAACAAGGGATCAAATAGTGGTGATTTGATTGCTGTTGGAGCTGATGGCAGAGGTGGTAGAGTTAAAGTTTTGAGGTCGAATCAATCCTCACTGGTGGGTTCAGACTCTTTTCCTCACTAAATTGTATTTCGTCTTAAACTATTTTCTTTGAACTTCAAGCCATATTCTTTTTCAGTTTGATAGTAGTAATCTTAACTGTGAGTTTGGTTGGCTTTTGGATTGTTTTAAGTATAAATACAAATCTATAGTTACATGTTAATTTTTCTAGGCATTACACTAAGACAAGAAGAGGGGCTATTTGGGGCTATAAGAACTAGTTTGACACGCAGAGGAGAGAGTACGAGACAGCTAGATCGATTGAATCCCAAAACCTGCAGTGAATTAATAAAATCTTTGATCATTATGCTCATAGATATTTTTAGGATTATAAAACTTGCATTTTTGGTCAAATTTCGTGGTTTAGTTATTGCCATTACCCTTATACATTTCATGAGACACCAAGTTCAATAATCTGAATTGCTTTGATCTCTTTCATGCAGGATGATAAGGAAGTTTTTTTGGGTGCCAAGAGATTAAAATACGGAGTAAAAACAAGCAGTTTACAGTCTCAAGGATGCTTGCAAATAGAACATTTCTTTGGAAGGATCAACCATTAATTGATTGTACCATGGAGTTCACATTATTAGGTAGGTAACTACTTAGATATAGTAATCTGTTGTGGCCTAAAATAAAGGCTGAAGGTCAAGAGAAATGTACGAGGAAAGAGGCAATGATATTGTTTTTCCCGAAACTGAATTGGTTAAGAAACTAAGCAAAACATTTCTTTATCTAGTTGTATACAATGTCCAAAACAAAACAAAAATGACTACTTTATGTTGCTTTTGCTGTTCCATAAACATTCGACTTCAGATTGCGTTCCAATTTCCTTGTTTCATTGATATGAACTCGTCTGAATAATCACGCACTTCTGCATACAATAATCATGTTGATTATTCTGGTTGCAACTCCATTTTACATCATAAAAATCTGTCAGTTATGCTAACCCATGGACGTAATAAGGGATATGCAAATAAATATTCAATTTGTCAATGTCTTTGGTTTGTTAATTGTCACAAGATTTGGCCAAAAGAAAAGAGTTGCCTTGCAAATCTATCTTGAATTTGGCTTTGAGGGAGAAAAACTATTCTGCATGTGTTTTAGAAACATGATTCTTGAATGCTCAGTCTGAACTATCCCTTGCCTTGTGTTTAGGTATGATGGAGTCAGGAAGTTATTTTCTCAACGCCAGAATAACCTAATTGGTAGCCTAAAATGCTTTGTGTAATGTTTTTCATCAAGGAATTTTGAAAGTTCTTACGGATTAGGTGTTGATTTTTCGTTAGCGTTGGCCTGCAGAATTTGCGGGTCTCTTTATGCCTGGGTTTTGTTGAATTTAACCTGGACGTAAAATTGTTGAATTCACTGCATCATGTCCGTGGAACAGAGGCATCAATCCAGTGAATTTATAACAGGTTTCGAACAAAAATAAAAAATTTTGGTTGACACAATAATATGACAAATTAAACGAATAAAAATATTGTTACTATTTTACCACCAACCCAAGATATTAAATTTCAAGAGTGCATTAGAAATCGAATTTGCTGAGTCATTTCTTATGTCATTTGCCTTTGTTCACCTTCACTTGTGTAAAAATGAAGTTATGAACTATTCGCATTAGATTTTGCTTTTATTGAGCAGCATGAGCTGTCATTGTTGGAAGTGCCAAACAGTTCAGTTCCTGACCAATGTGAATGGTTGATTACCCATTCACCTCTAAACTTAAGTCTCGATTTGCTTCAATCAAGTATGTTGAATAAAAATTCTCTGATATCGTGCTGTGGTAGTCATATGTTCAAACAAGTATGTTTAAATGGTAGTGAGATTAGCCAGGAAAAATTATTTGATAGTGAGGTGTCGTAGTTATGTCTACAAATGTTTGGTATTAAATTGCAATGCATCTCAAATTTTACTTTTAAAAATAAGTAAAAGTCAATAATATCGAAGTGACATGCCTTTCAAATTTTGCCTTGTAAAATAAGTAAATATCAGTAACACCATACGTCTTTAGGATGTTTTGAGATTGAGTTGTGCATTGAGATTTTTAATCTACAGCTGAAACTCTTATATAGTTTTACCGGATGGTCTTAGTTCGATTTAATTTCAAAACTTCCTAAGAAATGAATATATGATACAGTGGAACAAACGTGAGAATTAATCTTTAAGTTATTAATCTTTTTGAGATAATGTCCTCTAATCGGGCGGCTGAGAATTGCAAATTTGATACACAAGTCAGAATTCTGGCTAATGACAATCAAAAAATAATGGGAGACAGCCGGACAGGCGGGTCTAAGTGGACGCCTTGTTTGTGTTGAAGAGATTTTGTTGGGTTGACGTAGAAAGTCAAATAGCCACCGATATAGCTGACCGATGTCTGTAAATGTGACAGTTAACGTCCTTGCTTAATCAACCTACGTTGTGATGGATTATTGGTTAACAAATGAGGGCGCCGCTGATTAATTATAGGAGTTTGAGAGAAATCAAGAGCAACGGAAGGATAGGGCGTTGGTCATGTGGCCAGATGAAGATCCTGACCCAGATTAGGACTGTATTAAAAGATCGAATTGAAATTTTCATCCACATTTAAATCTCACTTGATTCTACCCTCCAAAAATTCACATAGAAGAATTTGAAATATACGATAATAATTATTTTTATAAAATTAAGTCAAAAAGAAAAAGAAAGATTAGCTATTAATTCCAAACTTCCATTATTATTTATTATCTTTTTCACTATGTCTTTTTACAGACTCCTAAGCGATAATTTAATAAATTACTCTTTCACTTTTTTTTTTTTTTTTTTTACTGCTGTTTTGCTGATATCTTGTTAAAATTAGACTTAGGCATTAAAATTTTACTATAATCTTATCAAACTTCAATTTAAGTATCGGAATTTTTTTTTTTTTTTTAATAACCAACATCACTTTCAACTTTTCTTTGGTTGTAAATACCCGGTAAGTAATGACCATTAGAATTTTGTTATATAATGCTCAAAGTTAACTCCATTGTGTCTAAATTACATAATATTTATTCAGAATTTGTACATCAACAATAAGTTGCAATGAAAGGCTGTAAATTTTAATTTAATAAAATTAAAAAATAATAGAATATTAAATAATTTTTTAAAAATAAAAAGTAATAAATATTAAGACAAAAAAATAGTAATTTACTGAGATACACAAACTAACAGTATTAGAAAAATAAAATTAATTATTTCAGATACTGTTTGTACACTTTGGTACTTATAAATTAATTTTAAAAATATAATAATCAAAATATTTGATAAATAATTATTTTTATTTTTCTAATGTTTTTTATTATTTTGAAGAATAATACCATTATCCAATTGAACTTTTAACAACTAATTTACGAATTGCGGAACTTGTCTCATGTAATCTCTCTAGGCGACAATGGAAAAGGATTCAGATTGATTGTGTTTTTATTTGAAAAACAGAAACAATAATAATTATGATTAAAAAAAAAAAAATTTAAGTCAACGGAGTAGAAATATTTAGGATACATATAATGTGTGTTTATACTGACGTACATGTATAGACTTATGTCTTCTGGTTAAAATGAGTTTCGTGTAGTTGTAATCAACTATTTTAACGGATAATAATGTGATTCAACAGACATGGACCGTAGTATACTAAAATATATTGTTAATACGTGCGACATTGAAAAGCATACTAATAGTCATACATAAATACAAGATATTTTTGTTATTTTTAATAATAATAATTATTATTATTAAAAATAAGCTGCATAAATATTATTAATTAAGATTTGGTGTTAATTTAAATATTACGTTATTTTTTTATTTTTTTTTGACATGTATATATTTTAATTTATTTAAGTAAAAATTTAGAACAGGACTTAATTTTTGTGTAACTAATATATGTATATTATTAAGGGAATCGGGAAATTTTAGATGTCAATTAACTAATTCTTCAAATCTGTGGCGCAGCCCATTGATAACAAATGGGTTGGTTAATGGTCAAGCTACTCGACGACACCATAGTGGTTAAAAAAATAAAATATAACCAATATCAATCGTTATCAACTTTTTTTGACTTTATTAAATTAAATCAAATTAAAGGTCCCCCTTCAACATTATTGTTTTAATTTATTTATAAAGTTTACACTTTCTAGTGCCATTAGGTAATTTTTCATAAAATAATTTTGTTTGAAAGTGTTGTTTATTTTTTTAAAATAATGTAAAAGTAAAAAAACTCTAAGTTGCTAAAAGTTAACAATCTGAATATGCTTCCTACCCTATTCTAATTGGAGGTAACAATTTAGGTAAATCAATTAATTTCGTGTCGTATTAATAAATTTATAATATTTTTAGTATTTTAACGCAAATTAAATTCGTTTATTAGTTATGTTATAAATTTTTAATTCAGATACGATTAATTTATTAATCTAATAACATAAAAAAATATATTTTTTTTTATTTATCAAATAAATAATTAGATTATTAATTTGATCTGACTTATTTAAACTATTTAATAAATTAATATAAAATCTTGCCTATTTAAATAATTCTTTATTTTAAATATAAATAATTAAAATTATTATACTAAATAATTATATATTTAAACACAATTATTTATTTAAATATAAGTATTTGTTTATCTAATCATATCTTAAACAGATAAACTTATTCAAAAAAATAATCCTTAAATTTAATACAATTATTAATCGTATAAGATTAATATAATTTGATTATCATTAATATTAATTTTTTCAATTTTAAATCAATTTAATTATATTGAATTTGTATCGTGACTTAAATTATCTTCTCTAATATCAACATACTATAAATTTTAATATTTTTTCATGCCAAAACTTAAGAAGCTTTTTTTAATAAATTTGAAGTAAGATCATTTTATAATAAGATGATAAACATTTTTTAATAGTATTATACCATCAGAATTTGAATTATGATAAACTTTTTTTGTTCTTGTTTTGGGTTTTAGGGTGGAGTAGAGAATTGTGATATTTAAAAAAAAAAAAAAAAAAAAAAAAAAATCGAAGTAAAATGAACAGTTTCTCCTTATTTTCATTTTTTTCTTCTTCTTTTTAGTTTTCCCGGCCACGGTTGGTGATTCATAGTAATTGAATTGCAATAGAAAGCGTATAATAATCTTGAGGATCTTCCTTTTTGAGTTTTCCCTTTTAAAATGAAAAAAAAAATATATATATATATTACTTTCTTTTACCAAACACAATCTTTTAAAATTGGATACTCCAATGCTTAGACTTGACAACCAAGCAAAGATGATTATACTTTCAAACATCTACCTTTTACTTACATCATTATGACTTAACAGTGATATCTTACAATTGAAGATTCATTTTAAACATACTTCAAATACATGTTTAATAAAATGTATATTGAGCTTCCTATGATAATTAAATGAAAGTATTTTATAATTATAATATTTTTTTCTTAATTTTATATATGCCAATCAATTACCCAATTAATAACTAACCATTTTATTTTATATTAAGTGTAAAATATTGTTCCACTTAAGTCTCTAAAAAAAATACATAAGATTAATAAAAAATTTCATTAATTAAAAAATTATTTCAATTTAAAAAGCCTTATATAAAATTAACTCATTATTAATAACGGAGATTCTAGCTTACCAATAACAATAAATTTGAAAACAATACCTATAAAAACGAGCCACAACCTAGCTACTTAAAGAACGAACAAAGACCATGGACTGTAATTGCTAAGAATATGACTAGAGTATGGAGATGAGAATTCTGTGCATTAATTAAAAAATCTCATCATTTCGAATACAAAATTTCTATTTAATTTGACCCACATTCATTAACTAATATTGAATAATTATTACATTAATAACAATACTCATAAAAAAAAAAAATTAAAAACTACTAAATAGATGATGTTATTAATTGATGGCCCATGAGTTTAAACATAAATTTTGTATTTTAACTTGGTAGTCCATATGATCGAAATTAAGTTATTTGACTGGATTGAAAGGCAAAGATACCAAATGCAGAAAATCAAATCATGATTCATAGAGTATGTGGGTAGCAGCCATCTGACGACTGGTAAAATTGGTGAGAAGCCAACATCATGACTCAGGTTATAACGAGTAAAAGGGCAGTTGTTAATTAAGGTGGCTACACTTTAAATGCTTCGACTTGCAATATCTATAATGAGTAGAATGAAATTAGTAAAGAAGAAGCTCTACAAATTGAAACACATAGCATCATGTAAAATGACTAAGGAAGTATTCGATATTATTGCATTTTATAGGATATCAGACATGCTATCAAAAAAGGAAAGCCTACGCGTTTGGTAGAATATGTATCAAGAAAAATGAGAATGGTATGTTTTTAAATCATCCAACCCCAACGAGTTGACAACTTTTTTCATACTAAGCTTTGATTTGGAATTGTGATACTTAGAGCTGTTGATGCTAACTTTTGATTGACCCATAAATTCTTAAATTAATATTTACTATTTAAGCTTTTCAGTAAATATGTCTTAAAAATCTTTACACTGCAATATCAAAATAAAAGCTCAAAACACAAAAATAATAATTGAATATTGTGTTAAAATAATATTAAAAATACAAATTATTATGTATCAATTAATTTGTCACAATAATATCAATTGTTACGTGGTTTATATTATTTATTATTATTAATAATTAATTTATACTATATTCATTTAATACTATATTTATTTATATATAATAATTTATATAAGCATTGCATATATTTGACATTGTTTAATAATCTGGATCAAAGAACCCTGGAAAACAATAAAAGCATGGGGGTGAGCTTTTAGAGCAGTCCGTATCTCGCAAGCAATGTTTAAGAAGGAAAATAAAATTAATGGGGCTGCCCCTGAAAAATGAAAAAAATGAGATTTATATTCTTAAGTTGACACCTGGCAAATTGTGAATCTCATGATCTTGCTAAAGATTGATAAGTCCAAAACACCGCCCAAAAAGTGCCTCTGCAGTCAGCGTTTTTAATTCTCTCCCAATCTCTTCAATTCTTCAAAGCGTGTAAAGTTCCAGCGTACCGCGTGTTTGCTTCATGGAAATTTCGTTTTTAATTAATGACCGGAATGAATATCTTTTCGCATTTGGAAAAACCGTTTCTCCTGAATTAAGTGATAGAATTGCCTCTGACTAACCACTTCATCAGAAAAATCAAACAAATATGTGTCACTGTAAAATAAGAATTATGAAGGTAATTTTCTTTGCACGTGCATATAGATAGATAGATGGATGTATATTTGTAAACCTGTTAATCTATAACGCACGTGGCAAATCATCTTTATAGACCGATAGATATGGAGAATGTATATCTGTCGAATCTCTTTATGCAATGGTACAGTGATCAAGAATATCACGCAAGCCATTACGCTATGGCGGATTACGGATGAAGAACATCAATTAGACCTCTTATCGCAAATATAAAATATTTGGTTTTCCAACTTTGACATAGACTTTCTATTCCTTGCTCCCGGTGTTTCCGCTGCCTATAAATTCGTACACTTCTCTGCCCTTCTCACATTTCAATTTCTAGCTACTTATCTCCTTAACTGCTCTCTAGCTAACACAAAGAAATTAATCTGTCTTTCCAAACAACAAATTAAGACAATGGGAATCTTGTCTAAGATTGCTACTAACGATGGACATGGAGAAAATACTGCTTACTTCGATGGTTGGAAGGCATTTGACGCGAATCCTTTTCATCCAAATCAGAATCCTGAGGGCGTTATCCAACTTGGTCTTGCAGAGAATCAGGTAATCATTTTAAACTTCAAAACTTATTTCTCATTATATGACTGAGTCGATATTTATACATATATTGTAAAATGTCGCTGCTTCCTTGTAAAGGCCCGAGTAATTATTAAACATTTCTTTTTCTCTTCTTTGCAGCTTTGCTTTGATTTAATCAAAGACTGGGTTATAAAAAACCCGGATGCCTCCATTTGCACGGGTGAAGGAGTCGAAGATTTCAAGCATATTGCTATTTTTCAAGATTATCATGGCCTGTCAGAATTTAGAGAGGTATATATTTCTCATTACGTATATATAAGCCCAGCTGCAGCCCATTTTTTCACTAATTAAATAATGAATACTGTAATTATTTTTTCTATAATGTAATACTGAGAGGATCGTATCTATGTTTATGTATTATCTTTTCCAGGCTGTGGCAAAGTTTATGGGAAAAGCGAGGGGAGGTAGGGCAACATTTGATCCCGATCGTATAGTCATGGGAGGTGGAGCTACCGGAGCGAGCGAGATTCTCATGTTCTGTTTAGCTGATCCTGGCGATGCATTTCTTGTTCCTTCGCCTTATTATGCAGCGTATGAACATTTTCTGATCATCTGCTTTGACATTTTCATTTTTTAATTTCTAATAGCCATTGTTGTAAGTTAAAAAAGGCACTTGACCTTCCGATCATTTTAATAAATCAGATAAAAATTAAGTGCTTTTCTACTGCAGGAGTAGTTGAGCGATGTCGAATTACCGACGAATAGAAAAGAGCAGTTTCTGATATTTAATTAATAGAAGTAAAATATGAAAAGTAGTTTGAAGCATTGGAACTACAAAAGAATAATTCCGAAGGAGCCATGTCCTCTTGGCATTGTTTCAAATTAATGGATTATTAAACTTGCAGTAATATAGATTAGTCCAACGGAGCACACAATTTTTCACGTATAATTTAATGATAATTAATTACTCAATCACTCAAACTTGATTGACCATTACGGTTGACCTATGAACTGAGGACCAATCAAAACTAGACTTTTTCTTTGACGATAATAAGTCAAAATTCAAAACAAATAGTCGAAGGTTTGAACAAATTCCACACCACATGCCCTCCTTATTTTCCAATGAGTCCAACGTCTTCATCTATGTCAGAATGTAGAATCGTAGAATAGCATTCAAATTTGGTCTCCTCAGTTATCCTGACAAAATATTAGAGTAAAACTGAGTCTCGCGTGTATTTTTTTTTTATGATCTCCCCATGCAAAATAATAGTTGTAATGATAACCATAACAATAGTTCCCAAGTTCCTAGTTTCCATTATCTTACTGAAAAGATTAGATGTGGGATTGCAGATTCGACCGCGACCTGGGATGGCGCCCAAGGGTGAAACTAGTTCCAGTTCATTGCGACAGCTCGAACAATTTCCAAATAACCGGACCAGCATTAGAAGCAGCTTATGAAAGAGCACGAGAAGCAAACATTAATGTCAAAGGCTTGATCGTAACCAACCCATCCAACCCACTTGGCACAACTATAGAAAAAGACAGGCTTAAAAGCTTGGTGAGTTTCATCAATGAGAAGAACATCCACCTTGTCTGCGACGAAATTTATGCAGCCACCGTCTTCAACTCTCCCAAATTCTTCAGCGTCGCTGAAGTTATCCAAGAAATGGATTGCAATCTTGACCTCATTCACATTGTTTACAGTTTGTCTAAGGACATGGGTCTGCCTGGGTTTAGGGTTGGCATTGTTTATTCATATAATGATAAAGTTGTGAGATGTGGACGCATGATGTCAAGCTTCAGTTTAGTCTCCTCGCAAACTCAGTACTTGCTTGCTTCAATGCTTTCCGACGATGAATTTGTTGATAATTTTCTTATGGAAAGCTCAAAGAGGTTGGCAAAAAGGCACCATATATTCACTAAGGGACTTGAACAAGTTGGAATTAATTGCTTGAAAGGCAATGCGGGTCTCTTCTGTTGGATGGATTTGCGTCAGCTCCTTAAAGAACAAACATTTGAAGGTGAATTAGCCTTATGGCGCACCATTGTCAACGATGTGAAACTCAATGTTTCGCCAGGCTCTTCCTTTCATTGCTCTGAGCCTGGTTGGTTTAGAGTTTGCTTTGCGAACATGGATGATGAAACATTGCAAGTTTCACTCAAAAGAATTGGAGCATTTGTTCGACAAGGAAAGGAAGATGAGAAACCAGCAAAGAAACGTTGGCAGCAGAATCTTCGCCTTAGCTTCTCATCGAGGGTATATGAACAGGGAGTCATGTCACCGCACATGATGTCCCCTCATTCTCCAATTCCGCAATCGCCGTTGGTTCGAGCAAAGACTTAAACAGCTTGATTCTATTCACGTTACTAGCGAAGGCAATAAGTGGTTTAATTATGGAAATAACCGTACTTTTTTCTCACATTACGTTGTGGGTTCTATCTATCAGCCTTTTTTTTAACTGTCTGTCAGCTTATTCTGGGGTTAATTAGAAATTTTAATGTTTACACTGTGAAATAATCAATGTTTTTGGGTTTCCTCTAGGCAACTAACCTAGGGAAGGTATCTTTTGGTAATAATTTCTGTAATTAAGGCTTGTACGTTTCCTTGGATATGTCTTAAGAAAATCAAATTATCAAATGCATTGCTTTGCGCACCTTGGAATTGCTATCACCATGTCACGTTTCATTGTGCGATAAGTATGGGATGTAGCATTTTATATGTATACTCAAGCATTAAATTTGTTTTCTCGTGCCTCCAAAGCTCAAGCATTATATTTGTTCCAAAACTAGTTATTACAAGGATTACCAATGATATTGATTCTCAAATTTTTGTGATTTAAAAGTTGTATAAAAAGATTAGCTGTTTAAAAGATAAAAATGCCAATAAGCATGACATCGAGGCCATGTGTTGCATGCATCATGTACAGTTTACAGAATTATAGGACATGACCATATCAGCATGACATGATCAAGAATATAATAATGCAGTTTTTATGGGCATGGTTATTGCCAAAGTCGTCACGATCTCAAAAGCAAGAAATTTGGAAGTCGTACTGCAAGCAAGGCAATATGTGTCATCATGACGCTGACAAGACTTGTTATTTTCCTTAATAATATATATAGACAGTGAAAGGTTTTCCTAACTGAAATATTTAAAAATTAAATAAAAGAATCAGTGTGATTAAAGTATGAAAAAATTTGGTTATTTTGCAACATTCTAGTTTAGTTGCTTTAAGTAAATTGTGTGGCAGATGGTCATTGGAATCACGTTTCACGTATAATATCTGTTTGCATCATGTGCACCGAAATAAAATTGAAACACCCCTGCCCCACCAGCATAAAATTGTTCTGCAGAAACATAATAGATATTAGATAAGTTGGCTGCGCCAAAAGCCACCGACTTTTGTAGAGTAACCGTCATTTGCCATCTGGGTATATCTTAATTTCGGGTATGATTTTGTGATATCGAAAACGATTCAACGTGTCAGCTTACAAAAGGCTCTCAAAGGAAATATTAAATTTCCGTTCTCTCCACAATACTATTAAAAACAAATATTAAAAGATCCGAATTTTACACTATAATAATATTGTTTGTTTGAAATTTTGTTTTTTATGATTTTATGTTTAAAATAAGGTGTTCAAAGCCTCCGCACATTTTAAAAGGTCTTGTTTGTAATTTAAGAGAGCCCGTAATTTATATATAATCTTCTTTTTATTTTTCTTAGCAATGTCCCCAAGTGATATATGATAGTTATCACCCAAGGTAATACATTCGTCCTTCAATTTTTCGGTCACACATATACCATGTGTGGACCTCTTTCAAAAAAAAGATGTCATTCATAGTCTATCACTCGTTTAAAAAGGTCTCGTTATAATTTAAGAAAGTTTGTGCCTATATATATAGGCAACTTTCTCCTTACTGTTTTTTAAGAATATAGGACAATACTACCATAACGATATTGTTCACTTTAAAGAAAAAGATGCCTTTCACAATTTTATTTATAAAATTAGTTGTTCAGAACTCATTACTTATTTAAAAATGCCTTATTACGGTTTAAAGACTCTAGTCACTTTATATACAAACTACCCTCTATTTCCTTTAATGATGTAAGACTTTTGTCACTTAAGATACTAAATTTACCACTTCTTTCAAGGATACATATTCTTATGATTGGGTCTCTTTTACATGAAATTATAGCACTAAGTTTAGCTCTGATACTATTTATTACAGCGTCACAACCCTCCACTTTGAAAAAAAGGGGCTTTCATGATTTTGTTTTTGTAATTGGTCACTATAGTTTAAGGGAACCCTTGACTTATATACAATTCTCTTCTTACTTATCCTAGTGATGTTAGACAAATGCTACCTAAGATGCTACATTTATCCCTAAACGTCCCCATATATGGGCTTCCTTTACACGGAGCCACAACGCCAAGTTTGCTCTAAAATCAATTGTTAAAGTTAGGATCCTCCACCCTAATGTTAGAAGACAAATGTTACCCAGAGTATTATATTCATCCCTTCTTTCGAGCAGATACATTCTTATATGTGGGCTTGATTTACTTGAAACCATAGCACCAATTTTGACTTTAATACCATTTATTAGAGTTCGAGTCTTTCACCATAAAGAATATATGAGCTTCCTTTACATAGGGCAAGTGTATAAACTTTAGCTCTAAAACTAATTTTTAAAGCCTGAATCTTCCATTATAATGCTAGAAGACAAATATCACCTTAAATGCTACATTCATCCCTTCTTTCAAGCACACATATTTCTATGTGTGGACCTTTTTTACGTGGAGTCATAGCATTAAATTCAACTTTGATATCAATTGTTAGATCTTAGTCTTCTACCATAATAATATTATTTACTTTAAAAGAAAGAAGATCCTCAAAGTTTTGTTTCAACTCACGTTAGTGCTACATTCATCCCTTCTTTTAAGCCCACACATAAGAGTGTGGACCTTTTGTACATAGAGCCATAGCATTAAATTACACTTTGATACTAATTATCAGAGCTCAAGTCTTCCACCACAATTATATTGTCTACTTTGATAGAAAGGAGATCCTCACGGTTTTGTTTCAACTTATCACTCATCCTAAAAGGTCTATTATAATTCAAAGGAGCTTGTAACTTAGATACAACTTCTCTTCACCTTCCTTGATAATGTGGGACATTTATTACCTAAGTTATTACATTCACCCCTCCTTTTGAGAATACATATCCCCGTATGCAGGCCTCTTTTATATAGAGTCACAATGTCATGTTTGGCTCTCTTTTATGTCAAGCCACAACTACAAGTTTAACACTGATAATAATTATCACAATTTGAGTCTTCCACCGTAACAATATTAGCTATGTTGGGAGAAAGAACTCTGATGATATTGATCACTTAAAATACTATATTCATCCTTTCTTTTGGCCATATAAATCTCCATATTTAAGCCTTTTTTACACAGTCACAATATCAATTTGACTTCGATATTAATTATCAAGATCCTTCACCACAATAATATTATCCATTTTCGAGCACATATATCCTTAAATGTAGACCTTAGTTATGTGGAGAGACGATGTTAAATTTGATTTTGAAACTAATTATTACTGTCTAAGTTCTTCACAACAACAATATTATTGTTTTAAAAAACGAAAAAAGACCCTTAGTAATTTTGTTTTTAGATTATTCACGACTCATAAGTTGAAAGAACTTGTGATTTATATACAACTTTTCTTTCACTTCTTCTGGCGGCGTGGAATATTTGTCACCCAGGGTGCTATCGGAAAAGAAGCCAGGAAATTTTGGTTATAACACTTATACGTGAGACATAATAGAAACACAAGTCACGAGCGTTAACGACTAGAACTGCGACCGCAGACGCGTAGTAGCAGTACGTACTATCTGCTAAACTCATTGGCCACGGCAAAATTATGTTAAATCTGTTTCATCACTACACGTTTCTTCTGTTTTCCACAATAAAACTTGCTAGTGGTAACCAATTCATTGGTCTTAGTGTCGTGAAGAAAATTTTTAAGAAAATGATGTTAAATTCTTCGAGAAAATTGTTTGTTTGATGGGTATTTGTTGGTTGATAATGCGATTACTTGGTCTAGCTTTATGAGTAGTCCAGCTAGTTTTAAAGTTTATCTTTAATACAAATTTGTTCTAAACATGAACAAATTTGTCCTACTAGTTTGTTGGGCATTTTTTTTTTCTCTTCATGTATATCCTTAGCAAAGAGTCATTGCCTTGCTTGCACGCATATTCAACGTTGACATATATACTATTAATGCTGGTCAAAGTCGATGGTAATAGGTTTTCTTGTTTTCAAAAAATATTTTCCACACCAAGATAGCTGACTAAAACCGAATTTCTTTTACACCAGATTCAGTTCTGAACGAATTCATGGGAAACATTGTAGAAGTTGGATAAGTTCGTGAAGACTGAAGAGCAAGCAATAACACATTATATATGTGTAATTTGCCAGCTTGTCAATGCCCATCACTAAGAGATGACGATGCCTGGTTGGACTGAAAGCTTTGAGCAGTTGATATGATTACTTCTTAAGCGTATATATATTGTAATCGATTTTATTTATGAAAAATAGATTTTAAATTGCTAATTATACCATAAATAAATAAATGCAAAGATAAGGATAGATTAGTAATTCGACGGTATATTTGTTTATAAGACTATTTTCAATTAAGGTCATAAGTCAACCGAGCGTTGGAAAATATCTAAATCCCAGTTGAATATTGATTAACTCGTATCTGGATTAAAAAAAAAAAAAATGGAACCCTAGATTCGATTTTATGTTTGGATGATATACGGTGCAAAATTTTTATATTTGGATATTCAAATATTTTTAAAAAAAAAGTCAGATTTTTAATTTTTTATTGCTTTTGTATTCAAGAATCCCAATTCAATTCTTAACAAACTAAGAATATGTGAAACTAAATTACGAAATTAATTAAAAGAAAAGAAAAAAAAAGTCTTCTAAATAAGCCAAACCCAGAAAATTTGCACAAAAAATCAAAATTTCATATACCCAAAGAAAAATTTAAACTTCTATTAAAAATTATTGCAAAGTCAAAATCAAATTCATTCTCAAATTAAACAATTCTAAATCCAAATACCCAAACCAAAACGCCCAAATCAAATTCCTTCCTCACGCTTCTGCTACTACCTTCTTCACGTTGCTTCTTATTGTTGTTCTTTATTGAGATGATTTCTTTCAAAAAGCAACATTACAGTCGATGTCGATGAGAGTGGAAGGTGAGCCGTGAGGTGTGAGCATTGTCGATTTGATCAAAGAATAAAAAAATTTGGGGTTTACATAGGTTTTTATAATGTGAACATTGTCGATTTGATCGAAGAATAACAAATTTTAGGGTTTACATAAGTTTTTCATAATGTGAATCTGGATTGAATTTTTTGCGGGTTCCATGAAAATTGGATTCAGCCAGAATTCGAGTGCAAGTCAAAAATTTATTTACTATATTAAGGCACAATCCGAATATTTACGGATTAGAATTGTCCAAATTTTTTTTTGTATGGACTGAATATGGCAATTTTCCCCATTCCTATATCCAACTTACCAAGAGGAATGTTAGGTTAAAAAAAAAGTGAAAAAAGTCATGAATAAAACCCCAATCGATGAGGAATAGCTGGTTGGAAAAAAATAAGTGTTAAAGTCATCCGTAACACCTATAAATAGTGCTCACTAGGAAATTGCCTGAAAAAGATATATCTCAATAAGAAATTGCTTGGAAGTAATATGCTTTGGTAGAAAGTTGCATGAACCAAATATGGCTTGATTTACAAACTTCTACATAAACAATACATTTGTACATGTACAGTAGTGTCTACCTTTATGAATAATGTTCGATTGGCAACAATTTCTTATGCACGATTAATGTATAATTAATTGTGAATAGTTAATATTAATGATTTTAACGGTTCTGTATTTTTTTGACCCTAATTTTTGTTAAGTAGGTAATTTGACTCAACTTCGATCGTCTCGGTATTCCAACCGTCACTTTAATTATTTAGCGACTCAATTTTAGCATTTTAAAAATAAAAAATTCGGATGGGATAAGTAAATATATTTTTCAAAGAACAATTTAAGCGTCCCATCACATTAAAAGAAGTTATACTCTACAAATTATAGGCATTTATTACACTATCCTAACCCGACATAGAGGAGTGGTGAAAAGACCTACCAGATGACTATACCTTACCCTATCTAATCAGACTCCCGTTTTTTTATATTTGC
>JAWDEX010000002.1:4738014-4766360 GCA_035221805.1 Trichilia hirta | reverse complement strand
GTTGCATGGCACTAGTACCCCTGTTAAACTGCATCACAGTTTGCAAATATAATCAATTAAATTAGGAAAAAGATCCAACTGACACCATTTTTAACCACCCAGAAGAGAGGCTGATAGTGGCAGTACGGTATTCAATATAACATACGGATTTACAGTGCCAAAGATGAGGGCAGAAGAAATAACCAAATCGAAGTGGGAGCAGAAAAAAGGGAGCTGATCATTAATATAGTATGCTCAGAAGCCGTGAATAATTGAAAAAGTTGAGAAGTTTTGTAATTCCAAGGGAATAATATAAAATGTAAATGCACTGTAATACCTAAGAATTTTGAAACGACAATCACACCATTTTAAGTGAGCATTGTTTCTCACTTATGCATATCAAAAATTGGAAAAGGGAAAAAGAAAATAAAGGAGGAGAATTGCAGTCGAGGAGGAAGAGTTGGATCAACATAATCACCTGAGATAAAATTTTAGCACATTCTGCCATGGTTGATAGTTCCCTTCTCTGTGATGCTGCATCAAAACGAGATAGCAATCTATTCTCCAGATCTGTACAAAGGGTGAGGAAAAAAATGAAAATTGGTGAATATATCATTACATTAAAGGAAATCCATTGTTGATAGATAAGAAAGGGACTCAGGCAAAATATTTTCCTTCACAATGAAAAAATTCCAAGAAGAGAGAGACATATTTACAGGGGAAAAAGAAAGTGCAAGGAGAGAAGAAAAAAGGAAAGGAACTTTCGGAGAAACAAATATGCCATGAAAAAGAAATAGCACAGAGCCAAGGCTGCTCACAATGCTGCAACTAGCCTATCTCAAACCGACAGAAGCAGTGTACCAAGTCATTAAGAAACCACCAATATATCTAATGAAATGACTATATCAAATAAGACTGCTCACAAATCCCAAATTGACGGCCAAATAGAAATCTCCTACAACAACAATTTACAAATAATGATGACATCAACCTCCTTAGGTTAAACAACAAGTGCAATTGGCCTATACAAGGATCAACTTAACCTTCAGGCTAAGATGGGCATAATGGAACCAGCCAATTATCCAAAGACTCTTAACTGCTTGTGTCCCCATGTGATCAACACCCAATGCAAGGCTCACAAGGATAATGCCAACAGGAATTGAGGAACACTCTTACAAAATGTCACTAAATGCACAAATTACAGCACCTAGAGGGGAAGAAAGTCTTAATCATCAATGAAAATTTCCATGGCAATGATTGGAAAAACTAGCATGCTAGAACCAAAGTGATGTAGCACCAAACAGGAACAAAATTTAAACACTAAAAGACAAACCCAGATAAGACTTCCAATAAGAAAATAAAATCTAATTCAACTAAAATAAAGATAATTAAAGTAATTATAAAACTAGCTAACACGTTCTACATCACAAAGAGCAAAAGAAATAGAACTCTACTATCACTTCTTTCATAAACGCTACCACAAGGCAAGTTGATTAGAAATTTGGCACAAGATACTAAAAGAAGGATGCACAAGTCCTCTAAATAAAACCTTCTACATTGCTATATTCAATGAAGTCATTTCAAATGATAATAATGTTAAAACATTCAAATTTATTAAATGTACTTCAGGAAAAAGAAATGAACTTGCTTACGATCTTAACCATGACACAGAAATATGTCCACCATTAAACTGTTAAAAGTACTTGACATGATACATTGTTCTCAGTCATCTAAGGTCTGTTTCTATCTACCATCCAATCAAGGTAAATTTTGCTAAGGTCCTTTGATATTTTACTCAAACAGTCAAATTCTCCAAATATGATACTGTTTCAACTGCATAAATACTGCTATATCATTTTCATAATACAATGTTTCATATGCAAGGATAGTATGTGTTTCATTAATCAAAAGCAACTGAAAACTATTCATTTGTCTAAATTTTATGCACATCACATGAAATTACTGTACCATTGCAGTAATCCTGAAGATTTGCCACAGCAACTTCTAATCCTCTGCTGGCAGTTGCCATATCTGTTATGCCTTGTCTTCCAATATCTTCCTCAGCAAAAGACCCTAAAATCAGAACAAGAGTGTGAAAGGCATTCATTTTTGGTATGGCTTGAAGCATGCATAAAAGCAATACTGCAAGAATCATAACGCAAAGTACATTTAATGTTTCTCCTTCATAGGATATCAACTGATATTACCAGAAAAAATGATATCTCACTTTCTCTTTCAAATATGCACACAAAGAAAGGGAAAAAAAAAAGATGTCAAAAAATATACTCTCTTGATGTTGTTTGAAGTTAATCAATTGTCTTCAGTGGAAAAATTAATAAAATGCTCGTCTTTTATTTGCAAAATGGCTTTTGTTTTCATGTGTATTTGAATTTACAAAAGAAGTTCGTTAATTGAGAGATAAAATTGAAAAAAAGATGTTAATACATTTAGAATTGTTGATGGTTTAGCTCATAAATGTTTCAATCAATGATTTAGTAGGAAACCAGGATCATCAAAAAAAGGGTGTGAGTTTGGACGGACCATCATGCTCATTGGAAATAATAATGAAATTTTCTCCTAAAAACATAACTACTACAATACAAAAAATAATGTCAGCTTACGCAATTTCTCTGCTATTGATGCAGCCTCAGCAACACGGCTGTCATCAGAAAATAAAGGTGAAATTTCCATTAGGTCACCTGGGCTGCTGTTAAACTCCATCAAGTACTGCAGGATTTAGATTGACAAATGGTTAAAGCAATCTAAATAAAAGGAAAGCATATTACTTATATCTCTAAATAAAACTATTCCACAGATAAAAGAAAATCCAAAGTACACAAGAAGGAAACAAGGAGTCTTGCACATAGTGGCTTCTACAAGAAAATATTAGAAGGTTTTGAAAGTGATCCTTCTATGGTCGTTATAGACTTGCCAAAATCTGATCTGATTTCACACTAATTAACAGAAAATAATACCTTTATGAGGTCAATTGTTTGACTAGCTGTTACCCGCTGAGCATCTGCACTCTGACAAGAAAATAACCATCCATATGGAAGGGTAAATTCTACCCGATCCAATAAACTAGAGATTTAACTGCATTACTAGCTTGACAAGGGTCAGAAGCATAGAGGAGAAATCCATACAACAAACTTACCTGCAAATGATCTCCTATTTTGGCAGCCGTCTGTCCGACACTTGATATACGTGAATCTAATCTTGCAAAGCTACCAAATAAGCCATCTACACCCTTTTCTAGCTGAAAAATAGGATCCGTGGAAATCATAATCAAAACAACAGCTTAATTATAACTCAATATCAAATTTAGAATCATCCAATAATTCATAATTCAAAGTAATTTAACGATTTACACATTCTCATTCCAATAATTGAAAGAAAGACATGTTAGAAGAGATAGTAGAATTCTTAAGTCAGTTTTAACAAAAAAAGACAAGCAAAGCAACGTTCCTAATCTCTGCAGATTCATCCACATAGTAACTGTTGAACAAGGGTGAGCGAAAACCATTTAAACAATAGCATTTCCAAGGATCCACTTACAATAATGATTCTTAGAATTATTATGGATTTACTTTTCAATTTGTACACTTTACTTCAATTGGAAAATGCAGTCAGGTGCTTTGTGGTGCTATAAGCAATCAATAGGTGATGATTTATATCATGGGAGGAAGCTGTAGATCATAAGGAATTTACAAGTTACAATAGGAAGATTTTCTAGTTAAAGGAATTGGCAACGCCAGTTCATTGGAACCCTTTCTCAGTACATTTCCTGAAACGGTGAAAAGGTAACTAACCTCCGCAAGCGTCTTGCGGTGCTTAGAATCTTGGATAGAGAGTTCCTTCTTGAGATTGAAGAGTCTTTCATCAATCTTAAACTCAAAATAAGACAAAGCAAGAAAAGTATCAGCAAAAATCCCAATGACTGTTGTATATACATAACCTACACAGCACAAAACACATGCCTGTTTACGAAGGTCTATCAGCTCCCTACAAGAATCCTTGAACAGAGATGAGAGGGCATCTACTTCTGGAAATAAAGGAGCAGACAATCCTTGGGCGAACTTTGCTGCATCAGATGGGGCCCGTTTATGCTCATTGGGCAAAGCATCATTTCCACTAATGTTTCCATGTCCATCTGCAGAATCAGCGTCCTCTTCTTGGAAAGATGGCAGAAGCTCATTCACTAGGTTCCCAAAGAGTGCGTCAAAAGAAAAATCACCCTGCAAAATGAAATTTGCATCTTGAAGTTCATTAAACTAAGTCACTTGAAGAGCTTCTGAACTTAACTAACAGGGGACAGCCACAAACAAACGCCACAATTAAGAATAATAATTATATCATCAATTTGCGTAATTACCTTAAAGTCGTCTATGTCGAGAATGAGTGGAATAGAGCTAACTGACGGTGATTTTGAGATTCTATCATTCCGGTTTTCATCTCTACTTTCTTTCATCTGGTCAAAAATATGCACAATCAGAAACATAACACTACAAAATCATCATTTATCGCAATAAACACTAATTTTTGATAACTTTAAAGAAAAAACCTATCCAAGCTTAAATCTCGGTAACACATTCACAAATCTCAATAGCTTGCATCAATAAATAATCCAATATCTAAAATCGAATAACAATTCAAACACTAAACCGTAGTAGTTGAATTGGTAACCATAACTCTTGGAAAAACTGGCAACAAGAACAGAAAATGGAAACTCTACATAATATCTCCTCATAAAAAAGCATAAGTTAAATCAGATTCATGATTTGCCCTAAATTTACCCACCCACAGGTAAATTTTCAATTAATCACTATCAGATTATGCTAAACAAATGTAATCATTACTCGAAGAACTCTCGATTCTACCAAATCAGTACAGAGGTGCACAGAACAAAACTGCGAACGGAATTATAAATAAAAATGAAATGTTCTACCAATCGTGTTAAACATTAATCAAACAAGGAGAAGAAGAAAAATGGCACCTTCGGGGAGTCAATGAGCGAGATAGCGTAGAGTGACGGAGACGATGTACGGGACTTTTGCGTCTTTCTTGTAAGCTTCGGTTGAGCAGTAGATCGAACCAGCCAGGTGATGGAGAGAGAAACGAAAATCACAACGAGATCATATTGTTATCGTAATGACGTTATTAACCTTACACCCAGCCAATCAACAAATTGTGATATCTGTATATTAATACGTTAAAAAATATAAAAGATTTTTTCTTTTTTTTTTTTTTTAAATTTATTATTTCTTTTTATACGTATGTATACACACACACATACATACATGTAAATTTGAAGCATTTTTATTATATAATATATAATTAATATAGCACTAAGTGTTATTTAATTATAAATATTAATAAGATAATACTATAATTATTAACATAAGTCGTGTTAATTAAGAACAGATTATATATTTCGAACTTTATAACTATCATTTTAATATATGTACGCATAGTATTCTCTTTAAAAAAAAAATGATGAATACAGAGACAATAAGGACACAGCAGTTGCTCTGACGGCAAGAAAAATGGAAGGAACGAGGTGTCGTTTTCTAATAATTTTAGCGGACGACGGAATAATAATAAGTATAATAAGCGGTAAAAGGATAATCATGTGGATGACTGGAATTTAGTGGCATACTTGCAGCGTTAATTTAGATTATAAAATAATTAATTTTCGAAACCTACAAATCTAAACCAGTTGATACAATTGGAGCATATAAACTTACATGAAATTATTACCTGACTGACTTAATAATATTCTCAATAAATTTTTTTTGAATTTTTATTTCATCGATATTTTTATGTTATATTGATTTGTATTCATAGTTTGTAAGTCACAGACTTATGCTAAACGTTAAAAACTTCTAGTATGGATACCCTTGTTAAATAAAAATTGATTTATGGCTATACTTTGGGGGCTAACAATTATATGTATATAATTTCTTTTTTCATATATATATATCATTATTTTTTTATAATCGTCCTATCTAAATTTTTTAAAAAGCTCCGTTCAAAATCGCAGCAACGATGAACGAATAGCCATGGTCAGCTTTTCTATTTAATAGACTGAAGGGTGGCTGTATCTCCCCTCCATATTTTGTCTAATAGCCGCAGCTTAATAATTCCCCCGTCAAAATTATAAATTTTTTCTATGTAATATAAAAAATAACCTTCATTTATTTTATATTTATAATTAATTTTTAAGCAACTTTATTATCATAACTTTTCTTATATAGCTGTATATCTAATACTAACATTACATAATAAATATCATCAATTCTCCACTCATCATTATAGAATTTTTATAACTGTCAGTATATGTTATTTATTTATGAGTTATTTTTTAATAATTATATTATTTATGTTTGAAAGAATCTAGATAAAATATAAAAAAAT
This sequence comes from Trichilia hirta, assembly GCA_035221805.1. Lineage (NCBI taxonomy): Eukaryota > Viridiplantae > Streptophyta > Magnoliopsida > Sapindales > Meliaceae > Trichilia > Trichilia hirta. The sequence continues at coordinate 4,759,967 of JAWDEX010000002.1, read as the reverse complement.
GTATTAAAAATATTTTTAATTTAAAAAAATACTGTAACGTGCATAAAAAGAAATTAGGGTTTATGTGATATAAAATAATTTTAAATTAATAAAAATAATAATTAAATTATTTATTTTAATCATTTTAATTACGGGTAAAATTAACATTTTATGAAATTTAGGTGGCCCTAGCTTTAATGGACCGGCCCAATCCATGTTAATGATTGACAAAATTTCCCAACTTGGAGGTAATGGCTCAAAATTTCCAACCGCAAAAGATCGTGATTTTTAATTTTAAAAAGATAAAAATGGAAACTGCCTGCGCATTGCATTTCACGACCCAAAGAAATATGCACATGGAATTCGAACTTCTAGCTTTTGTCTTTTTATTTTTCCGCCGGTCATAACCACTGCAAACGTGGACTTGATACCGCGTCTCTCTTGGCGTATTTATTTATTTATTTATTTCACTTCGTAATTGTAAAATCGATAGTTCTCAATCAAATTTCATGCTCATTCTGATTGCATGAGAATCCTTCGGCGTCAAATCATCAAGCTGTTTTGAATTCTGGAGCACAGAAAGATCAATCGGCGATATCCGTAACAATTTAAGGTTTTTGTTTTTTTTGCTTTTACAGATATCAAGAAAGAAATAAAATATACGGGAATCCCACAATAGCACGTGCCACCGATTTGCAGGTAGCCATATGAGAAAAAGACAATTGCTGATTGAATAAGAAAGAAAGACATACTACAAGCTATAGGCACTAGAGTATTCTATATAATTTTTGTTTTAGATGCTTTCTCTGCTCTCTCTGGCTAGCCAACAGCTACGGAAGACAATATTGTAATAAACATGACATTAATTTGAAAATATTATTGAGAGTAAAATAATTTTAATTGTTAATGAAATTAAAGAGTCTCCATCAAAGTAATTTTCTCTGTTTTCCCTCTCATTCCCGCGCTTTTTATTTTAAAATTTCTCTCCATTTTATTGGAGATGCAAAATAAAACGCGACGGGAGAGCAAGGCGAACAAAGAGATGGCGACTAAGAACGAATTTGGGAAGATTGTGTGCTCAATCAGCTACGAAGATCTCAAGCCAATTGCTGAAGACCTCCAAGTTCTCTCTATTTTTGGCCACGTCTTCCATGAATTCTGGCAAGTCTTTGTACATCAACGTGCACGTTATTTGGTTATGCATGTTATGAGACTGGTTTTTAGTTTTTGTATCCCTTATTTTGATTGAAACCCTAGTTTTCAGCAATGGTTCTAGTATTGTTCGAGGTCAAAGAAGTGCACGTGTCCTGTTTGCGAGCAAGGCTGTTCAGCGAAAATTGTCAGTCGACTTTATTTTTAGTTGATTGGGCATCAAATCGATTTGGCTATTTCACAGAAGCCAAGAAATCCCGAAGAGGAAGATCTAGAGGTTTTGCGTGGTGGAGTGAAGCGAATAGAGGTCAAAGTTTCAAGGCTGAATTCAGCTTTGGAAAGTCAAAGGAAAGAGTTCAAAGGAATCAACGAGGAGGTGTTAATTGAAGATTATTGCGATTTTTAATTAGTACTTAATAATTTTGTGATATATTATTAGAATTTTAAATAGGGAAATAAAACTGAGAATCGGAAGTTTTCTAGATTTCTTTTTTGGTTTGATGGTAATAGGCAATTCTTTTTTAAGCTGCGTCTTTCCAAGGAGCGTATAAGAGAAGAAGTAAAATTGAAAAATGAAGCTTCAATAACGTTTGATACTTTGTTGTTTTGAGCCTTCTATTACATTTTATTGTATATTGAAAGCTTACACAACTCTAGAGTAAAGTTTAGATCAATTGTGTTATAGGGGCAAGATAAATTAGCCTAGGAATGCTTGAAGCTGCAAGAAAGAAATATGGCCTTGGCAAAACAGCTCGCAGCACTCAAATTGTGAGTGTGATTTTGTATTTCAGTCGTGTGATATTTTGTTTAATTGGATTCTCTTGATGAATGTTCGTTTGGTTACTAACAAGTTGCACTGTTTCCAATTAGAGTATCAGATTTGAACCTGGGTGAAGATGAAGTTCTAAAGTTTGCCTTTTTGGATAATGGGGCTACCAAAGATACAATAGATGTTCTAAGAAAGTCTTTGGTCATTCGTAACAAGTGAATTAAATTTTTGTTCAATTAATGAATTATTAGCATATACGTATCCCTAGCAAATTGGTGCAGTTCTCGCTGCATTTTATGATCTCTGCAGTAACTGCACAGCTGTTTTCAGAAGTGGTTGAAGCTAGATTTTATTTTTATAGGTTGAGAGATGATCCTGGTCAACTATGTTTCTCTCATGAATATTTAGCATATGCATATGACAAGGGAAAAATCGTCGTTTAGTATCCGTTTTTATCATATTATGAAAATTCCCCTTTTGTGGTCAGAACAGTGTATGGCTAATCTTTAACAAGAACATTGCTATTGATTTCCTGCACTGTTTTTCCTTGTTTATTTTAATTTTAATTTTATGATTGATAATGAACAAACATCATGGCTTCTTTTTTTGAGAAGGAAGCATATAGAATTGACTGCCAAGTGCAATATTCTAGGAAGAGAAAGTGTCCGTTCGTGTGAGAAACTTGAGAAGGCTAAAGGAAAAAAAGTTTAAGGTAACTAGGTAAGTCTGTTGAGAAGAAGCAATTTATAAGCTTGTTTGGTGAGTTGTTCCTCATTTGACTCCAATGAACCTCTTGCTACACGGACATCATCATCAGATAAGGGTCCAATAACTGGAGACAGCCGCAGAAGTAAAGGATAATGGAGTTTTGAGAGCTTTGAAAGTCTCAAAAGAAAACAGTCAGAAAGAAAGTTTTGAGAGCTTTGATGATGAAGTTTTTGAGAGCTGTGAAAGGCCCAAAGAAACTAGTCAGAAAGGAGAGGTTTCAAAGTTTACTGAAGATAAATCTAATTCTTTGTGTACCAATAATATTCCGCTGGAAGACCAAATGGAACAATGTTCTGTAACCATTTACAATTTGGACGAGGCTGCAAGAATGACCGAGTTTTTTTTTTGCTCCACCAAGAGAGAAAACTTCAATGCTATTAAAAGAATTGATGCTCATCATATTAAAGAAGGTGTATGCACCACCAACAGAGAAAGCTTTAATGCTATTAAAAGAATTGATACCCATCATGTTAAAAAAGGTGTATGCACCACCGAGAGAGAAAGCTTCAATGCTATGAAAAGAATTGATACCCATCATGTTAATGAGGGTGTAAGTACCAATTCTTATAAAAAGGAGAGAAATGCTTTGCTATATGAGGATACTTTCTTCATCTGTGCTTGGACTTTCCAGCATAAAACCATTGTGGATGTTGTCCTAGGTTTACTACAGCAGTATTATGTGTGATTACAAGTCACAACAAAGAAGTTGCGGCACATGGGCCCAGAAATATATGTGAAATTCAGGATTTAAGAGCGAGTGTTGGTATTGATAACAGCATTACTCCCCTAGTTGAAATAGATGATGATGTAACTTTGATTGTTGATGAAAGTTGACAAAATCAGCCTATTCTCAACATTAAGAAAAAGTCTCCATCTCCCATCCCACTAACTAAACCAGGTATTTTCTTGGTACAATTTCAGTTTATATTGAGTTTTGAGGGATTGCATTGATCCCGAATTCTATGATGTATTCCTTTTGTCCTCTTCATATTTTCATTGCTTCAAGAAAATCAGTGTTTAACATTTTAACATCTTTTTCATTTTCACTTCCAAAAGTACTCCAGGGGATGTATGTTTCTCTAGTGGAGTGCTTGGTCCAGATGGAACAAATCGGTATTTGGGGAAATGGTGCAAGCGTGGAGAAAACAAGTGATCAAAATTGTGGTGATTTGGTTGCTTTTGCAGCTGATGGCAGAGGGGTTAGAGTCAAAGTTTTGAGATAGTCGAATCAATCTTCACTGGTCGTTTCAAAGACTCCTTTCCTCACTTAAATATATTTAGTCTCAAACTATTTTCTTTGATCTTCAAGCCACATTCTTCATCAGTTTTATAGTGGTATCTTTAAAGTTTGGTTCTTGGGTTTTCGATTGTTTTAAGAATCAATCCAAACCTATAGTTACAAGTTATTTTTTCTAGACTTATTACTATTTTTTTTTTTTTATCTTTTGGAGTAAATTAATAAAATCTTTGATCATTTTGCTCAGACGTTTTTAGGATGATAAACCTTGCATTTTTGGTCAAATTTCGTAGTTTTATTTTTGCTACTGCCCTGATACATTTCATGACTGTCGAGAAGTTTAATAATGCGAGTTGGTTCTCTCTCTTTTATAGGGGATGATAAGGAGAAATTTTTGTGTGCCACGAGGTTCAAATACGGAGCAAAAGAAATAGTCGGGACAAGAACCCTTCTTTGGAAGGATTAACCATTTATTAATTATAGCATGGAGTAAGGGTGGCAAATGGGCTCAGCCGGGCCGAGAACGAGGCTCTTACAGGCTAATATGCTGGGCTAGGTTATTGAAGGAAGCAGAATTAATCTCTCTGTCTCTGTCAATCAATCTATCTGGATTTTTGAGGGAAGCAGCACATTAATTATTCAAAACTGTGGTGCAGCCCACTGATCCGAAATGGGTTGGTTAACTGTCGAGCTACTACTACTCCACTACATTATTGTGGTAAAAAAAAAATATATCAACAATATCCACTTTTCAATTTTGACTTTGTTAAATTAAATTAAAGGTGCCCTTTTAACAATATTATTTTAATTTATTTATAACTAGAGTCCCCAAGTGCTATTAGGTAGATTCTATTTTAAAATTCTGTCTTATTTTCTAAAATAATGTAAAAGAAATAAACCCTTGGTTGCCAAAAGTTATCAACTGAAAACGCTCACGAACCCGTGTCCAACACATTCACCATAAATTTCAATATTTGTTCACGCAAAAACACTATGAAGCTTTTGTTATCTGTACATATTTATGATAAATTTTGACGTCAAATAAGTGCCTGTCTAGTCGACCCGTAAAAATGAAGTTAACCGGATTTTGCCAAGCAATAGATGAACTTGGTATGGTCCATCACGGGCTCGAGTCTAAGTCCGTCATAGGTCATGCCAAACCTTGGCCCATGCTGTGAGCTTAACCTTCGGTGAGTTGTGTCGTACCGATCTTTTACTGTTTATAACCGTGCAGGATTGGACTATTTATTTGCCACTTCTACCATAAAGTTCACATCACTAGTTATATTACTTCTCCGATAATGTGATCTTTTTGTGGCCTAAAGGAAAGGCCGAAGCTCAAGAGAACCATACGAGGAAAGAGGCAATGACCTTGCTTGTTCCTACTAAAGTGATTCACGAAATTAAGCAACGCATTTTTTTATCTATTGTGGGCAATGTCTAAAACAAAATAAAAATAGACTACATTATGTTGCTTTTACTATTTCATAAATATTTGACTTGAGATTTTGCTCCCATGTGCATATTTCGTTGATATTAACTACGGTTTCAATAATTACTGCATTTCTGAATCATGTTTATTATTCTGGTGCGGCTTCGTTTTACATCATAAAATTGTGGTTCCAACACATGGTCATAAAAAGGGATATGCAAATAAATGTTGAGCTTTTATCAATTTTTATTTTTGGTTTATAAGTTGTCACAATATTTGACAAAAAGCAAAAGGTTTTTGCAAGTCTATCTTGAATTTGGCATTGAGGGAGAAAAATTGTTCTTCATGTGTTTTGGAAACGTGATTCTTGAATGTTCAGTCTGAACTGACCCTTGCATTGTGTGTAGACATGATGGAATCAGGATGGCATTTTCTCAACAAAAGAATAACCTAATTGGTAGCTCAAATACTTTGTGTAATGATTTTTTGTTAAGAAATTTTGAAAATTCTTATGGATTAGGTATCGATTTTCCTTTAGTATAGGCCAGCAGAATTTGCAGCGTTCCTGATGCCTGGTTTTGTTGAACTTAACCTTGGAAGTGAAATTGTTTGAATTCACTGCATCATGTTCATGGCACAGAAACATCAATCAGGTGAATTTATAACAGGTTTAGAACAAAAATCAAAACAGGTTAAAACAATAATATGATAAATTAAACATAAAAAAATTGCGTGTATTTTACAATCTGCCCAGAAGACTAGAATTTCATGAGTTCATTAGATATTTAATTTTCTATGTCATTTGGTATGTCATTTGCTTTACTTTATTCACCTTAGCTTGTGGAAATAGAGTCATTAACTACTCAGATTTGATTTTCCTTTTATTGAGCACCGTGAGCTGTCATTTTTGGAAGTGCCAAACAGTTTTGTTCATGACCGATATGAAATTGTGTAAACGTAAGTCTCGACTTGCTTTCAATCAAGTATGTTGAATAAAAATTCTCTGATAGCGTGCTGTGGTAGTCATATGTTCAAACAAGTATGTTAAATGGTATTGAATTTAACTAAGAAAAATTCTTTGATAGCATACAGTAATAGACGTGACTTTCTCTGTATTTATTTAATATTAAGATATCATACATTTTAAATTTTGTTTTTAATGATAAGTAAAAGTCAATAATAATATAAAAGTATTATGTATTTTAAATTTTACTTTTAAAAATAACTGATAGTTAGTAACACTAAGGATATATTTGAGACTGAGTCGAGCATTGTAATTTTTAAATCTAGACCTGAAACTCTTGTTTAGTTTTGAAGATAGTTAGTCTAGATTTAATTGCAAAACTTCGTAAGATATGAATGTATTGAAAAAAACGTGACTAATCTTTTTTGAGTTATTGTCCTCTAATGGGCGGCTGAGAATTGTATAATTGATACACGTGTGTGTGAATTATGACAACCACAATAAAAAAAAAAATGAAATAAATTTTTCTCAAAGAAACAGTGTGAGACGGCCAGACAGGCGGGTCCAAGTGGATACCTTTTTTCCGTTGAAGGAATTTTATTGGGTTGACTAAGAAAGTCAACAGCCACCGATATAGCTGACCGATGTCTGTAAATTTGACCGTTACATATTCGAAACGTCTTTGTTTAAATCAACCTGCGATGTGATGGATGATTGGTTGAACTTAACTTTTTTTTTTTTCAACGAAGATATAAAGATGCTGACTTGAGCTGATTTCCTATGGAGTTTCTCGGACTCTCTCATAAACTATTATGAACACTTTAGTATTTAATAATTAATTAAAAATATAATAATCAAAATATTTTATTTTAATGTAAACTTTAATGTTTACTGATTACTCACTCACTCATCAACTAGAATAATATTTTAATTTGAATATATTCTTACATTGGTTGGTCAATTCAAAGTAATTATTTATAATTTTTCTAGTTTTTATTTTATTTTATTTTATATTTTTATGATTTGAAGCGTATTACCATTATCCAATTGAACTTTGAAGCATGTTTCATTTGAACCGACTGTATTGATCGTGTCTTTTATTTGAAAAACAGAAACATTATAAAAATACAAAGTCAACCGAGTTGAAATATTTAGCATACATGTAGTGCAGTGTGTGTTTGTATTGCCGTACAAGTGTAGTCTTTTGTTGTCTGGTTAAGATGAACATGCGAGACTTTTGTTTCGTATAATTGTAATCAATTATTTTTGTTGGAAATACACTATTTATACGTTTGGGATAGAAAAACATACGAGTAGTCATTCCTACTACTGAAGGAAATAGCGGTGCTACGAGGATTTCAGTTCTTCGATAATGTATTCAATTTAATAAATTAATGAAAGATATTTTTGTTATTTTTTTCATTAATAATTTTGTATAATAATAATAACGACGATGATAATAGTAAATTGAATAAATATTATAAAATTTATTAATTAAAAGAAGTATTAATTAATCAATAGATTAATAATTCATTATTTTATAGAGTATATTTGTAATTTAACAAATATATATTTAATCAACTAAAAATTTGTAATATTTTATTAATTTAAAGAAAAAATAAATTTATTGTGCTTATCTACTTAATGAAATAATATTTATTATAATTGTATTAATTTAAATAAATTTATTCAATAAATTTGATTGAAAATAATATTTTTATAAATAGACACAAATCTTCTTATATTTCAAAGTAAATTATTTAAACATTTACAATAATTTCATATTTATAGTTCATTATTTATAATTTTAGTAAAATATTAATTTATAAGATGAATGGTATGACAAAATTATAGAAGAATTCTTTTAAAAAACATTACTATATTAATTTAGCCTATTAACCTAATTCGAAACCATAAAAATTTATTATATAATAAAAATTATTAATTTACTGAGATTACCCTCTCTCTCTCTCTCTGTGAATCAATCTATCTAGATTATTGAGGTAAGCAGAATTACTCTCTCTTTCTCTCTCTCTGTCAATCAGTCTATCTGGATTATTGAGGGATGCAGCACATTAATTCTTCAAAACTGTGGTGCAGCCCACTGATCGGAAATGGGTTGGTTGATTGTCGAGCTACTACTACTCGACTACATTATTGTGGTAAAAAAAAATATATATCAACAACATGCACTTTTTAATTTTGACTTTGTTAAATTAAATTAAAGGTGCCCTTTTAACAATATTATTTTAATTTATCTAGAACTAGTGTCCCCAAGTGCTATTAGGTAGATTCTATTTTAAATTTCTGTCTATTTTTCTAAAATAATGTAAAAGAAATAAACCCTTTGGAAAACGCTCACCAACCCGTGTCCAACATATTCACCATAAATTTCAATATTTGTTCACGCAAAAACACTAAGAAGCTTTTGTTGTCTGTACATATTTATGATAAATTTTGACGTCAAATAAGTGGCTTCCCCTTGTTTTTAGTTTTTCCTGCCCATGGCTGATGATTCAAAGCACTCGGATATGCAATAGAAAGCGTATAATATAATCTGGACGATCTTTCTTTTACCGACTTTCCTTCAAAAAATAAATGTATTGCTTTCTTTCTACCAAACACAATCTTTTAAAGTTGGATACTTCAATGTTTAGCCGTGACAACCAAGCAAAGATAATTAATTATAATTTCAAACACCTACTTTAACTTACATCATGATGACCAATGACTGATCTATGATTATTGAAGATTCATTTTAAACATACTTCAAATACATGTTTAATAAAATTTATATTGGGTTTCTTGTGATAGTTAATTTATAAATACAATATATTTTTTTTAATTTTATATATTCCAATCAATTACCCAAATAACCACCTTCAATTTTATTTTTAAAATTGCCCCAACACATATGATTAGTAAAAAAATTCGTCAATCAAAAAGCATTTCAATTAAAAAAGGTTTTAATTTATATAAAATCAACTCATTACTAACAACGGAGATTCTAGCTTACCAATAACAATAAATCTGAAAATGGTAACTATAAAAAACAGCAACAAGCTACTTACTTAAACCTTGAACGAAGACCACGGAATGTAAACTGCTAAGAATATGACTAGAGAACGGAGACGAGGACTCTCTCTGCATTAGTTAATCAGTCTTATCATTTCGAAAACAAATTTTCTATTTTAATCGACCGGCACCGATCCGCATTCGTTAACTAATACTATATAATGATTATATTAATAACAAAATATATAATATAAAAAAAAAAAAAAACTACTTAATACATAATGTTATTAATTGATGGCGTATGTTGGTGCAATATGGAAGCGATACTAGACAGGCATCGTTCTAGTGTACATTTCAAATTCAAGAGAGAAGAAGACAGTTAAAGAAAGGTTTGTTAAATAATCAACAGAGTAAAATCTATGAAGAAAATAAACTTGAAAATATTATTGATTAATGGGTCAATAAACTTCACAAATAATAAGCTTATTTCTACTAGTAATAAGTATAATCGTAGGTGAAAAAAAAATTCCTAATAAACAAAAGAAAATGAATAAAATAATGATTTAACTAAAACTAATAAAAACTTTCTTAAGATAAAACATTCCTACCATTATATTTCCTATATTAGTTCTCCTCACCTTCGAAAAAAAATGGCTCTCGAGTGGATCACACACACGGCAATGCTTCTGGGCCATGATACAAATATTGAATGTTAAATGTCTTCGAGATGCCATAAATGTTTCGAAGATCAATAATATTATAAGCATTATCATTGATTTTCTTAATTATACGAAAAGTCCAACCTTCTTTGCTTGAGATTGTTGTATTCTCTGACAAATTTGTTGATGTGCGAGCCTTCTTTCAAATAGTAAAAATTTATCACTGCGTCTAACACTCGAGCTATTCGGTAAATTACCGCATTGACAAAAGTATTTATTATTTTAAAATTTTTCATCTCAAGATTTTTAACTCATTAGTATGGAGGGCTTATTAACTACGTTCACCGGGTCCGCTCTCCTATTTATGCTCCTTATAGGTGTCATTAACGTTTGTGGGATTCGAACCAAGAATTTATCCTTTTAGGGTATATCAGGAGTACTACTAGGCTATATAATTTAAAGTCAATGCATAAGCTTTGTTTCGAACAGTATATTATCGTATTTAATACTTGAGTGACTTGATGCGTTAATAAAAGTATTTATTATTTTAAGCTCTTTACCTTAGAATTTTTGACCCATTAATATCGACAAAAATATTTGTTATTCTTGAATTCTTCTCCTCAATATTTTTGATTCATTAATGTGGGTAAAAATATTTGTTATTCTTGAATTCTTCTCCTTAAGATTTTTGACCCATTAGCATGAAATGGCTTATTAACTAAGTCCACTAAATTATCTCTCTTATTTATACTCCTTTTAAGAGTTGCTGAATTCTTCTCCTTAAGATTTTTGATCCATTAGCCTGAAATGGCTTATTAACTAAGTCCACTAAATCATCTCTCTTATTTATGCCCCTTTTAAGAGTTGCTGGTGTCTGTAAGATTTAAACCAGAGACATATTCTTTTTAAATATTTCATGAGTACCACTGGACTATATAGCTATATGCTAATGCACCAGCCCTCCTTCGATAGTTGGAATTTATCATCGCATTCAACACCTAAGCGATTCAATGGACAGTTGCGTCGAAAAATGTATTTATTATTTCTGTGCTTTTCATCTCAAAATTTTTAGTTTATTAACGTGGGGGGCTTATTAGTCAAAATTACTGGGTAGTTTTCCCTAAGTATATCCCTTATAGGTGTTGTTTCTGTAGGACTTAAATTAAGGACTTATTCTTTTTGGGTGTATCATAAATACCACAAGACTATATAACTCAAGAAGTAGTCATGATATACCAAAAAATGATAAGTTCCTAATTCGAGTCTCACGGGCACCAACAATATTTACAAGGGGCATATACGAGGAAAGTGACTCAGTGGACTCGGCTAATAAGTTTTCTGTGCTAATAGGCTAAAAATTTTAAAATGAAAAGCTCATGAATAACAAATACTTCTACTAATATAATGTCCCATCAATTTTTTTTTTTGGATGACGAGAAAACTTTTATACTCAACCATCACTGCGGCGATCGGCCATACACGAGTCAGGCACTCACCCCTTTGGGGTACGTATTCGCAAATCACACAATACTTGTTCTGAATCAATTAAGATCATGTATAGGGACCATACTATAGTGATACCAAGTACAGGATAAAACTCCGACTGCACCAGGCTCTTACACCTAAATGTACTTCAAAAAATTTGAATCCAGAACTAGCACAAATACCCTCCTAAGATGGAATCACTCGACTACATCCAATAGGTGCATGTCTCGTCAAATTACTCGAATGTTAAATGCAACAGTAATGTCTTACTGTTTAAAAGAAGGCTTGTGCATCAATTTATTTTTTTTTTTACACAAATGAACCATTACTTGATCTTCTATGTTAAATAATCTTGAATTTTCTATGATTGTCTGTAGCTATTTTGTATTTGACAGTGGATTCTTCTAACTTCTAACTTCATCATGAATATTGGTTGTTTTATCTATCATATGACTAGCAGTGATGTTCATCCTTGGAAATTTGGCTAAAGAGACTAAGTCTGATGTATGTAAAGTTGGTCACATATAAATTATCTCAAAATGTGATTTTCCTATAAATCAATTAGACGCACTACTAAAAGTGAATTCCGTTCGGAGCAAGGTACAATCCCATTGGCGTGGATTTTTGCGTTAAGCTTTGTAAAATATCACCTAAAGTTTTGTTCACAACTTCAACTTATCTCTCTTTTTGGGGTTGACAAGTATTATTGCACTGTAAGGATATATGAAGTCTTTTTCATAAAGAACATCGAAATAATTAAAAATTTGTAATCGAGATCAAAGACAATAATTTTAGGTAATCCTCAATTGAATCACTTTTCGAATGAATAATTGAGAAATATGATTTGTATTTAAGTTGTTCTTACAAAGAATAAGACGTGACATTTTAAAGAATCCGTTTACAAGTACAAAAATAGAATTCATTCTACGTTGGGTTCGTGGTAGTTCTAAAATAAAATTGATAGATCAATCTTTCCTCTGAAATAGGTAAAGGAGTGCGAGAACTTGTGTATTAGGTATGTCATTTCGTTATCTGACACATGTAACAACAGTTCACGACCTTTACACGTCACTCCTGAAATAAGACTAATAATATCGAGCTTTAATTAATGAAATATTTTTGTCACAATCAATGTGTCCTCCTAATCTTCCACTGCGAAGTTCACGAATAATATATTCATGTAAAGAACTCTGAGGTATACGTGGAATATCATTCAAGAATAAAAAAATCCATCATGTACCTGGCATTTACATGGGGTACTAGAGATGCACTTTTTCCATTCTTTCATGAAATCATCATCCTCTGCGTATAATAAATCCTTTAAATACTCAAAACCAACCTCTCTTTTTTTGCATCGGTTAGTAAGACACTGTATCGACTTAAACATGGGCTACTTTATTTAGTTGTCCTGACTTGTGTTTGAGAGAAATGGTAAACTTCTGAATATATGCAGTCCAAAGGGTATGCATTCGATTGGTCTTGGAACCATGAACGGTGATGACTGCGCTGCGGTGAACAGTTGTGAATAGTGGCAGGTGGTTTTGATAATTTGACTTATCTGACTTTCCGAACCTTTTTCTTTTTGATTTTCTAGAAATTTTTTAGTTGATGGAAAGATGCTTGGTGGTGTTTTTTTGGGAAGAAAGTGTCTATGATATGGTGGTGTTTGGTGATTCCGGCAGGTCCTGTTTGGTACAGAGGTAGACATTGATATTACTTGGTGCAGTGCAAAAGCGATATTAGATATTATTTTAGCGTAACTCTCAAATTTATGAGAAAAATAAACTCTCAAAGAGAAATTTGTCTAGGGACAAAATTCAAAAAAAAAAAAAAAAGTTAAAAATATTATTGATTAATGGATGAATTAACTTCATAAACATTAAACCTATTTATACTTATAATAATTCTAATCCTAGACAAAAAAAACATTTCTCATGAACAATATATATATATATATATATATATATAAAATAATAATTTAACATTCCAATTCCTATTATAATTCCAGCGGTACTTAAATAAAAATTTTGTATTTTAACTTGATATTCCATATGACGGAAAGGAAGTTGGTTGACTCGATTGAAAGGCAAAAGATAACAAATGAAGAAAATCAAAACATGATTCATGGAGTACTTGTGGCAGCCATCTAATACGACTGGTGAAAATGGTGAGAAGCCAACATGACTCAGGTTATACTGATAAAAAGGGCAGTTGCTAATTGAGGTGGCTACACGTTAAATGCCTCGACTTGCAATATCTACGGTGACTAGACCGAAAACTAGTAAAGAAGAAACTGTACAAATTGAAACACATATCATCATATAAAATGACAATGGGAGAGTCCACCATTATTGTATTTATATGATATCATTCATGCGACCAAAGAAGGGAAGCAAACTTGTTTGGTAAAATAAATATCAATCAAAATGAGAATGACATGTTTTTAAATCATGCAACCCCAACTATTTGAGAAGTATTTTCTACGAATCATTCTATAATTTAGAGAAGCATAGATAATAAGTAGTGTGTATCCGATTCGGTTTGATATTTCATTCTACGGATTATCATAGTCTTATTATTGATATATAAAATTGTCTTTTAGTATTATAGAATAATTTTTCTTTTTTCATATTGAGGTTTGATTTTGGATCGTGAAGCTTATATTATATTTTAAAAATAAAATTGAAAATTTTTTTTGATGATATTAATTTTTAATTAATTTATAAATTTTTTCATAAATATTTAATATCTAAATCTTTTAATAAATATAACTTAAAAATCACCACGCTATAATATGAGACTTAAAAACACAAAAAATAAATTATTTTATATATAAACTAATATATCGTGATAGAATTTTTAGTCATATAATTCATATTATTTATTATTATTAATTTTATATTTTATTAATTAATACTATTATATTATCTTAATTTATAAAATAATAATTTATATAAAATTTGAGTATTTCTAACATTATTAATAACATAGATTGAAGAACCCTGAAAAACAATAAAAACAAGGGCTGGTGGCTGGTGCCGGTGGCCGGTCTTTGATAACAGTCTATCTCTTACAAGATTTAATGGGACTGTCACTGCAAAGAAAGGTAAAAAATGAGATTGAGAATCTTGACATGACACCCTGACACGTTGTTAGTCTCATGATCTTAGTACAGGTTGATAAGTCCAAACTGCCCAGAAAGCGCTTCTGCAGTCATCCCTTTTTAATCTCTTGCTACCTCTTAAATTCTCCAAAACGTGTAAAGAACAACCGAGTTTGCTTCATGCAAATTTCATTTTTATTAGGAACTGGAATGAATATCGTTTCCCATATGGATAACAGAAATAACTCCGCCTAACTACTTCATAAGAAAAATCAATCAAATATATCCCACTTTAAAATAAGATTTATAGAGGTAATTTCTTTTACAGGTGCATCTAGATAAATAAATGGATAGATATGTAGAAATTAGAATGTACATCTGTGGAATCTATCTATGCAATGATGTAGTGATCAAGAATCTTACGCAACCCATTACGCTAATTAGATCTTCATTTATTACTATTCTCGATTTTCCAACTTTTTGAACTTTGACATAGACTTTTCGTTCCTTGTTCCCACTGCTCTCGCGGCTTATAAATTCACACCCGCTCTTCCTTTTGTATCTCTCTTCTATATCTAGCTATCGGAATCACTTATCTCCTCTACTGCTCTCTAGCTAACACAAAGAAATTAATCTTACTCTTTCTGAACAACAAACTAAGACAATGGGAATCTTATCTAAGATTGCTACTAACGATGGACATGGAGAAAATACTGCTTACTTCGATGGATGGAAGGCATTTGACAAGAATCCTTTTCACCCAACTCAGAATCCTAAGGGCGTTATCCAACTTGGTCTGGCAGAGAATCAGGTAATCATTTTAAGCTTCAAAATTTCTGTCATTGCTTATTATATGACTGAGTCGATATATATATTATATAGTAAAATGTCACCTCTTCTTGATAAAGGGCCAAGTAATTATTAAATATTTGTTTATGTCTTCTTTGCAGCTTTGCTTTGATTTAATCAAAGAGTGGATTATAAAAAACCCAGATGCCTCCATTTGCACGGGTGAAGGAGTTGAAGATTTTAAGGATATTGCTATCTTTCAAGATTATCATGGCCTGTCAGAATTTAGAAAAGTATATATTTCACTCATTAAATAATGAATACAGTAATTAATTTTTCTATAATAATGAGATCATCGTATGCATGTGTGTTTGTGTATTATCTTTTCCAGGCTGGGGCAAAGTTTATGGGAAAAACGAGAGGAGGTAGGACAACAATTGATCCCGATCGTATAGTTATGGGCGGTGGAGCTACGGGAGCAAACGAGCTTCTCATGTTCTGCTTAGCTGATCCTGGCGATGCTTTTCTTGTACCTTCACCTTATTATGCAGCGTATGAACATTTACTGATCGTCTGCTTTCACATTTTCATTCTTCAATTTCTATGCAGCCATTACTCCAAGTTTGACATAGCACTTGATCTTCCGATAATTTAATAAACCAGATAAAAATTAAGTGCTTTTCTACAGCAGTAGTAGTTGAGCGATGACGAATCACCAACGAATAGAAGAAGACAATTCTGATATTAATTATTAGAAATAAAATATGAAAAGTAGTTGGAAGAATTGGAATCGTAAAAGAATATTTCCGAAGGAATCAAGTCATGGTCATGCCGTTGTGGCTATGATAAATTTATTAATCTATTAATTTTTTTAGCGAGAGTCAATGTGGAATTTCACCAAACTGTTAGAACGGAAGTCAAATTTTAATATCAGGAGTCGAATTAGGTCAAACGCATAAAATTAATTGCATAGTTTCAATCCTAGCATTATTGTACTTGCAGTCATCTACATTAGTCCAAATAGGAACTCAATTTTCCATGTATAATTTAGTGATAATTGATTCCTTAATTATTCAAACTTGATTGACCATTACTGTTGACCTTTGAGCTGAGGACCAATTAAAACTAGAATTTTTCCTTGACGGTAATTAGTCAAAGTTCAAACCAATTAGTTGAAGGTTTGGTCAAATTCCACCCCATGCCCTCCTTATTTTCCAATCAGTAAATGTCTTCAAAATAATAATAATAATAATAATAATAGTTCCTAAGTTCCTGGTTTCCATTATTTTACTGAAAATATTTGATGTGGTATTGCAGATTCGGCCGCGACCTGGGATGGCGTACTGGGGTGAAACTAGTTCCTGTTCATTGTGATAGCTCGAACAATTTCCAAATAACCAGACCAGCACTAGAAGCAGCTTATGAAAGAGCTGTAGAAGCCAACATCAATGTCAAAGGCTTGATCGTAACCAACCCATCCAACCCACTTGGCACAACTATAGAAAAAGACAGGCTTGAAAGCTTGGTAAGATTCATCAATGACAAGAACATCCACCTTGTCTGCGACGAAATTTATGCAGCAACCGTCTTCAACTCTCCCGAATTCGTTAGCGTCGCTGAAGTTATCGAAGAAATGGATTGCAATCGTGACCTCATTCACATTGTTTACAGTTTATCTAAGGACATGGGTCTGCCAGGGTTTAGGGTAGGCATTGTTTATTCGTATAATGATGAAGTTGTGAGTTGTGGACGCAAGATGTCAAGCTTCGGTTTAGTTTCCTCGCAAACTCAGCACTTACTAGCTTCAATGCTTTCTGACGATGAATTTGTTGATAATTTTCTAGCGGAAAGCTCAAAGAGGTTAGCAAAAAGGCATCATATATTCACCAAGGGACTTGAACAAGTTGGAATTAATTGCTTGAAAGGCAATGCGGGTCTCTTCTGTTGGATGGATTTGCGTCACCTCCTTAAAGAACAAACATTTGAAGGTGAAATAGCCTTATGGCGCATGCTTGTCCACGATGTGAAACTCAATGTTTCACCAGGGTCTTCCTTTCATTGCTCGGAGCCTGGTTGGTTTAGGGTTTGCTTCGCGAACATGGATGATGACACGGTGCAAGTTTCACTCAAAAGAATCGGAGCATTTGTGCAACGAGGGAAGGAAAATGAGAAACCGACAAAGAAACGTTGGCAGCAGAATCTTCGCCTTAATTTCTCATCGAGGATATATGAGCAGGGAGTCGTGTCACCGCACATGATGTCCCCTCATTCCCCAATTCCTCAATCGCCATTGGTTCTAGCAAGGACTTAAATGAAACATCTTGATTCTATAAACGTTACTAATGAAGAAAATAAGTTGTTTATTATAGAAATAATCACACTTTTTTCCCACATTATGTTGTGGATTCTTTCTGTCAACCTTTCTTTCTTTCTTTTTTTTTTTTTCAATCAACTGTCTGTCAACTTATTCTGTGATTAATTAGAAATTTAAATGGGTACACTGTGAAAGAATCAATGTTTCTAGGTTTCCACTAGGCAACTAACATAGAAGAAGTAATTTCTGAAATTCAAGCTTGTATGTTTCATTGGATATGGCTTGAGAAAATCAGATTATCAAATGTATTGTTTGCATTAATTGGGACAATTTGTTTTGTCCACGTTGGAATTGCTATCACCATGCCACGTTTTATTGTTTACCAAGTATGCTTAAGCATTAAAACTTGTTTTCTTGTGCCTTCAAAGCTCAAACATACTATATTTGTTCCAAAACTAGCTATTACAAGGATTACCAAGGATCTTGATTCTTAAATTCTTGTATTTAAAAATTGTATAGAATGATTAACTGTTTAAAAGATGAATGCCAATGAGCATGACATCGAGGCCATATGTTGCATGCATCATATATATTTTACCGAATGATAGGCCATGATCATGTCAGCATGACATGAACAAGAATATAATAATGCAGTTTATATGGGCATGGTAATTGCCAAGTTTGTCACAATCTCAAAAGCACGACGTTTGGAAGGTAATTGCCAAGAATGCCTCAAGCAAGGCAATATGTGTCATCATGATGCTGACAAGATCACTTGTTCACTTTTCTTAATAATTTATATATAGCGAAATGTTTAACTGAAATATTTTAAAATTTAAGTAAAAGAATTAGTGTGATTAAAGTATGGAGAAGATTTGGTTTATTTACGCATTAAATTGTTTTAGGTAATGTGTGGCAGATTGTCATTGGAATCACATTCCACGTATAATGTCTATTTGCATCATGTGCATCAAAATAAAATTAAGACACACGTGCCCCACCAACATAAAATGGCATGCTGAAAAATTATAGATAAGTCGGTTGCCCAACTCGGCTTTCTTATATTCTGTCAAGTCAAACTCAGAAATTCAACGACAGAGTCGAATTAAATATTTGACTAACATATGCACCAAAAACCACGGACTCTTGTAGGGTAACATTTGTTTGCCATCTGGGTATGTTTTTATTACTGGTATGATTTCTGATATCCAAAACGACTCTTGTAGGGTAACTGCAGCTGCACGTGCGTAGCAGTAGTTCGTGTTATCTGCTAAATTCATAAACCACGGCGAAATTATGTTAAAACTGTTTCACCACTAAACTGCGGCTGCATGTTCGTAGCAGCAGTGCGTTTTACCTGCTAAATTCATTGACCGCGGCAAAATCATGTAAAATCTGTTTCGGCTACACCTTTCTTCAGTTTTCTTCAATAAACTGGTAAATAACTAATTGGTCTTAGTGTCGTGAAGTAAATTTTTAACAAATGACGAAGAAAATTGTTTGTTTGTGGTTATTGTGCACTTGTTGGTTGACAATGCGATTACTTTGTCTAGCTTTATGAATATTCCTACTAGTTTTATAGTTTATCTTTAATACAAATTTGTTCTAAATACGAACGAGTTTTCGGATTTACGTTTTTCTTCATGTATATCCTTAGCAAAGAGTCATTGCTTTCGAAAAAATATTTTGCACACCAAGATGGCTGACTAAAGTCAAATGCCTTTTATACCAGATTCAGTTGTGAACGAGTTCATGTGAAACATCGTCGAAGTTGGGTGAGTTAGTAAAGATTGAAGAGCAAGCAATAACACGTTATATATTTAACTTACCAGCATGTTAATGCCGTTCACCGATCACTAAGAGATGGCAATGCCTGGCTGGACTAAACGTTTTGAGCAAGAACTTTTAAGTCGACTGATAGGATCACTTCTTAAGAGTATACATATTGTAAACGATTTTATTTTAAAAGATATTAATTTCATGCCATAAATAAATAAATGCAAGAAAAGTAGCCCTACAAAAATCTATCAATATCATTCTCCAAATTTTTGCTGTTGAAAAATAATAATAGAAATTTGTCATCATCTTTACTTTTGCCCCTCTGCTTGCGGTAGGAGCTTTCGCGTCATAAGATAATTTGAATTTTTCTTAGAAGTTTCAAATGGTAGAAAATGCATTTACTTCAATCATGTCATTTGAGAGGCTATCATTTTTGAAAAAGTATAACCATTCATTGGCACTTTTTTGATTTTCGTCACATTATAATGCGTCGTACTAAGAGTGATTTTATTTATACTTGCGCACTATTTTCGGACGTCTCATCTTTTCATGTTGGCATAAGATAACCTAATCTATTGGATTGTGACTTTTGGAGATAAATTGCGTTGTTTCGCTATCACTAAAATGACTATAAATACCCATCTACTTTCTTCAATGTCATTCTATTTTTGTCTCAAATCTAATAGTGATATTGCTTCAAAAAAATCTTAAGCATGCAACCTACTTGCACAAATTCTGAATAATTTCATTCTTCATTCAACCTTTCATTCTTCATTCAACCTAACTCTATATTTGGTGAGTCTATTTCCTTTTCTCTATTTTTTTTTTTGTTGTTTTTGGTAATTGTAATAGATAAACATCGAGGGTACGTCTTTTGCTTTAGTCAGGTTAACTTATTTAGAATATGCTAACATCAATAAAATTTGTACAAAGGAGCTGGCTTATTATGAGAGGAATAGGAGCCGATTAAGGATAGGTTGAGACGTTTTAGGGTTGCCTTTATAATTCTTGATACCACAACATAAGTTGCCTTGAGGTCCAATTGTCCGTTATAGTATCTCTTATATTGATAAACTAACTAATGCTAAACGTCTTCAGAAAATGAGTTCTAGCAGCTATAGTGAAAGTATAGAGATAATATTCAATGGCCAACTGCCTCTAAATATTATTCCTGTCAACATACAAACCTAATCTCCATCTTTTGAGCAGAATGATAATAAGTCTTCAATAAATTCAGCCCTTCCCCTGAGACTTAGGACGAAATATAAGGTGGACACCTTTTTCTTAAGCATTAGAAATAAATAAGTTAGTGTCTATGAAGGCCCCTTTAAACAGGAGATTCCAAGTCGACCCTTCTCTAAGAGAGGTTGCTTTCAATAAAGAACTACTCTTGATAGGGACGACACCACTACTCTAACCCTTTTTTGTAGGCCTTCTCATATCATTTTAGATATTATCATACTAGCTTGCACTTAATAGTTGGTTAATCCTGGCTAGTCTTTACGTACTATAACAGGAATATTTTAAAGAGTCGCCTAGTATTTTTGATGTTGCCTATATATATACCCTGAAGCAGAATTAAATCTCGAACTTCATATGATATTATTTGCAAACCAGGTTCGAGACCCCCAGTCTAGTGAAGGATAATCCTTTTAGTGATAGAAACTAAAAAGATAAGTAGTTTTTTTATCAACAGAGAATAGGATATAGTTATCAAAGGTGAAATTTTTAACGTATTCGGGAAAACTCAAACATAGGTGTATTATTCTATACTTGGTAGAGAGTCATATGGGAGAATGACAGCCTGAAAGGATATAGCTCGGGACCACAAAAAATATTTTTATGAGTTTTCATTAGTTAAGTAGGTTCTAGTATTATCCTACATTTCTCACATTGCTAAAGTAGGTCGTGTGCTCATATTTCTTTCATTCACTATAATAAAGCTAACTTTGTTTATCTTCTTCTGCAAGTATAACTGGTAGAGAGTAGAACATGCCTTTTTCTAAGAGGATAGCCATCACGCAAAGAGGGAAGAGAGGCAAAAAGTATAATTTTTGACTACTATCGCCTCCCCTGCATTGGATAAGGACTGTTGAGTTCCCTTTAAAGGGTAAGGCAAAAGATCTAATCTTGCCTCAAAGAAGCTCGTCAGACAGTGGCAATATCTCGTTCAAGGTCTCATTAAGAAAGAAACCTCGCATTAAAAGTGAAAACCTGGACCAGTTGTTGAGCAGTGCTATAATTGCTAGGAGAAAAGTAAAGTCTGGGTTAATTAAAGCCTCAAAATTGGCTCAAGTCCTGATAGAGTCATTGAGTTTTAGGGTTCTTTTGCAACTTACCCAATGATATTTCTGTAAAAGCCCTCCCTCGCCGGATATTCTCTAGATATCCCTTGGCCATTGAGAACCCAAAGAATACATGCCTAGGAAATGAGTTTGTTTTTAACCCTATACTTGTCTTATTTCATTTTCAGTCATAAAATAAATAAGCCTTTCATTATAGATCAAT
>JAWDEX010000002.1:4682398-4731068 GCA_035221805.1 Trichilia hirta | reverse complement strand
GTTGTTTGTTTGGTTCCAGTTTATTTTATATATATGATGAAATCTTTCGAAAGTATATTTTTTGATTTATTTAATTTGTATTATGATCAGAATGTATAGTAAAAGTATGAATATTTGTCTGATATGAGTGTTCATTATAGTTTTAGTCTCTTAATAAGTTCAAGTTTAGATATATGTTACTTTCAATTTTTAAGTCTAAATAAGTTTTTTGGATTATGTATTTGTAGTATCATCTATTTTGTTATATACGAGTTTTATATTAAAAGTATTGAATAGAATTTGTTTTGATGGAGCTTATCCCATACGTATTATAAGATAAGTAATAAGAAATATTTGGGACTTGAGTGAGAATCTGGTATGATCTGTCTTGATGGATTTTTTGTATTTGTATAAATATATGGATTTTTTGTATATGTATAAATGTTTATATATACTATTCAGATATATGTTGCATGTGTTTATATATAGCATGAGTGTGATTACTTACTAAGCTTTATAACTCATCCCCAACAATAATTTATTTTTGCAAGTTAGCAACCATATCAGTGTAGCTTATTGAAGGAAAAACATATGAGACGGAGAATATCCTAGTTACAGTCTGTTACATTATCCTAATTTTAGTGTCACTTATCAGTATAGGCTCAATGTATTTTGTTATTATATTTTGAATACATATATAATTTGAAAGGTACGAAGACACGTGTTATATACATTATATTGATTTATAATTATGCATGAAAAAAGGCTGAGCCCTTATTGTTATTAATTAGTTATATATAATTACATTTGCATATAAGCATTCACACTACATGTCATAAATTTGCATTCAGAAATAGGTAGAGGTTTATAGAGGTGGGAGTTTTCTCCTATCTCCTACCAGTAGCATTTGGCTATAGGCAGGATGTTACATTTTTCTCTTCTATTAATTTGTTAATTATACATTTTATATAAGCTTCAAAAGCCTGCTAATTGATTTTTTGACTCGATGTATATTGGGCTGTATTATTGCAAGATCTCTGCTCTTTGATCTATAACCTTAGGTCAACCATAATTATCCTATGTCATGCATTATACCATGAGTTAAGGAATAGGCTGTACAGAGTGTCTGAGGCACCTACCTGGAAGGATCGTAAATTTAAAAGAGGGCATTAAGATTTCTAACCTGAGGCTTAATAAACTTTCTCTTACCTTTGTAGGATGCTATAATCCTAGACTTTTTGAATAGAGAAATTACCGTTGAAAGGCCATGAATCGTCTTTTTTCTTTTAATTTGGGTGTAGCTTCCCTTTGTCTCGAATAACATAATTGCTTTATGTAGCCTATCTACACCATATCCTTCGTAAAGTAGCCTTATTACTCTATTATTTTCCTCTCTAACTTTTTATTTCTTTACTTTAGAACTTGTCATTGTCAATCCTCTTTTGCATACTTACTTTGATATTCCTCTAGTTCCCTAACTAATTAGAGAAATTATCGCTTGTTGGTCTTTATTATTGCTTTGCTCACTAAAGGTAACCATATTGGTTTACGAATCATTCTCGTTAGATGACTTAATCTCCTGGGCTCGATCTGCAATAGCAATTAAATTCCTTTCCTTTTCTATCAAAGGTCTCAAAAATTGTAATTTTGATTATTACTGATCATTTTGACTAGTTAAGCGGTTTAATAAGTTTTTTTGGTGACTTAACAAAGAGCTTTTTGTTCTTTTTTAGCAGATGATGCCAACTATCTATACCTAAAATTTTTTTGAAAGAAAAAATATAAATACAACAGAGATTTTATCTCTCTTAGTTATTGATAAATCTGACGAAGTTCACCTCGAGTGGATAAAACTATTATTGTAATTGCTTTTTAACTACTTAAAAATATAAAAGAAAAGCTATGAGTAACGCCGATTTTATAGCATAGAAACTATAATACATAAGTTAGATTTGGGTTCTCAGAGAAGAGAAAAAAGAAAATTTTAACTTAAAAAAGAAGATTTTATAAATACCAACAAGGGATATATATGTTGTTTGTTATTATGTGTAACTCCCTTTATGATAAAAAAATATTGGTATTTATAATAGTTAGTGACACGACTTTTCAGACTTTCACACATGTGATTATTAGAGAATAAGGAGCTGGCATTTGTTAGAGGAATTATGTGTTAATGCTGAATAATAAGTCATTATATAATCATTGTCTATAAATTTAAGTCAGTAGTGATTATCTTGACTATAATTTACATAGTATAAAATCTTAAATATGATGTAACAGTTTGCAATGATCTTAAGGTTTATATATAACCTTTTTTCACTGTTCTTATTTTTATATTGAAGTCTGCATGGAATCAAAATTATTTTTTCTGACACAAAACTTCTTTTAGTAAAGGTACGACCTCCGTTAAAGTCGTAAATTTAAGGTCATTCACAAAATTTATCTTCCGTTTATAAGTCGATCCCTTGCCCTGGACTCAAGAGCGATGCGAATGATGAGAGTTGGCTAGGACAATAGTCTCGATTTTTTTTGTAAATATTATTATATTAATAATTGAGTAATACTAACAATCTCAAGTAATATTATATTTATATAAATAATGTAACAAGTAAATCAAGAATGCCACATCATTTTCATTATTAAAGATAAAGGTCGTAATTCAAATAAATAAATTAGATATGAGTTAATTCAAATTTGATTTGTTTATTATTTGAATAAAAAAGAGTCAATTTAAATTTGATTCGTTTATTATTTGATTCAATACGAATTGATTCATTTAAATAAGATTATTAATAAATACAATCGTAAATATAACAAAATAAACATGCTTTACTTCATAAATAAAAAAATTAATACTATAAATTCCTAAAATATCTCAAATTACTATTATGAACTAATAATATAATATAATCAAATTAATAAAAGTAAAAATAAATATTAAAATTTGTATTTACTAATTATGTTTTAAACAAATAAAAAAATTAAAAATTTGAATTTGAATTTAATTTACTTATTATTTAAATTAATTTTAAAAAATTAAATTTATTTAATCACATTGAATTTATTTTGAATAATTGAATTATGACCAAAATTATCAATTCTAATTAAACACAAAGAGAAAATTTTTAAATAATTTAAAAGCTCGTAAAATTTTAATAATTAAGATAATGTAGTTTAGAATTTAAAAATTCGCGACAGTTTGGCATTATTAGCAATACTCTTAATAATTTTAAATTTCTATTAATTTTATATTATTTTTTATTTAATTAATAAAAAGAGATCAAGATTGATAATAATATTTTACTCGATAACATTGATGACAGTATTTTATTAATAATATAAAATATAATTTATTACTTTATTTATAGTTGTTAATATGTAGCAACTAAACTTAAAAATAATATTTATTATATTTTATTTTAATAATTTTAATTTAATAAGTAGTATTATCCTATTTAAGCACGTGATTTTTTCCAAACTAATTTTAATTAGTATAATCCATTTTTTATATTGCGTCACGCTCAAAATTGGTATGATTAATTTAGTTCAATCTTATTCTATCTGAGTTAAATTCAATATAATAAATCAAAGCTCGAATATTTGCACTGAATATAGACTTTTTTTATTCTTACAAATAATTTAAGAGAAATATGCAAGCATCCGACTATTTCAATAAGCTGAAATTATGGTGGGAGAGGTGAGTTTACACCATTCTATATCTCAATGTGAGAGACAATTGATGATGATCGACAAACTTTAAATATTTATAAAATTAAATACAAACACTCAAATTATAATAATATTGTTGAAAATATATAAATTATTGGATATAAAATAATGTGATACTCCTGTATAAATACAATATAATTTATATTATGTATTTAGAAATTTCAAGTTGTATCTAAATTTTTGTAATTTTAAAATAATATAACAATTGAGTTAGTAGTGTAACATCACTCCATTTATTAATCATTTATTCATTTTATTAAAAAAAATATATAATTTAAATTTTTTTCTTTTTTCATGAGTCGTAAAGTGATATAATTTTATCAATTCAACTGTCATATATCACTTAGAATCTAAAAATTGAAATACAATTTACAATCATTATCATTATTTTTTTTTATTTATATTAAGTTTATTAGTAATATTAGATATTCAAAGTTATATCCCAAATTTTAATTTTTACATAATTTAATAGCTGAATTAGCATTGTCTTAGGATTTATTAATTTTAAATAACTTTTTTACTGTTTACAAATTTTAAATAAGTGAAACTGTTAATCACGTTATTCTAATTTTATATCCATTTAACCATGCACGCACATTTCAATTTTAAATCTGCATGCACAGTCGCCTAAGGCAAACCTTTTCAGTGACAGGTGGTCAGCGTTTTCACAATTCGCCTACAGGCCCTTCTTACCACAGAAAATTTTGGGCTGAGAATGGTTTAGTTACGTTATGATAGTACATAAATTTCTTCGAGATTTGGGCCTACTGAACTATGAGTTGGATCGCCCATGAGCTTCTAGTAAGAACTATTCATCACTTTGGTTTGGGCTCTAAAATTTTTTTTTATTTTTTAAATATTATAAAATACATTCTGAAGCTAATCTCCATTACGATGTAAACGAATTTTAAATCTCAAAATTTTTATAACATTCCAAAATTTTATTGATTAAATTAATTACACCTTTTATATTCATATTGATTACCAATAAACTTTTAAATATTTATACTCAAAATTTTTAAGGAATTCTCAATTTTTATCATTTATATTTTCACGTCTGAATAATACAAAGTTTTTCAAAACTCACGAAATTGCTTACTAAAAAAAGAAAAAAGAAAAGAATTTTATATATCCAATCCTTAAATTATTGGGAAGTTTTAAAAATACCAATCGTCATATTTTCATCTGTTTATAGATTATGATTGATTGTTGAGTAGTTATTTCGGGATTATTGTGTTTATGATTTAATATCATCTATTTCACATACTTATATATCATATTAGATACATTGTAAAAACTATTTATTAAAATTTAGTATAAACATAATGTTATCAAATAAAACCTAAATTATATATATTTATTCTTTGAACTTGAACCAATTAATTGCATTGTATACATTAAAGTGAATTATTTAAAGATAAAGCTTTTATTATATTTCTTTAATTATTGTGGATTTGAAAAATTTTCACACATCTAACATAAGGGTGTTGTTTTAAGTTGTGGAATTATTAAATAGACACAACTAATATTATCAAGAATTCAATTGCTAATGATTCAATAGTCTTAAAGACTTTGGAAAAATATAATACTATAAAAATTCTAGCCTTTTCTCTTAAATTGTGAGTACCCATTATCAAAATTTAGTGATGCATGATATTCGGTAACTTGCTTATAGCAGCACTTCTCTATTTTCTCCAGGCTACATATTTCAAAAAAGTAAACTCCAAAATTTTAATATGCAACGTAAAAAAGAGAATGAATTGGATTTTTGAAAGTTATAATGCAATTAATAGATATTTTTCAACAACTTCAACCATTTAACCTACTACAAATAAATTAATTTAATCTTAAAAATTATACTAACTAATTACAATAACACAATTATTCTCAAATAAACAATTATAAATTGAGAAGAGTAAGAAAAAAGAGAAACTTAACACGAGAATTATAGTAATTTGACCAATTTTGTTTACAATCACTTTTTTAAACTTCGTTTAAAGATTTTCAATAATTTAAACTTTTCAAACCAAATTTCAATCAACCTTTCACTAATTTATAGCTAGAGATTTTACAGGTTTTTCTTCATATATTTATAAGTAATTATATCTATATCACTTAATTTCTTAATTCAAATGAAAAAACACCTTCTTTCACTTCTTTATACTTGAAAAGGCAGAAATAAAATAATGAAACCCAATTTACTAATTTTTTTTTGCAAAAAATTTAAAATAAATAAAGTGTTAGATTTATAATTTATAATTTTGGACAATTAATAAATACATGACTGTTTGGGGACTTAAAAATATGAAACAGAATATTTTGTTTCTGAGTCCTCTACTTGTAAAATAAAAAAAAATAGTTATTTTATAATTAAAATTAAAAATATTATCGTTAGACATAGAAAATAGTTATTAGAATTTAAATTTATAGGTATTCGTGTCAATAAATTGAAGGATTTTGTTTAACCAAATTCAAATAAATATTTTGTTAGAAAATTTTAAAATATTCATTCTAACGAAATATAAAATTCATTTTATTGATATTATTCATGATACTGTAATATACTGCAAAAATTTTAAAAATATGACATTTTGATTTAAAATTTATAAATTTGATAATTAAATATAAGTTTTGACAATTTTAAAATTAATGCATTTAAATCATTGAAAAATATTTTTGACTCATATATAAAAAAATATACTTAAACTTAATTAAATTATCAAAAGTATAACTACACATATAAATATACATAAAATATTTATAATAAAATATTATATGCTTGTGTCTTAAATTTTTAAACTTTTATATTATTTTTAAATTTTTAAAATTTTTAAAATTTATTACTATTAAAATATAAAATTGTATGACGGTGAGCTCGTGAATCTCACCGTCACTCACATCGTCGTCTATCAACTGGTCAACAAGAGAAACATACTCTCGTCTATTGGCACAGGGGATGTTCCTCCCCCGTACTGGGCACATTATTGTCAGCTTCAAACTGTAGACTTTTAGGTTCAAAGTTTGTTATATGATAATAATATAAATTCAAAAGACGATCATCGCATCTCTTGTGCATCATTCTTCGAGATTTTGAACCTCTTAATTGGCCTATTTGCAATGACACAGAGGAGTATGTAGCATATCTACATGTTTTGACACTTGTCGAGTCTCCTACCTTTCCCACATCAGAATATATGACAATGCATTAGAATCCACCTCGCAATTGTACCTTTGCCCAAATATGATGTCACTAGGTAGTACCATACCTGCATGCACATATATACAACTTCACTTAAAAATAAATAGTAAATAAGCCGTGTAAGAAAACTGACGCAACAAAATCAATAAGAGACATACCTGAAATTCGAAAAGAATCTTGCTCAAATTTTTCATGTCTTTTGTATGAGTTGGATTAAAGACGTGATCTTTGACAGACTTTATATCGTTAGTACTAATAGCCTTTTGGAGCCAACCAAATGTTATCTTCCATGCATCGTTTCCTAACAGATACTTGTTGACAAGATCCTTATCGATGAATTGCATCAACTAAGAGTCCACGACTTGGCAAGAGTCTATATACAATAAAAATCGTTTTTTGATAGCATACAATAAATAGTAACTTCATGATACGTTAATTATTTCATCCTTAAAATTTATAGTATTAATTGTATTTATTAGAGTACTGAGTTATTTGTCAATTGTACTCTCTCTCTCTCTCTCTTTCATTTCTCATTCACTTTCGGTTCTCCTCTGTTCTTCTCCAGAAAATAAAACAAAATAAAAACACTACAAGGACAAAAATGGGGTTATTTAGTTTAAAGTGATTAGAATAATAAGATTGGAAAAGATACGATTAAAAAAAAAATAAAAATAAAAATAACAAAATGACAACAAACTGCAAACACGCTTACAACTCGAAATAACGCAACACGCGTCACTCACATGCCCAGTTGTCCATCTCCTTTTCTCTACCCTCTTCTCGCCCCGTTTTTCCCTCTGTCTTCTCCTTCTTTTAACAAAAAATGTCTCAACAAATTTAGAAGTTTGCTATCAAAACCATTCAATGCACGTATCCAAAACCCTAATTTCCCATTTCATTCAGTTTTACGCAATAATCGTTAATAGTTTCTCCATACTCTCAATTTCAAACCGAATCACCAAATTTCCAGTTTTCATGTTTCCGAAACTCTAATTTCCCCCAACGACTATTTAATTTAATTAATTTCTTTTTGGAAATTACAATCCGATTGATGGGTCATCAAGACTCAATCGAACGATCAAATTCATATCATCTGATACCTAATTCTACGTGGCTCGAAATCAGGCTTTTTTATGTGCGAATTTCGCCGTGCTTGATTTCCAGCGTGCCTGATTATCTAAAACTTTGCCACGTACGTCGCGAGATCGGCGTATCCCTGGAAATCAACGGCTCACGTGTTCCCTCTTCGGACGTGACATCGCTAAACCTACGTCGCGATGGGCTGAATAAGGAATCATCGGAGGTGACGTACGTGAGCACGGATAGCGTGCGCGTGACAGGAAGTATCGAATTCGAGGTGTTTGATGATAAGGACATGGTTTTGTGTGGGTCCTTGGAGAGGATGGAATCCACGTGGAATAATGAGAGCGATGCAAGGACGGGATGGGGTATGCATTGTTATACTGCCATAGGTTCCTTTTCATCGGCTTTCTTTCGGCCGAAACTTGGAGCTTCGGCCCCGGCCATAGAGTTTTATATTGCTGGTTGTTGTGGAGGTGTACCGGTGATTTTGACAAAGACAATTCAGGTGAGTCCGAGAAAGAAGGGTTGCAGGCACTCTATGCTGGACGCTATTCCGGAGGACGAGGAACTTGAGAAGGATTTGAAGTTCGCTAAGGGGGTGGTTCGACAACGGAAATTGCAGGTATATTGATATTTCGATGTCAAGTTAATTTATCTAAATTTATCTACAAATTTATTTTGTATTGTATAAATTTCTAATGGGATGCTTGCAAATGGCTCTCCGTATATTTGATGATCAAAAACACTTCAATGAGTTGGTTAGTGTCGGCGTTAAGATCGTGGATTATGATTGGAAATTTGTGTGATGTAGTGTGAATGGCAACGTATTTTGTTCATTTGACTGAATGAAAAAATGTCAATGTTCCATTAGTTGAATTCTATAAAAGTTGTGACAGTTTGAATAATTGGAGTAACATTGATGGAAGCTAATAATCCTTATTCTGGCTTGTGGCTTTATAGCCGCTATGAACTTCTCCATTCCTTGACCAATCGAATTATTGTAAGTACTTTTACATGATAATTCAATCTTACCGTCATTGAAATGAATTTGATGACTAACCACTGGAGTCAATTTTTGGTTTGGTCTCTGAGGTGAATTCACTCTCTCTTCATGCTTCTGTCTCCCACATTGAGTATTAGAACTTACATCCAAAAGTGGATCTTAGTTACTGGTATTGGTTTAGTTGGTGTCAATTTTCTTCCCAAGTAAGGCAAATTTGCAATACTGAAATTTCATATGAAGTGTGAGTTTATAAATTCATGAACAGAGACACCTTTAAGACTTGATAACATATAACCATCCTTTATCAACAGGTTTCTGACATCCTTCCAAACAGCCAATATGTTTCATTTTTGATATTTTCTTTTCATGCTTGTTTTTCAACTGCATAGCATTGAACTATTCTTTGAGACACCTTTAATCACTCTTGCACTTGATAATTTGATAAAGTTTGCAATATGTATGCTTTTTTTTTCTCCCTAAGGCTCTTGTTTGTTTGTTTTCATAACATGGATGAATGTGCAAATTATTGTGGGTTGATATTATTACTTGTTTCTATCATTTACTATGGCTTTTGACATTAAATTAGCACTTCAAAAGTACTGTTACGGAAATATATATATTTTTCCAGGGTATCTTAGATTTCTGGTATCTTTCGAAATTTTGGTAATATATTTCTCTTAAATTTGCCTGCAATTGCATGTTTAGTGATTGTCTTTAACCATTTTCTATTTATATTTGGGCTTTGTAGCTTACAGAAGCAGAAGGCTATGAGTACGAGTCAGATGGAAAAGCTGGAGAGATTCTCTACTCTGAAGATATGTACTACAGGGAGGATGGCCAACTTTCATGGTTTAATGCTGGCGTTCGAGTTGGTGTTGGAATTGGCCTAGGGATGTGTCTTGGTATTGGAATTGGTGTTGGCCTATTAATGCGTTCTTATCAAGCAACTACTGGGAGGTTTAGGAGGAGGTTTCTCTGAACTTAGTTATCTGTCTGGGGATGTTATTCTCGTTCAATTAAAATTTAAGGAAGATTTTTATCAGGCTGTTAGTGGAAGTAGAAGAAACCTCACGGCTCTATGAGTAAATAAAAAATGCAGAAGATGGTAACTTAAACCTGTTACACGAGTTTTGTAGATGATATGGAGGTTGTACAGTATATCTGTTGGTAATTTCAACTCGCTTCTTGATGAAATGCTTTTGGGGAGCGGCTCAAAAGCCTTCCGCCCATTCTCATGGTTGCTTATCGGACCGGGAATATCCTCTGTTTTAAATGAAAATATGGATGTGATGTGAAAGTGCTTATTGTTCTTTGCACCACTTCTATCTTTCAGGTAGTTTTTAGTAATATGATAAGCTAGTAGGGGTTATTGAGACCTCTTCCATAGCCGGCATAAATTGTCTGGGTGTGAGAGAGTTGTGTCTATTTGTCTGTGTCACGTAGAAATTTTGCTTTGTGTGTTACATAGGAAGTTTACAGTCATGCTTTTGTAGATAATATCACTGTTTGTCAGTTTTAGTTATTTGTTGCAAACTGTTTTATTGTCTGTCTGCCTGCTTGCCTGGAATCAAATAATGTTTCTGTTTTTTCTTGTCTCTCCGACTGCGTGGAAGCATTGAGCATTGATGAGTTTTCATTCAGGTTGTTGGTAGACCACCATAGATCTATCAAATCTATCCTAATGCAATTGTAACGTTGTATGTAGCCAGTCTTTGGACTGAAATCGTATAAAAATTCTTCAGCAAAC
This sequence comes from Trichilia hirta, assembly GCA_035221805.1. Classification (NCBI taxonomy): domain Eukaryota; kingdom Viridiplantae; phylum Streptophyta; class Magnoliopsida; order Sapindales; family Meliaceae; genus Trichilia; species Trichilia hirta. Next base: position 4,720,328 of record JAWDEX010000002.1, on the reverse strand, counting down.
CTTGTCTGTAGTTTTAACTTTTGAATGGAAAAGCATTTCTGGAACTGGCTTTAACCATTTATGTTTTGGCGACTCTATTCATTTAGAACACGTTTGCTTCTGTTTTTGTTTTATTCTTTTAATGCTTTGGAATGGTGGTTCCTGAACTGATTATCCTGAGCTATCTGAGCTGGAAACTGCGGTAGGATATTTTTCTTTCTTACCATGAGGATGCGTAAATAAACCAATAATCCTCTGGCAGGCATATTTACTCCAAATCAATCTGGGCACCTGCCTCGCCATCTTTAGATTAAGATTTGAAATTATGTTGAAGCGCAATGGACATCGTTCCTTTCAAACAATATGCTATTTTATCTAGTGCCAAAGAAGTGTAAATCACATCATTTTCCTGTATACCATGCGTGCATGATGCCAATTGATGTATTACGTACTGTATACTAAGCGTGCTGTGTCATGGCCAACTAGTGTTTTGTAAGGTACTTCTGACCGGCGCTGCTCTGCAATTGACATCAAGAAAATACTTGTAGCGAATCTGTCGTCCCTACGTGTTCATCTGCGTTGATTCCTTAGTAGTACAAATTTAGGTGCGAATATGAACAACTAATACCAATATCTTCTGGTTTCTCAAACATTTTATGTCTAAACAATTTTTGTTGGCTCCAATTTGCTTATGAAATGCTGAAGTGTATCTCCGAAAAGAAAGTGACAAAATGAGAGAAAAATGATTTTATTCCCGGACTCCAGTATTCGTAGTTGAAAACGCTGCGAAAATAGGAAGTAGTATCGACTATAGTATAAATTTCTAGGTTTTTCTCGGACAAAAACCTGGACATCCTAGGAATTTTCGAAAAAATCATTAGCCGTTCCCTTGAGATAAATAGCAGTGGTATAGAATAGGGCCAGATTGCAGAACTAAGCTAGGCAAAGTTGAAGTATTGGACATTTCAAACTCTCCTCAAGCTCTGGAACTGCAACCATAAAATCTAAGGAACGACGCATCAGCGTCAAAATCATTTATCAATTCAGTCCCTTAATATGCACAAAATTACAACATTAAACCCTAACCTCCGCGGCTGACACCAACTCCAACCACACCACCACACTTCGACATACTGGAGGTGATGATGAAATATAGATCCTCTGCGACAATTTCTCACCGTAATACCACTGCATCGCTTCCCTTAGTGGTCGCTCTCAACTGCATCGAAGATTGCATCGTAGAACAAGATTCTCTTGCCGGCGTTGCAGTCGTCGAGCACGTGCCTCTCAGCCGCTTAGCCGATGGAAAGATCGAAGCAGCAGCCGCTGTCCTTCTCCATTCTCTCGCGTACCTACCACGCGCCGCTCAGCGTCGCCTCCGACCCTACCAGCTTATCCTCTGCCTTGGATCCTCCGACCCCGCCGTCGACTCCTCTCTCGCCGTGGACCTTGGTCTCCGTCTCGTTCATGTGGATACCTCTCGAGCCGAAGAGATTGCTGATACCGTGATGGCGCTCGTCCTTGGCTTGCTGCGCCGGACACATTTGCTCTCGCGTCACGTGCTCTCGGCTTCAGGTTGGCTGGGTTCGGTGCAGCCGCTTTGTCGAGGGATGAGGAGGTGTAGAGGTCTGGTTATGGGGATCATTGGTAGATCTGCAGCCGCTCGGTCTTTGGCTACGAGAAGCTTAGCTTTCAAGATGAGTGTACTTTATTTTGACGTTCATGAGGTACGCGCTTAATAATGTAGATTAAATTTAAGTAAAATTTTTTTGGTATTCTTGGTTTTGGCTGTACACAATGTGCTTTACAGTTTGTTCCACGTTTACAAGTGTTGCATCAGATAGTATTTAGTGTCTTGGTTTGATGCCGTAACTCTAATCAGTGATTTGGTAGCTAAACATGTGATGTTCTTGTGCTTTTGTTGTTTGAGAAAACAAGGTGCTTTGTTTTGGTGTTTAAGTGGCGTGAATCTGTGACAGTTTTTCCGATTTCTACATAACATAGTGTCTGATTGTTGTTTCTGGTGTTCATGAGGTATGAGTTGGACAACATATAATATCTGTTCGTTTTGATATTTCTTTAGAACAAAATTTACTTCTTTTAAAAGTTAAATCAGAACAAATAGATTAGCATTGAGGCGCTGCATTATTAATATATTATGATCAAGTTTTGTTTTTGGAGAAATTGCTTAATTATAGGAAGTGGCATTCTTTCCTGTGATTGTTGCAGTGTTAATACATGAGAACTAAACTGTGATATGTATATGTTTTATTATTGAACCAAGAGCCATTTTATGATTCAGTATATGCTTCTAAATTATGGTTGACTAACTTGGTCTTTGCTTTTATTGCTAAGTTGTGTATTTCTCATAGTTAGGCTGGTAATGCAAAACGAGATCATAACAAATTGGAACCATAAATGAATCACAAGCATGAATTTTGGACTCTAGTATTGGGTATGCATTTTTTTTTTATGGCATCAGTATAATGAACTGTTGCCAATTTTTTAAGATTTATCAGGCCATCATTTTATCAAATCAAAACTTGCAGAAGTTTAGCCTAGATGCATTTTAATACTATTATGGTGTTAGCAGTAGACATTATAAAGTTAATGAGCACATCTGTATGCTTTTAATGTTTAATGTTTTCAGTTATAATTGTTTGACATTTTACTTTTGCTTGAAAAATGAATGAATTGTATGCTCAGTTCCGACAGAGAATTCAATATTCAATTAAAATGTAACTTCCATTTTTATTGAAGTGAAGAGAGTTAAGCAATGTGTCAAATTTACTGCATTCTTCATATGAGTAGATGAGCTCTTCTAGCAACAGATCATAAGTGAAAATTATTTCTGATGTATGTTATCTGTAGATGGATTAATTTCTAAGATTTAATAAAATTAATCATGGATGAAACCTATTGAAATGAGAAATGACCAGACATCTACGACCAGTTATCTACTGGAAGTATTTGCAATGAAATATTCTTTGTATTTTGCTACTACTTGTTTACGCGGTCAAGTTATTCTTGGACAATGTTGTGCTTTTAAATGCACTGTGCATATGATTTCCCATTTGGTCTTCACTGCTGAATTTCTGAATTGATTATTTTCTACAGGGTAAAGGTAAAGTAACATTTCCTTCAGCTGCAAGAAGGATGGATACACTTAATGATTTACTAGCTGCAAGTGACGTAATATCACTTCATTGTGCTATAACAAGTGAAACAGTTCATATTATCAATGCAGAATGTTTGCAGCATATTAAGCCTGGTATATTTACTTCTTCATTTCATGAACCCCTTTACTCAACTTATTGTGATCCCTTTTATTTTCTTATAATTTGGAAAATTTTTGTTTTCAACGTAGGGGCATTTCTTGTGAATACGGGTAGCAGTCAACTATTGGACGATTGTGCTGTGAAGCAACTTTTAATTGATGGCACCTTGGCTGGCTGTGCCCTGGATGGTGCTGAAGGGCCACAGTGGATGGAAGCATGGGTATGATAACTATGTTTATGACATGTGTAATAGGCAGACGGTTAAACATAATATATTTTGTTAATATCTATCACCATGAGGTTCCATTTCCTTTTCTCTTTCCCCATAATTCTTCTTCTGTGATAATTTTTATTATAAATACTAGATAAGGTGGAGTTGCTTCTTTTTGTGAATGCAAATCTAGTCTCCTGGTCTGTAGCCAGCTAAAGGTTCAGCTTCTTCATGCTTAAAACATTCTGCATTTTCTGATAATGAAGCAGCTGATATCAAATGTTACGTGGCACTGAATTCCTATTTTTTGACATAATGTGGAAATATCTGTAAAATTCCTTTGACTACCAGCATGCACGTGATTTATGTCTCAAAATAATTTCCCCCCACTCTACCCCCTTTTTTGACTTTTCGAAAAGAGATTGAACGAGATTGAAAGACATCTTAGTAGCTGAATAAATATAATATGCTATTAAACATCTCATTTATGAATGATGTACTGATACAGTGTAATTGAGAGTTCACTATATGATGATGCCACTGATCCTTCTCACAACACTTGCTTCAGGTTAGGGAGATGCCTAATGTACTAATACAACCTCACAGTGCGGATTACAGTGAAGAAGTGTGGATTGAGATAAGGGAAAAGGCTGTTTCTGTATTGCAGACATTCTTCTTTGATGGGGTTGTTCCAAAAACTGCCATTTCTGATGAGGAAGAATATGAAAGTGAAATAGGCGATGAATTTGAGCAATACAATAAACAGGATAAGGCGAGTGCTCATGAGGGTTCTGTTGGTGGCCAACTGACAGATGATATTCAAGTTGGTCCAGAAAGCTCACAGAAAAAAGGGGCCAGTCAATCAAAAGATTCTGGCTGCCAGCATCAAGGTTTGAGTTTGTCTCAAAATGCTACAAACGCTAAATCTGATGTAAGACTCAGCAGGTCAGGCAAGAAGGCCAAGAAGAGGCACGACCGTCAAAAATCTTTACAGAAACCAGATGACCCCTCTGCATTAGAAAAAGAAAGCACTTCACATAGAGAAGATGATACTGCTATGAGTGGTACAGGTCAAGCTAGTTCTCGGTGTGCATCCCCTGAAGAGTCAAGAAGTAGGAAAACACCAATAGAATCAATACAAGAATCGACTTCCAGCCAGCTTCTAAATTCTAGTGAAAAGATCAGTGGAGTGTCTAGTGAAATGCTGAAAGATGGGTATGTTGTAGCTCTATATGTGAGAGATCGCCCCATGCTCCATGTCTCCAGGCAACGACTTAAAGGTGGAGGTTGGTTCTTAGATGCAATGTCAAATGTAACAAAAAGAGATCCTGCAGCTCAGTTTCTTGTTGTTTGCAGAAGCAAGGTTTCACACAAACTTTTGCCTTTTCTGTTCGACCCAAGTTTAACTCAGTTTAATTATTGCAATGATACTAATTATGAGCTAATATGATTGCATTGTTCTTTTCATCAGGACATAATTGGTTTGCGTTCTTTTGCTGCTGGAGGAAAGTTGTTGCAGGTAATTTTATACCTTAATTCTGACATTACCAATTTGGGATGTTTTCCTCGGGACTTATTTACTAATGTCTGATTGTAGCTGCACTGCCATGTTGTGAACCCTCATTTTTGAATGGTGAAGGGAAATGCATATTAAGAGTTGTCGGTAGAGTTCTCTTTATAGAAATGTGCTAGTCTACTTTTTAAGTTTTATAAGGTTGTTGATGGGGAGAATATCACTTTTGAACTTAGATCTTGATCTTTGTTTTGCTGATGAGACTCATTTTTTTGGAAGTATCGCAGAGCAGAAGTTCACATATGTCATCAAAATTTATAATTCAGGTTTTCTAATGTTCGTATCTTAGCCAAGTTCACATTTCATTGGTGAACCTAGATTATGAACCATGGAGTATACTTTTGGAATTTCTTGGGAGGGTAATCTGTATAATTGCTGAATAACCATGGCAATAGTTTGAATCCACCAACTCCCTAATCATGATTCGTATTATCTTCCCTAATCATGAACCATGGAGACTCATATTTCACATTGTGCTCTTCATTTTTATATGAATAAAATATTTTTAGTGTTAGATAGTGTCATTCAAAATGATCTTTTCTCTTCTATTTTCTTGTTGGTGGTCTGATTGACATATTAAGCAATGTGGTTATCTTATTGAGAGTTATGTACTTGGGGATTACAATCTGATTCTATCTTGATATTGCAGATTAATAGGAGAATGGAATTTGTATTTGCGAGTCACAGCTTTGATGTTTGGGAGAGTTGGACTATGGAAGGTTCTCTGGAGGAATGTAGGCTGGTCAACTGTAGAAATCCCTTGGTAATCCTCTTCTTTCTTACAATCTTTGTAATTTATCCGCCTATTTACTGGGTAAAATTGTTTCTTACTCTTGTCTTTAACTGTTCAGATAATGGCACCACCAACCAATCATACCTGGTTTTAAACTTAAGTCTTGGCAATCCCTTAAGAATATCTGACCACCTTAATGCCTTGAATAAGATTTATTTTACGTTACATTAACTGGACTACTTTTTGGAGGAGTTAGGTAGTGAAATTGTGACATGTAAGAAAACGGTTAAAAAGAAAAAGTGATAAACCAACCCTGCGCCTCATCCTTATCCTTCATTTCTCTTGTAAATTGCTTCTGTGGACTCACTGCAGGCTGTTTTGGATGTACGCATTGAAATTTTGGCAGCAGTGGGTGGAGAAGATGGAGTTACCCGTTGGCTTGATTAGGATTTAGGAAGTGAATTGGGACAATTCAGAAATGTCTGATTTCTTCTTTTCTTTGGGTATTCTGAGGTTTGTATTTCTTGAAAGAAAACTGTTTGTAAAGTATTCTTTTTCTCTTGCCCTTTTTTTTTGGAAATGTAACCATGGCTTGTTATGGGTTGTTCGTCCTACTACAAAATGTACAAGGGATTTGTCCTTTTTTGTCTTTTACGAACGGATACTTCCATTGGTCAATGAAGCTCTATTGAATTTGAAGGTCTGTCATAAGTCATAGAGCAACTTGCATCCTTTTTTGACAACACATCTGTACGGATGGAGTGAAAATTCTTTTATGATAATCGTTTTTTGTGGAACAATCTCGTAGTTCGCGGACTTTACTTAAACTCTACGAATGAAAATTATCATAATATCCTTGGTTGTCAAGATCTAATTGGGGAAATTAAAGTTAATCTGCCTAGTAACTCGTTAAATTATCTAAGAATCCAATTTGGAATAAACTTATGCCGTGATTTATTTTCAAAATCTTGGTTACGGGAACGAAAAGTCGACGAAATGGGCAATCGTCTCGACTTTCTAGAACTTTCAATAACAACTGCTTTTTGGGGGTCTCTGCCTCGAAGGGTGCAAGAGTAATTTTACACGAGGGGAACGTGGCATCATCTATATCATTGCCTGTTTCAGTAGAGATGGTCATATATTCAAATGCTTGCCGTCCACGTCTTCCCATGATAACTGATTTTTAAATTTTAAAACGACAAAAGGCACGGGGCCAATAGATTGAATTTTCTTTACAAATGAGGCTCAAGTTATTTTTCAATTACCTGTTAAAAAAAAAGGGGTTATTTCCCAATTATTAATAATAAAAATATAATTTTTAATAAATTAATATAATAATATTTATATAATTATTAAAAATTTCGTATTTAATTTATTTTTTACTTATTCTTTACTTACTTTCATAAGTCTTTGTACAAAAAAGTATATGCAAAATATTACATGTTTCTTATTTTATAAAATCAGGCTCATTATTTTTTAAATTTGTTAATATGGCTACTGAACATCAAATTGATATATAAAGATTAATGAATATATTTTTTAATCGCAAATAAGATGACATTTTCAATTACTTTAGCAGCAGTGTTGGAGATGCAATTTATATGATAGAAATTAACATAATGTAATAATACTATTGATTATCGTATAATTTATTTTTTTTATTGTGTTAATATATGATTTTTTATTTTTATTAATTAATAACACATCTCAAATTAATTTATATATAATAATTTATATAAATAATATATATTTCTAGTATTATTTTATTTTAAAGATTAACTAATTAGCTATTGCCCAGCAATTTGGATTATATTGAATCTCTGAATTTTTTTTATAATTTTTCAATAAATTATTTTGAAATTAATAATTAGCTATTACTATTTTTTTGAGTTTGGTAAGTAGAATAAAAGTGGGTAGGGATAACAATTTGAGTTACAATATAATTTTTTAACGATAATTTAAAGTGAATAAACGGATTTAAGTTGAAAAAAAAAAATAATACAAAAAATAAATAAATTATATTTTTGTTTATAATTTTGATATGATTAATAATTTGCCTTTATTTACATATATAAAAAATTCTTCTTTATTATTCACTTAGACTAGTGATCTATCAATATAACAAATAAATTATATCATCTATGAATCAATTTATTACCCCAATTCGTGTTAAATTTTTTTACTCGTTAATTTATTTAAAATTTATTTAATAATATAATAAAATATTTTTATTTTTTGATCTCATAAACATTATAATATGCACAATTATACTAAATAGAAATTATAAAATTTAAATAGCAGATATTTTATTTTTAAATTTATTTTATAATAAATACATATTTTAAAAAAATATTAATATTAAATTAATTAAATGAATATTTATAAAATTAATTATATTCAATTAAATTAAAATCGTATAATTTTATTTAAATAATGATTAGATTAAATTAAATTAAATAAATAATATTTTTTTAATTATATAATATGAATGTAAATAACGAATATAATTCATTTAATGGACAAATAGTAGACAAACTATATAATTAAAATATATTAAAAATTTTATTATATTTGTTTAAAATATGACACAAATATTATTTTGTGTACACGAAGTTCCACTCCTTACCAGCGGACGAGAGCCCACAATATTTTAAATTGCTTAAAGGGTGGTCTGTAAGTTGCCACTTGCCGAACAGAAGATACTCCCGGTTTCCATCAGTACAACCAGATTATGCCACGTGTACGGTCAGCGTCAGGTCTGTTAATGACGGTTTCTTCCCCAATTCTCTTATCACCTCACATGCTATATAAAAGTTTGGCTGCTCGTTTATTAGAAGTTAAACGACATCAAATTATTATCAGACTTGTCTGACTTACCAAACTGCGACGGAAAGCAAAGGTTTGCACAACAAAATACAAGAAGCAAAGAAAACAGATACGGAAATTACTCAAAAACTTTTCGTTACAGCTTATGGTGTCCGTGAACCCGAATCCTGCTCAAGGCTTTTTCTTCTTCGATCCCACGAATATGGGCAATCCGGGTCTGAATTCTCTTCCATCGAGGAATAATTATGACGCGACGACGACGAGTACTGCTACGAACACAGCATCAACAAAAAGTACAAGTTCTAATACGATGTCGTTTACGGAGGATCCGAATAAGAAGATTCGAAAACCTTATACGATTACCAAGTCTAGAGAGAACTGGACAGAACAAGAACATGACAAGTTTCTGGAAGCTCTCCAACTGTAAGTGAATTTTTGGACTTTTTTGACTCTGTTTGGTGAATTTATTGTTTTAAGTTATCCATCGTCGTATGTTTGTCTGGTTGCTGAGAAAATGAAGGAAAGAAAAAAGGTTCGACTATGTTGTTGTACTATCGATGATTCTAGATTTAGGAAGATCACATTATTTTTCTTCGATGCAATTTATAATATATTAATGAAGAATTAGGGTTTTAATCTGAGAAGGTTTTCTCGTAAACGTGAATGATCAGAAGTTAATGAACTAAATCTTCTGATAGAATTAGTAATAGGCAGCTGATTGTCGGAGATATTAAAAAAAGTTATGTTTCTTCACATATATATATATATTTTTTTATGGTTTAGTGTTTATCGTACAGCACTTTGATATGATATGGTTACACTAGACTGGCTTGATGGACATCGGTATCTTTTTCAAGCCGTAATCAGTAAAGCTTATGTTATTGTTATTTAATTCTTGTTTCTCCTTAAAAATTTTACTTGTTAACAATCCATTTGTTGAGAAAATTTTGGTCCCACGTGGACAGTTTTATTAGGATTGGTCAATTGCATGTTCTAGCAAGGGAGGATAGTTTGACACAATGAGAACTTATTTTGTCTTCTTCCATACCTAGGAGTTAAGTGGTTTGGATTAGATTTAAACTTTGCTTCATCTCTGATCTCAAAAGAAGCTTCTGGCTACATGCTCTATGTCTCAAAGTATTTGATGGGTGCCATGATTAAATAAATTTATGTTTGTGTTAGAGGAAGTTGATATCGTGATGACGTTAGCAGATTCATACTTTATATGTCACCATGCTTGTGCGTGTTAACTTAAATTTTCTTCATTTATTTTAATTTTATATTCTCTTGATTCCAGATTCGATCGTGACTGGAAGAAGATTGAGGCATTTATTGGGTCCAAAACAGTCATTCAGGTAATTTCAAACTTGGTCAGTTCTATCAAGCATCTGCATGTAAAGCCACCCTACTATGGGATAAGTTTGGCAATTTGGCACCTTAGATATTTATAAATATGTGTCTTCATGTCAGTCTTATGTTGAGGTTATTTTGACTTGTTTTGTCATCATAGATTGTCAATTACTTGACTCAGGTTTATCTCTGAAAAAGCATTAGTCTTGTGTTGTTGAGATCTGTTGTTTGAGCAGTTTGTGACGATGGAAGATAACCATGGATCAGCAATGGTGATTCATAAAATATGGACTGACCATGAAATGACCTTTTATCCACAATATAATATGGGTTTATTATCTGATGAATTTTCTTTGTTTTATTCTGCATTTTCTGCTGTACAGCTTATTCATGATAAAATTATTGCATTTTCTGATAGATGATGAGAAAGATTTAATTTAGATTATGTGCAGAGTTTTTCATCTATAATGGCTGTGGATAGCTTCACTTATCCTATTTCTCAAAAGTAATTATAGTTGGGAGCATCATGCATGATTTCTTGACGTATTATCTTTTCATTCATTTGAAAGCTGGTGTAATACATGTCTTTGTCAATCTGTTTGTTTATTAAAGCTGAGAAATATTCTTGGCAGATACGAAGCCATGCACAAAAATACTTTCTGAAGGTCCAAAAGAATGGAACAAGTGAACATGTACCTCCCCCTCGCCCAAAGAGGAAAGCAGCTCATCCATACCCACAGAAAGCTCCTAAAACTGGTACATATGGTGAACCACTCCTTTTGTTTATTTTTAAATGCATATATAACAACTCCTATATTATTGGATATGTTTTGCATTTATGTGTATATCTGACAGCTCCTGGTGTATCCCAAGTTGGTGGGCCATTTCAATCTTCAGCAGCGCTGCTTGAACAAGGATATATTTACAGGCCAGATTCATCATCAGTGCCTGGAAATCCAATTCCTGGTGCAGCCTTGTCTTCCTGGAGTTATGATTCAGTGTCACCAGTGACTAAAGGTATCGTCGGTTCTTGATTTCTTCAAAATATAATATAATATCATTTAGAACAATTATAAATATTGCAATAATATTACTATCATTTGGAATTTCAGATGACATGGGATTGGCTGGACTGACCATTGCACAGAACTGCTGCTATAGTAGTAGTAATGAAAGCACTCCAAAACCTTCATCAATTGGTGAAACAATTGACCAAGGAAATCATGGAAAACCACCGAGAGGTAGTATCTTTTTACTAGTTTGAACTTTGTGAGCATTCAGTTTGAGATTGAGGTGTGGGAATCATTAGAACATGAATGCATGATTAAAATGATATTTTTCTTTTGGACTTGGTTATGCAACATATTGTTTAACATTAAATCTGCTCAATTGACAAGTTAAATTTGAAATAATTTATCTAAATGTTGAAACTCTAACAAAAAACTGGAACATTAAACCCAAAATAAAGTTAAAAACAAAACTTTAAACATGAAAGACGAAATGCAAAACTTGAAATTTCGTTTTGCACTATTAAGACAAATTTTTAGCTGCTGGTTTTGAATAGTTTCTGTGACCCTACGGTGAAAAGTTTTTAGTAGCTTTAAGGGGATTGATGGGAGCCTACTCTTGGTGAGCCTCAAGTTTGATACAAAAATAGCATCTTTGCATCTTGTTGGGCTTCACTGCTAATCTGGACAGATGTATAAGTCATAACACTTGTTTGCACTAATCTTAACATCCTTGGTGGAGCTGCATAAAACTGTTATGGTGTATGTTATTTCTTCACCTGACTAACTGGCTATCTATGTTGTAATATCACGAGGAATGACTAAACCTCTCCTGATGATATCTGCATATCAATAAGGTTTCTGTGAAACATACTTATTTTCTATGTTCAGCATATTTTATTACCCATTGAATTCTTTTACTAATGAAATAATCCTTTATTTGATGCAGTTATGCCAGATTTTGCTCAAGTTTACAGCTTCCTTGGCAGTATCTTTGACCCAAATGCAACTGGTCACATTCAGAGATTGAAGCAGATGGACCCAATAAATTTCGAAACTGTATGTGATTCAGGTTTTTCTTATTACCTCTGGCATAATTGTGGGCACAGTAATAATGTTTGTGGAAGGACCTGATAGTTCATGATCTCTCTTTCCTTTTCTCTCTGCTTTATAGTTACTTGGTTTGACATTACCACTTGGGGTAATGGTGATTTATGTTAGATATTTCTTACTGCTCTTTTCCAGGTATTGTTGTTGATGAAAAATCTCACCTTCAATCTTGCAAGTCCCGAGTTTGAGGACCATGTAAGAATGTTTTCTATTTTTCTGCCTTTTTTTCCCCTCTATTTTCTAGGATATTGGGTTTACTTTGGTACTAATGTTTAGTGATGGCTATGTACTTAAAAGCAGTTTTTATATATATTGTATTGACTCTAAATTCTGACATTAAACATTTGTCTTTCCATTAGCTGATAGCTAACTGGTGGCCGTATCTTAAAATAAGTTATTACTTTAACCCACTGCTCCAAGTTGCATAAAGAGTATTGTTTTGCATGTTAGTGTCGACAACTAGAGTTGTAGACATCACTATGAGCAAACTAAACGTTAATTGCAGTTGCAGGATCTGAAAATCATAATATCATTAACGCTTTCTGGTGGATGGTTGTGCCTGCTACACTATGAAATAATTATTTATTATTCTTAGAATTTACAGTGACTTTCAAAAGAATTCTAATTATATTATGTTTCCCTTATAGTTTGACTTATATTTCTAATCTCTGCAATGAAGAGATTAAGGCGTCAGTCTCACATCGTATTTCTGGGTTCTTTTGGCTTGTGGAATGTCTTTCATTGTTGTTGGGACAATTGAAAAACAAAACTTTGAACATTTTTCAAGTTGTGCAGATATTCTCAAGCAAACTGTGATTTTCTGCTATCTGCTTTTTGGTTTCTCAGCTTATTTTCCTTGTGCGTTTTTCCCTTTTGCTCCAAGGACCATTTTTTGACGGGGTAAGAAAGGAATATATCAATTTAGATGAACAATAGCTGAATGATAGTAACCTTATTTTTGTTGATAGAGGTTAGGAAATCTTCAATTTAATTTTTTTCAAATTGGTGGTACTAGTATATTGATTGTAAAGCAACTATCTGGGGACTTAGAAATTTGCATTTTATTCCTCGCCGTCATTTCATATGGTAACCTTATTAAAGTGATGATATCACGGTGGTTGCTTTAGGACACATGCAAATTTAATTTGTTTCATATGGTAGATGTTCATCATTTCCTGTTAATAATTTTAGTAGTAGTACATATTTTTACATTTGTGCACTTAAATTTTGTTATCTTCCGTTCTGTTTTTCTGTTAATTTATCATGTTTACCCTTTTGATGGGATGAATGTAAACCTTGAAACTACCACAATAAGCCTCATGTAGAATGCGTTTCAGTTTTTTGATTCAGCATCTCCATAATTCTTGGCACTTTTAATGACATAGTTGTTAATAGTAAAATGGGATAATGGAATAAATGTGATTATTAAATGTTTGTCACATGGATGCAGAGAAGGTTGCTTTCACTCTATGACACAGATTCTCAGAGAACTAAATTCGGCAGCCATTGCAATAATCTGCATGCTGGGAAACCAAGAAGTGCCATTCCATCAGCATAAAAGGTGAAGTATAATGGGAACCTTGTCTTGTTACAGGCGCAAGTAATTTTTGCTTTGGGATTCATCCCCTTCCATTGCTGAGCTTGAATTTTGAATGCCAGGGCAGATGTGGGCAATTTTGTGGTCGAGTTGCCAGTAAGTATTTAGGTAATGTATGTATGTATGAAAATATGTGTGACATAGGGTATAGAATGATGCGCTGGCCTAGGACATTTGGCGCACAGCACTGTTGAATAAACAAGGCCTTTTTCTTGTATATATTACGGAAAACGTGTGATAGCGCTAGCCATTTAGAGGGCTATTGTTCAATGTTCACAGGCTTCCTTGTACAGAGACTTGAGTGACCTAAGTTTTTTTGATTGTATATGGTGGCTGGTATATCTTGTTGAGAATTTCGCATAGAATGTGAGATTTAGATGTTCACTATGACCTCTATTTGCTATTATTGGTAAAGAAGAAAAAACACCTCAAATTTGGCTTATTGCCCAATCAAACTCTCAAGAGATCAAAAATATTCAGCTAGACCCTCAGTGAGGGGTTCAAAGTCTTCTTAATTACTATAGGACTCTTAGATATTATTATATACCAAATTCATTGACAAGTATTCAATTATCTTCTAATATTTTTTTAAGTTTTTATTTCACTTCAAATTGTAGCGTCTTTCCCTTGTTTTGAATATATAAAATAAAACATATATAAAAATATATTATACATTTATTAAATTAATTATATTTTTTAGAATTTAATTTCTTTTACCATAATTCAACAACTTTCATCTTTCAAATATTTTTAATCAACTTCAAGTTCTTTATCCGGCCATTATTTTGGTAACAGACAAGAAGCCAGCTTTGCCCAACTAGATTTGGAATTGGGATCTATATTAATATTATAATGGCAGCTCACACAGTCCATGACAATTATGACACTCGGAAATATATTAATATTTTAGAGCAATCCACAGCGTCCAATCACCGGTAGCACTCCCCTCTATCTTTCTAGCGTAGAATTTTTTATTGGAAAATTCTATTTCTATCTGGCATCAAAGTGCGAGGTAAAAAACAGATCACATCTTTATGGGAAGGGAAAGGAAAAGGATCTTTCTAACTGCCTATGCTGCCACAATCAAGAAAAGTGCAAAAATAGAAAACCAAAACGCTAATATCAAGTAAAATACACTGAATACACCAACTCAGGCCAACCCTATCAGATGGAGCGTGATGAAATCCATTCTCCCATGCTGAGAGTTGTAGGTCTGAGCAAGTGCTGATGAACACACAATATACACAAACGCAAATCAAAATCCAACTACCTATGGCCGAAACCTGTGTCTAGCTCAAAGTTGTGCATTCCCTGATTATGGCCAGCTGTCGCTAAAGGGTGAATCTGCTTCGTACTTGACCTCAGTTCTATCTCAATAAGCCTTTGAAGCATCTCTGGATTATTGTATCCACCCTCGAACTCAGGAACTGAAGATTCAGCAAGTAAACAAAAGAATAGGATTATGAGAAAATAAATGATAAAAGATCAAATTTCTAAGACAATTACTTACCAATCAATAAAAGTTCATGTTCAGACACAGTTATATATCAAGTACAGATATGTACTTTAGCACTACTAAGTGACAAAAAAGAGAGAATGAAACCCAGCATGATTTTCACACACGACATCCACTCAGGTTTTTTGACAGGGTAACTGGAAAAAGTTCAAGCTAAAAGAATTTGGAAGATTGGCTACAAGTATCACAGGATGATGTTTGACATATAAGATATTTGGAGAAAAGGAAATTATATAATCCCCCATAGATTTAGAAGATCTTGGATTCACGGGCACCAGCTAAAGCCAACAGAACTCAATGCTTGCTGAGTAGAATGTCTGAGAAAAAGATGTCTATCTAGAAGGATATTCGAACTGCATCTCACAACATGCAGCAATAAATAAATGCATTTATTGTTGTATAAGTTCCAAAATCTAATTTTCCAACACAAGAATTTGAAAATAAAAGCACCAACAGTAAGAGAAAAGAGAGGTGGCAAGTGCTTTACCTGGGGGTGGCATTGGAAGACGATTGAAATTGGGCTGCGGATGACCAAAAGGGAAACCTGGCATTGGGTTAACATCCTGTATAAAACCAGCCATTTGATTGTTTGAATTAGGAGCACCTGGAAATCCACGTAGTAGGTGAGGTGGAGGAAAATTTCCTTGCATATGCATTTGCTGTAACATAGGATGATGATGAGTGGGAGGCTCAAATCCAGCTGGTCCACTGCTAGGATGATGGAAGAGGGGGCGCAGCATGTTTGCAGGAAATTGATGAGCTTGTGAAGGATTATGATGGATAAAACTTTCCGGACCCACAAACTTCACCGGAGAATTTATGCTTGCAGGATGAGAATCTAATGGATTGAATAACGGTCCCACATGATTCAATTGAGGGTGAAGCTGCGAGGAAGATGGATGGACGTGGAGGTTATGAAATGAAAGATCATGGCCCCTGACACCATCAAAACCACGAAGAAAAGCTGAGCCCTCTTGACCTCCTGCAACAGGTCTTTCATTCCCCAAAGCAGAATCTAGACCTGCTAGTTTTTCAGTGATATCAACTGCCGCAGCTTGGGAGGAAAACAATTCGGCTTTTGATGAATTCCTAAGACGTTTCATAGGATCACTGAGTGCAATCAAGCTATCCTCTTCAGGAAGTCGAACATCAGCAGACCTGTCAAAGCCACCACGTTTAGATTCCAACGCATTCTGAGGCTGTGATGAATCTACTTCAGTTCTCCGATCATCAATGCCTAACAATTGCTCTTCAATCCTATGTGATTTGATTTGCTCAGGTAGGTTTGATGCTAGAATACTGCTTTCGTAACTCATCCTGTCAGATCCAGTCCACAAGTCAGAAGAAAAAAGCCCATCATGCAATTCCGAAGTATCAACTCTAGCAGGGCCAATTGAGCTCTTATGAGCAGATGGCGATGCCCCTTCAGATTGCAACTGCTTCATAAACGCTGTCCCAAAAAGTGTTTCAAGAGTAAGACTCTTCCCTAAATTGGTGACATTTTCAATATTTGTTTCTCTTGGATCATCAACTGTACTGTGAATACTTGCTACTTCCACATTGCAGGGTTTGCCCAAAGCTATAATGTCCAGACTGGAGGACTGTGTCAAATCTTCCAGGCCTGCTCCCTTCTGCAACAAAGACAGGAGGTGATGGGATGCATGATCATCTACATTTGCTTTTGTCTGTTCAATCTTTGCATCAGTAATGCTCAAGCCTTGCACAGGTGGCTGCAAATTGTCATCACTGCCCTCAATTTCTGATAGAATTGACTGTTCAAGGTCTACACATGTGAGAACAGCTGGCACTGCTGCTGAATTACAGATATTAATATCAGACAATTGGTCGGAGTTTTCAAGTGTAACAGATGTAGCATTTGATGCCAGATGCCTATCAGCTATTTCCAGGTTCTGGGATGAAAAGCCTAATGAGATGCGCCCTGTAGCTTTCACATCAGAAGGCTGAGATCCACCTTTTTCACCACCAGTAATTAACGAGAGCAAGTCACTAGGCCTGCCAGGTGAGAGTTCATCAACTGGCTTCTTTTCTGCAGTGATTAGTAGTTTAAATGGACAATTTAGAGCTTGAACAGCATGGTTTGACATTTAAGCACAGATATATTGAGTCAGCAGAATCAAAAAAATTAAGCTTCAGACAAGGTACCAAAATACCTTCTTCAAGAAACCAATGAGCAAACTTGGAAGAATAGATGGCATCGGGACTCCAAGTGTCATCTGCCTTCCTATTGGGTTGCTAGAGTGTCAAGAAAAATTTATTGAAGAAATTCAGATACTTTCATGCTAAGGTTTCTGTTAATTAAAATACAGAAATTGCACGTTTAACAACACAGAGTTCTACTAATGACAACAGAACACTGAAAACATATTCACCCATTAGGTAAATTAGTAATAAACGGAGCACATAACTATTAACCGTATGATCAAACAGATTTAACTTGACAAAAGGCCACAGACAGTCGGAAGCTAGACCAAGCTGGCAAATATATTTCCGTAAAGAACTTTGTGTACCTGAAGCTAGCAGATGGTGGGCACTTGTTACAACTTTCAAATAAAATGGCATAATTTCTTGATCGGTATTGAATATATTTGAGACAATACATGACTCTTTCACAAGCATCCTCTTGTCGTTGAAATGTTTGTAGTCATTATATTTAATTAAGCACTCGTTACAACTTTCAAATAAAATGGCATAATTTCTTGATCAGGATTGAATATATTTGAGACAATACATGACTCTTTCACACGCATCCTCTTGTCGTTGAAATGTTTGTAGTCATTATATTTAATTAAGCACATGTGGGGTAAGATGTAGCACTAGAATGAAATTAGAAACGTCTTAAAATTTTCAAAACGTTTAAGCAATAAATGACAGCGTGGACAGAACTGAAGAAAATGCCAACAAACATAATTATTACCTCAACAAGACTATTAGAGCCACCACCATTTCCTGTTGAAACACTGCTAAAAAGCTTATCTAGAATTGAAGATGACTTTCCCTGATTGGATTCACCCACAGTTTTATTGTCTGTGACCTCCTCAGCGTCAAGCTCTACACCTTCACTTTTCTTTGATGCTTCAAAGGATTTCAAAAGATTAGAATTCTGGTACAATTCACTATCGTGGACTACTGTCTTATTAGATACTTCTATATCTGCACTTAAATTTTGCACTTCGTGACTTCTGTTATAAGCCAAAACGTTAATATTTGATTCAAGCTGCCGACTCAAACCAATTCGTTCTGCAGACTCCTCTTCATTATTGAATGCCCCATTCAATAGACGGTTGCCTCCAGCATGCAAGTTGCCACCTTCAAATTCAGAATTTTCAACCTACAGAAGCAACAGACAAATGAATTGTCAATAAAATATGCGAAGGAAAGGCTCTACTCAGGTCAGTATACACCAAAGCATACTTTATGTGGTAAAAACAATCAGTCAATGACCCAGAAAATATCCAACTTCACTCAAATGACATTTGATCAGCACACGATGTATGCACAGAGTACCAGAAGAAGAAAGTGGAAGGCATATTTCTGGTCATTGTTATCATCATATCACTGACGAAGAGACAATTCGGGAGCTTGTGAGCAAAAATTGAATGATGCAGATAATGAGATAAAGACATAAATCCACAAGTCAAAAGAGTGTGTAATTAAAGATATGACTGTTCAAGCACATACATGATAAGTAAGAAAGGGTAGCAGGGAGTGAGAGAAGGGTGCATGCCACTTAAGTAGTTCTTGTCAGAAAATAGAATAAACTGGTTATTCGCAATGAATGCAGTTTAAAACAAGAAGTACACAGACTGCATTATAGTGAATATAAATGACCAAAAATATGATACAGATTGGCAGGTTGAGAGTTCAATGTAAAATCAACAAACCATTCAGACAGATTTGAGCTGTTAAAAAATCATGCAGATTTCACAGGTTACAGTATCAAGTGCTAAAACAACATGTTTAAACAAGAAAACTATATCCATGAAATTAGATAAAAAGACAAAAATGTTACCTCCAATGAATGGGAATGAGTTGTGGTTTTGGTTCCTATATTCCTTTCCAAAGGAGCACTGGCAAAACCTGGAGGCACAAGTGGCCTTGATGCGGGTGTTTGTGATGGAAGAGTAGATTTGTCAGAATCCTTACTTGTAGCAGGCAGCATCACAGGTTCATCAAATTGCTTGCTTTTACTTGAAATTCCGTCATCATCTTTGGAATCCTCCATCAATGTTGAAATGTCAAATTCATCCTTGTGCTTGTCTACATTCAACTTCTGCCTTTCTTGAAATGCTTTGTGTTGTTCCTTTCTCATCAACTCAAAGGAAGCTGAGAGGAAATTCACCAAATGTTTATGGGTTGGAGGATATAAAACAGCGTTCACCCATACAAGAGACATACACTTGTACGAATAGTAAAACACTGTTTACCAGGCAATCTTAAGAGCCTTTACCTCTTCTCTTCCTTTCCTCTTCAGCTCTATCTTCACATGTACACTCGGAAGAACCAAATGTTTCATCATTGAATGAGTCATTAGTTTCCCTCCACGAGTGAGGAACTGCCTGAAAAACATAGTGCAAAACAAATACGCATATTCAGGGGAGTTATTCAGCATAAAGTCTTCCAGTACATCTTTCTTATACTGTTATTTTCATCATTTACTTGGAAAACAAATACCGAGTATCATACAGAATTTCTATTGCGAAATGTCAAAATATAATTTCATCAACAGGCACTAAAAACAAAAAAGTACAATCTTAACCTTATAAGGGCGTGGCGGATGATATGGTTCGTTACTCTTATTCAGCTGGTGGTGATCATTGCCACGAAACTTTGGAGCTGAAGTCCCAGAAGCAAATACAGATGGCTTCGCAAATGAACCACTCCCAAGAAGTCCATCATGTTCTAGACCTTGCCAAGACTGCCTAGATTGATTGGCATAGCGCCTTCCAGAATCTACATTGTAATACGGACAATTTAACAGATCAAAATATATCACACGTAAAAAAGTTAGGAAAAGAGGAGGCTAAAAAACTAGCAAAATCCTGGCTAACAAAAATGCAGAAAAGAGCCAGCCATTAAAAAAAAGTCTCCGCACTATCATGCAGACACAACTTCAGTACTTCAACAATCCATGGAACAACAAATTACTAGATCATTTTCAGTCAGAATGAATAATCTAGAGTGATTTCAGGGCATATACAAGTTGTATGCATGTGATACTTAAAGTAATGAATCCAATAACCCTGGGTCCAAAAAGGAAGTTCTGAAAGTTTATTGAGTAATAAGCCAACGCCCACCATTTTTATCCGAATAATATAGAATGTAACAGAGCTATGAAAATCAGACTCATTGAGGCTACCATAATTCTCTCCAACAAAACAAAACATCATACAAGTGGCTTTGCGTGCAATCAAGTCCACCATCAAATCATAGAAAGAAATCTGAATACGACTGATACCAACTAAGTACGTAATCATATTTCTTCTTCCTATATCAAGATCAATAAGGGGAAGTATTCTTTGACATATTTTTAACCGCAACTTATTTCTACTCGTTCCCATAGGAAAATGAATACAGGTTAATTGATAGTTTAACAAATATAGTATATGAGTTAACGGGGATTCTCATTGACTCACAAAGACAAGGATGCAACATTTGCAGAGGGATGGCAGTAATATTCCTTTTTACAAAAAAGTTACTGCACTAAGAACACTGCATAATTGTGTAAAACTTTATTTGGAAGGCCTTAATTCGCCATCAGAACAGCCTTAGTTTAAATTTTCATCATGAATAATTGCCATACTATCATCATGAAACAAATAATATCATTTGATAGGGAAATGGAAAAAAATATATAAAATAAAAAACACAAGTAACCTTAGTAGACATAAATAATATACAAATCAATTAAGGTTAAGAGAGAGCTCTATATACATAAAGATATCCATAGGCATATACATCTACATTGAACCTTACCTGAATCCCAGTCAGATTGTGAGTCACTATCCCTGTCACTGCGTCCTGAAGAGCGACTGTCCCACCTTCCATGAATTCCCCGAGAATAGTTGCCCAAGTCTCCTCTTGTGGGTGGTGATGAGCCATACTCATTTCGCCTATAACTATGCAATGACAAACCACCAGAGATTTTTGGTCGATCCTGAGGAGCATCCTCAAATTCACTAAACAGTGAGGTATCATATTAGCGGCATGGCATTTCAAAACAGCATTATCAATCACCACAAGTAAGACAAAACAATGCCATCTTACCTCAAAAGCGATTTTTCAAATCCACTGGGTAGCTTTTTGCAAACATCCGATTCACTTAATGATAACAGAAAATCTCTTGCATAAGTAATTTTTAACTTCCTGAATCATCAGCACATATTTATTAACACCAATGAACTAGCAACAAAATTGAAATAATCACTAAAATTGAAAATTATCAGAAAAAGTTCATTACTTTCGAGATTCATAATTCATCTCCGCAGGTTGATCCATAATATGCTGGTCTTCATTTTCTAGGCTCATTCTGTGAAATTTTACAGAAAATGATAGCAATAGACTAAACAAAGGATTGAGTTCTCTGAACTACCAATTACAGCAGACCTAAGTTATACAATAAAAACTCCTCTCTCAGAGCACCTCAGAAGTTTTTCAAAGCTCTACGTTCAAAGAAACCATTAATTTACGCAAGAATAAAAATTCAGGGAATTTGACGCAATTAATATGCCGATTACTGTTTAACCGTCGTCCAATCAATATTCAAATATACAGCTACTAGAAATCAAGAAAACGAAACTGAAATACCAGCCGATTTCAGCCATTCCATCGGCTGACCACTAAATAATTCTACAACAAAACCCGGTCGCAGTAATTCCTGAAATAATTGCTCCTTAATAGAAAATTCTAGCTCGAGCAAGCGAATATTCACAAAGATTACTTCATCAATTCTTTTTTCTTTTCTCATTCCTGGCTCCAATCGAGACTTGAATCACGCATCCTATTCATCTAGGACGATTGATTGTCTCCAATTATTCTTGAAATTTGGTGTCTCAGTAATATGCTCGAACAAGATCGGATTAGAAACAAATCTAGGGTTTCTGCTAATCTAGGAGCTCCAAGAAACTAGGGTTTGTTCCGGTTGAACTACCTGGATCCATACGAGATAAAAAAATTAGCGTTTTTTCATTCGTGAACTCTTCAGCACTTTTCAACGATCGACCGATAATGAGGAGTGAGCATTAGAGAGAGAGAAATTGTCGAAAGAAATAATGAAATTTCCCACCGTTGCAGCTGATGTTTTTTGCCTTTGTACTGCGAAAAATAAATTTAGAACCTCACGCGCAGGTGCATCTCTTGCTGTACACGCTCCGATTAAAACGCAGCCGGGTCATTGCATTCGTGAAAACTGTATTTCTTTCGCTTTTCAAACGCGTCGTAATGTAATTCTGTTTGTGCGTGAAATTAAATCCATCTTGATTGACTCATGGAAAATTTAATTCCTCTTCGTGTTCGTGGATGGATAGTGTGTCACCGATTTCCGAACGTCAAAATTGTTCATTTGTTATTGCAATTTACAACTTTATGAGAGTTAGCGGCTCAGATGAATTAACAACCGTTCATTTCCAATAGTAGTTATTAATTTTGTTTTTTTCTTGTTCTTTTTTATATGTTAAAACCCATATGGCGTCATTACCACAGTTTCCAGCGTCGTTCTTTTCGCGTGATGCTCAGAAATTTCCGAGTGTCGTTTTGGTCCGAAATTTGTCGTTTTAATTGGCAACTCCCCCTACGACAGTATAACTCAAACTCGCCGGTTGCTAAACAGAGAGTTGCAAGATAACTGTCAGCTGTATGAAATAGACTGGGATGTAAAAGTAATCTCCACCGTAAGCATGCAACAAATAATTTTTGCATTTTATAAATATTAGATTACCGATAATAAAATTAAAGTAATAGGGTGAAAATATAAAAGGAATTTGTTACAGTACATCGATATATTCATATATTATAAGACTTGTTCAACATGAATTTAAAATTTTGAAAATAAAATTTTATTTTTAAGTTTGCCTTATTTTTAAATTTTGCATTGTAAGTTTCAAATTTTATATTTTGAATTTTAATTTTTAAGTTTGAAAATTAGTATTACAAATTAAAATTTTACATTAAATAATGTTATAATATATTAATACATTAATGCATGATAGCCAAATTCGAAAATATGATTGTTTTGAATACCTAACATTAAAAGCAATGCAAAGCAAAGCAGCCAATTAAATTATCAGCAAAAATATTGATTATTTTGTTTTCACTAAATTCACGTTAAATAAATATACTTAATTACAAAATCAATTTATGCATTTATTATTAAGTTAATGTTTTTATTTCTGGACCCTAAAAAAAATTATGCAATTATTCAAAGAATTATTTATTTAAGAAATGAAGTGATTGTTTTAATAAAACTATTCAATAATAACATGAAGTATATTAAAAGTGTTCTTTCAATCATCATAATTATTATTTATTTTAATCAATAAATTTATAAAATAAATACATACACGATCAAAATATTAAAAAATTTGTTTTAACTATTTATTGTTAATTACCTGATTTATAAACATATCCTAACTCATGCTTCTAATATTTTATAAAAATTTAGTTTTTTTGTATTATTTTTTATACAAACTCAACTGTGTTTAAATTTTTATTATTGCATTAATATTTTTTAAGTATTATTAAATATATAAACTTTTTAATATTTATTTCGTGCCGTTAAATTTTTATAAAAAGAAAACCATTCAAATAAAAAAATAAATTACTATTCTTTTATGGTTTATTATTAAAGGCAGGGGAATATTAGCATAAAGCAACTGACACACTTTCTACTATAATATGAACACCTTATACAATTTTGTAGGTATTTTTGATATTTTAAATACGGCAAAGTTCTGTACATATTTTATTATTAGCATCATTATTAATTAAAAAAAATTACGGTATTTTTAATTAAATTACAAGCGTGCCATTTATAAAATATCGAAGTGACAAAATTAACCTTAAAATTTGAAAACATTTTCCTTCACCTCCGACTTCGAACCTACTAGATTTTATTTTCTAAACTCAAAATGCGTTTATTAAATTAACGGTGCCGGCTCTTGTAAACCGCAACACGTCTATTACAAAATGATATTCACAACGCAATCTAAATAATTTTGTGGTTGCTTTATTTTTGGAAGAAAATTCGCATTCCAACTTAGAAAGTAAATTTATTACTTTTAACGGATCAAGCAAAATGCATAATTCAAATACTCGCAGTAAAAACAGAAATATTCACGGAGAGAAAACTGAAAAGCGGGTTCCTTATCCTCTCCTGATAATAGGCACTACGAAGAGAGAAACAAACCCAAGTTCTCATGGCGTGCCCTGCGCTTCTACACTCCTCTACGTCATTGTTTCACGGTCAATTGCCCAGTCTCTCAGCTCCAACGGCTGTACGGGTGGCGTACGGTAACCCTAGAAATGTAAATGGGGTGCTTTCAGTGAAGGCTGCCGGAGGTATTATGTTGGTGGACAAATCCGAAGCTGAAAAGACCAATAGGCTTAAAACCACTTATCTCGAAAAGATTGTTCCTTTGCTCAAAGAGGAGTTCTCGTACACCAATATTCTCCAGGTAACATATTCTATTGAATTTTTTTGCTTCTTTTTTTTTTTCTGTACTATAATTTGGGCTATTTTATTGTTTAGGAAAGATTGTTTAGAACCATATAGAAAGGAGAAAGCTTTTCCCCTATCTATTTTCCTGGAATGTCATGCTTTTGGATTTGTGCTACTTCTTTGTATTTATTTTTGATGTCAATAATCGCGTTATTAATTTTTATGGACCAGTATAAGAAAATTATTTATTCTTCTTTTTCTAGAATATGCAATTTGCAGTTAGACTTCTCTGAGAAAGAATTTTCTTTGTGGAATTTGGATAGGTCCCAAAGATTGAGAAGATTGTTGTGAATTGCGGGATTGGGGATGCTGCTCAAAATGCGAAGGGTTTGGATGCAGCAATAAATGACTTGGCACTCATTACAGGGCAGAGACCTGTAAAAACACGAGCAAGGAATTCCATTGCCACTTTCAAGACTAGGGAAGGTCAGCCACTTGGAATTGCTGTCACACTCAGAGGAGATGTGAGCTTATGTTATCTACACATTATTTTTGTAGTTCTCTTTCTTTTAGCTGCTTTCTAAGTCCATGCCCTTTCTCTTTTCGACTTACATTTCAGATTAGAGTTTGTTTTATCTTATTTTTTGCAGTGCTTGGTTATTTCCTGTGAAGAATAAATTGTGTTAGTTATGATTCTATGAACTCTACACTATATATGGGGCAGCCACCATTTTATAACGTCTGATACCCTTTAAATGGATCCTGTAAGGTTGAGTTGTTTAATTAGGACTAAGCTTGCTGCTAGGGGAAATGTACGGAAGAAATAATAGCTGGATGAGGTAGAGGGTCAAAAGTTTTGTTGGTCGGGTATCTCTTAAGTATACTTTAGAACTAGGACAGTGGTGGTGTTGGCAGCACAGCTGTACATATGTTGCTGTTTGCAGAATGACGGGGTTATAGCAGTCAGGAAATATTTATTGTGTTTTGTCAGTGGTTTCAAGAGAGAATGGCAAAGTAGTAGCTGTTGCATTCAAAGATAACGCATTTTTTCTTTTGACTATAAGTAAAAGTTCCTGCCTATGATGTTTTCTCAAACTTCTCTTCTGCTGTTGGTTCCATTAATTTTTTAGCAGAAGCAAATGATTTAGTTATATGCTGATGTAAATGATGTTCTTATGCTTCGTTCAATAGTATTGTAAATGTGCTGGACTTAAAGATTGATCACTCTATCCTCACTGTGGACACATGACTACACTAACATATTTTCTTATTGGTGGTTTTTGTATTTTTCTGCATGCACGGGTTGTAGAAAACCGTTACTGTCTTTTTGTTCCACATACCAAAAAGCATATTTGCTTTCTCATAGAGTTGAATGAAATATATCTAACGCAATCATTTGGATGATATGACAGTTGATGTTTGCGTTTCTAGATCGGCTGATTAACTTAGGGCTTCCCAGGACAAGGGATTTTCAAGGTGTGAATCCTAACAGCTTTGATGGACATGGGAATTACAGCATTGGCATTCGCGAACAGAGTGTTTTCCCTGAAATCAGCTATGATGCTCTCGGTAAGCCAAGAGGAATGGACGTTTGCATTACAACGACTGCCAAAACTGATAAGGAAGCCCAAAGACTTTTGGCTCTCATGGGAATGCCATTTAGAGAGGGCGGCGGTCTCGCTAATCTAATTCGTAAGAAGAAGCTGAAGGCTCATCATTTTGATTCCAAATCAAAGGTAAGGTCTCGGAGATGAGCCATTTTTCTTCCCAAGAGATTGGGGGATCTTATTAGCCAGTGTACTTGCTTTATTGTTTGAAACACATGTCAGCAACAATGATGTTAGATTGATTCAATTTTTGCTTGTCTGATTACTACTGGGACATATACCGTTGCCATTCACTCCAGTTGGTGTTGTTTCCATGTACTTACAAAGGAAGTTAAAAAAAAAAAGAAAAAAAAAGGAGATTGTTTCACGTCCTTCGCCCTATTATAGTTTTGTAAAGGTATCTGTACTCCGACGGGGGTGATAATTTTTGACGAGACTCAGTCGTTCTGACATGAACAAGGGCGAAATAGCAGGTTCAGGTTGATTGAAAATAACACTGTTGTTAAACAGTGACACAACAATAACATGACTACTCGTCACGTTGAGTTTGAAGTTAACGACTCAATTAAGTATGTTAATTTAATTCATTTATAATTTAGTAAATTTTTTTAATATTTAGATTTTATTTAGTTGTATTTTTTGTATTTTAAAGAATTTTAGACATCTTTTTTTTTTTTTTTTTTTTTTTTGATTATAAAAAATCAAAAATGTTAAAATGATGATAAGAGTATAACCCATATAACTTATTTACTGTTTTTTTTTTTTTATGTTCATGTATTCTACTTTTATTTGACATGGTACAAATCTACTGATAAATTCGAACTGCTAACCTATATTTTACGGATCTCGACTTATAATAATTGTGTTGGTTGTTGTCAAAGAATTGACTCATCTCTTCTGAATAATAACATTTAAGTTTTTATATTTTCACAAGCAAAAGCGTAATTTATTTATTTATAATAAATAATTATATGATCTTCTTATTAAAATAATTTAAATTACTTTTTCAATAAGAATTGGGAACTTGTTTATAATATATGAATAGATTATATTTTTATTTGTGAGAAGTTTAAAACTCAGGGATCAAAAACCATTATTATCTCAATTTTAGCTGTGCAAATAGTAAGACGACATTAGGGAGATCAGATGCAATCCGCTTACGTGAATAAATATTGAGCGAGAGCGCAAGAAGAATTTGCTAAATTCGACAGCTGTATAGCTGTGGCACGACTGTAAATGTATGATTCTTTACGCGAGATTTAAGTCCAAAGACAATTACAAAATCCAATCCAGAGAATCTCTGTACGTTTTTCACACTAAAAATTTATCACTGAGCTGTGTGTATTAAAGTGATACTGGTCAAGAAGCAATGAATACTACGAGAAGGGGATAACAATTAACAACAAACATATGAAGGAGAAATGATATGCTATTGTCAGATTGTATTGGGCGGAGTATTATCAAGGGCAAAACCCTCAGTTTTCAGAGCAGAACATCCCATGGCTTCTGATCTTTCCCCCGACCGTTCGATCTCTCGCGGTGCTGCATCCTCTTCTGGCCGTCGCGATCTCGTATTTGTCGTCAATCCTCGAGGTATATTTTTTCTTGCTCTATTTGTTGTATATTAACGGCACCAATTGAATTTACAAGTTAGTTGCAGTTAATTAGTTAAGTCAGTCCGGTTCTTAGTTAACGGAAGTGGTGTCTAATGCGAAGTATTTGTTGTTTGATTGAAATGATACTGGAGCAGGTGCTAATGGTAGAACTGGTAATGAATGGAAAAAATTGCTTCCGTATCTTAGGTCTCGTCTCGGCGTAGATTGTAATGTGAGTTTTCTGTCTTTTTGATAATTACAATGTTGTTTTTGTTTATGAGTACGTCAATATAGGTAATAATTACGCGAATTATTTGCTTCCTCTTTCTCTCTTTCGTATGGCACAAGTAGTGATTACTAGAGCAGGTGTAGGAAAATTACCTTTTTCTGGGCTATGAAGTTGAATTTACTATTTAAACTTTGAATAATGGGATCAAAATTTGTTGATGAATTCTCAACGATGTTCATTGTTTTGGATGTTAAATCCTATGGATATTTAGTTGGATAATACTGAAGGGTTTTATAATAGCTAGAGCGTACAAAAAGGAGAAATAAATAAGAAAGAAAAGATATCCCATGTCCTTTTTGCCTTTAGCTCCTCATGTTTTGAATTTTCCAGTAATTTGAGTTTGGTTCTGACATTCTTTTGATCTTATACACGCAAGCATGTATACTGCAGGATAATTTGTAGGGTGGCTTATGGTATTGTGATTACATTGAGTTTAGGCTGGGTGCATCTTAGTTGTGTACTCAAGAATTTAGCTGTTTCTCTGCGGTGGCTTTCTTGTGACATTGACTTGCTACATCTATCATATATCTTTGTAAATGCACCTGATTGGGTTTGGATTGTTTTCTAATTGAATATATCTTGTAAACTGTTTCCAGATATGCGAATCTTTGACATCGGGTCCTTCTCATGCAATTGACATTACGAGGGAGGTAGGTATTAGATCAATTTTAAATTGACTGTGAAGTTTATTAAGAGGCTGGTTTTAATGTGAGTTGTATATTACATATCTGATGGTATGCAGGCTATAAGGGAGGGTGCTGATGCTGTAATTGCAGTTGGAGGTGATGGGACACTTCATGAGGTGGAACTTGCTCCATTTCTTTTATCGCATTTACTAATCTACAGCACTATTGCATCTGTTAGACTATTCATTTATTTCTGACCCTAGAGTTTCTTCATCCAGTAGATTTGGCTGGGATCATTTTTTAAGTTTCTGTTTTTTTTTGTTTTTTTTTATTCATAAAAAAACATGCGCTAATGAACTTGGGAGTAATCTAAGATAAATAAATAAATAGATCAATGGAGAAAACAAATCTGTTATCACATATTTCAATTAATGACCTCATATTGTGTTTACTTTAGGTGAACCATGTCTTGTCCTAAATAATTTGTATTATAAGCTATGTACTCAGAGCTTTGATTTTCATGTGCACAAGACATATGAACAATATTTTGAAATAAAAATATCTGTATTTTTTGTTACTAATATCAATATATATGTTTCATAGAATGCCAATTTTTCACTTTGGTTTATCGTAAGCAGGTTGTTAATGGATTTTTTTGGGCTGGAAAGCCCATTACTAATCACAATAGAGAGTCTGCTCATTCAACTGCACTTGGTGTAAGTTACTGCTCTTACATTCATTTGTTGCACTAAGTGCTTCTTGTGCTTTTATCTTTACTGCAAATCATCCAAGTAGATTTGTCGCTTGCTTGCTATGGATTTGTTAAGTACAGATATAATAATGCTGTGCCTTTCTACAGCTTATCCCTTTAGGCACTGGATCTGATTTTGCCAGAACATTTGGCTGGTTAGTTTGTCCTACTTAATCTGATCTTTTTTGGGTCATCTTTCTGTGGTCTATAAGTCACTGTGTATCATGAGAATCTTGCAGTCAATTTTCCCCCCTATTTTTTGGTTAGGAAAAACGACCCTCATGAGGCGATTGAACGAATAGCCAAAGGTATGTCACTTGCCCTTTTGTGCTCTTTGATGCCGTCTGTGAGTAAAACTCTATACCTTTAAAAATAATTCAAATAGCAGCCACTAGACCATATGTTTTCTTATAATGATATTTTACATGCTCTTTTCAGGAATGAGGACACGCATTGATGTTGGTGTTATTACTGGAGAAAGCGGAGAAGCTCATTACTTCATAAATGTTGCTGACATTCACTTGTAAGATATATTTAGGAATTTTTGTAATAAGCTCTCAACAAAATGCATATGCTGATCTTGAAAGTCTTATTTTGTTCTTTGTTGTGGAAATTCAGAGTGTAGTCTTATGTTCTTTGTTGTGGAAATTCATAGGAGTGCAAAGGCAGGGTATTATGCTTCAAGATATAAGAGGTTTGGGAACTTATGCTATGTAATTGGTGCTCTGCAAGCTTTCATGGGTCACCAAAACCAGAATCTTAGAGTCAAGGTTAGTCTATTTAATAGGGTAATGGTTCACCTTTCCTACTGTTATTAATACATTCTGTACCTTAGTCTGCAGCTGTAATAAAGTTCACTTTTGTATGAGAGCATTTAGTTCTGGCTATTTAACATGATTGACTGTTGTGAGCCTATTATGTTTGTTCTCATTTAACTTTGATAGTGTTTTAAATTTAGGTCAATGAAGGTCAGTGGGAAGAATATTCTCAAGTTACAGCTCTTTGTATAGGAAACGGAAAATACTTTGGTGGTGGTATGAAAATTACTCCAAATGCTGATCCTTGCGGTGGGAATTTTGAGGTGGAATGGTTTGCCATAGAAATCCTCCATAGCTAAGTATGGTGGGTTATTTTACTGGTTTATTTGAATGTTCTACTTGTCTTCCTTGCAGGTTGTGTTTCTTCAGGATTTCAAGTGGTATGACTTTATTCTAAAACTGCACAAACTGTACAATGGGACACATTTGTCAGTGAAAAATGTAACCTCAAGAAGGCAAGTTCTATCTCAATAAATGGAGCTGTGTCACATAGTTTCTGTTGAACATTGTTCTCTATGATCTTTCCTATTTTCTCGTCAATGTTTTCTGATGGATGAAGAACATTCTACAGTTCTTCTCAGATGGCTTGTGTTATTGCCGCCCAGTCATATATTTTCTTATTTAAAATGCTTGTTGCTACATTTTTTGTTACTTTTACAATCCATTTCTGCCTTAGACCCCTTTCGTAGATGATGTTCTGTTCTGACTGGCATGTGGTCTTTTTCGTCCTTAAATACAATTGGCCACCAATTTTATAAAAATCTTAATTTTTACACCGCTGCAAAGAGCTAAAAGGAAGAAGACATCAGTTAAGTAAATCTCCATATGGTGGTTGAAATTTTTGTGGGGGAAATTTATAGTGAACCTTTGATCTTTTGATTGTCAATTCGTGACATGTACTCCAATAAAGCCAAGGTTTTCTAAATTTTTTTTTTAAAAGTTCTGGCCCTGTCTGATTTTCTGTTTTACTATATCACCCCAGTTTTGATTGTCAATCAAGCTTATTTGAGTCTATAGTTAATAATTGTATAATCTGTTGCTGAATGTTATTTAAATTTAGTAATTGGAGTTAGTAATTTTGTATTTCTGTGACAGAGTATATACTATTGAAGTGGAGGACATTTCAGGCAGTGGGAACATTTTTGTTCAGTCCGATGGGGAGTATTTAGGGTTTCTTCCTAGGAAGTTCTGTATCTTACCGTCAGTCATTGAAGTGATACGCTAAAATGAGCCAGGAAAACATCTTGTCATATGATGTGATTTTTTTACCATTGCTTAAAAGTGATGCAGCTTGAAAGCCAGCCTTGGGCTACATTTGTTTGGTAGAAAGGAGAAACGAGATTAAAAACAAAGAAAAGGCTAGACGTAAGGGGAACTTTCTGTGGAGCAGGGAATAAATGACATGAATTTTTTTTTTTATGAGGGACGAAACTTTTATATCATTTCTCGAGCAATTTTTGTATGAAAAATTTGGATACGGTGATTCCAGAATTTGGTAGAGTTGTGGATTCGTTTTTATTTGAATCATATGCTGTGCTCCATAGTTTGTAACGTTTTTCGAGCATTTGACTGAGTTGTTGACTTTGTCAAATAGCAAGACTTATTACTGATTCGTAGTAGATTGTTGTAGTAAATTCAGACGCCTGCATTCAATTCGGCATCAAAGTAAATCTTTCATTTTCTGGTTATGTATTTTGGTAAGTAAGATGAATTTTGCTCTTCTGCCAATCAATAGAATTAATGGAACCGCATTGATAATCACGAAATTTTGAAGAGGGATGATCCCATCGGTTGGATTCGAGCAAATAGCTGATTCATAATCCCCTCGGTTTGAACTATTCTCTAATGATAAAATTGAATGGATTTTAGTTACGACCTGCGGACGGTAGCAAACTCACACCGACTTGGTGGGCTTGCCCGTGATTTCCAGCTATGGGCAGGAAAATTTCTCTGTCCTAAATGGTAGTGAAAAAATGAAATTTTCGGAGTCTGCTTAAAAATGAACTGATTTTAATTTTTGCCATTTCTGAATTCCCTGCGATCGGATGATATAATGTTTCCTTACCCCAAAAAAGGGGAGTTCGTGAAACCCTGTGAGTTGCAGTTGCAAAGAGTCTCACAAACCCTCATGTTGCCACGTGTCATGTTTAGATTGGTTATCATCTTTACAAATTGCAATGGTGTGTGGCTACCGTGCACCGGAAGCCTAGATATTTAAAAGAATTCGCGGGAGAAAGTTTTTGTCTTTAGACGATCCCTCTCCGTCTCTCTGAATGGTAACTGTTGTCTCATTTGGTTTCATCTCTACCCACCCGAAGTTTCAGCACCACATTTTCACTTTACAGCCAACAAATGGTCGCAAATTCTATAGAATTCGCTGCAATGGCCAAAATCCAACGGCCAATTCGTCCACTAAAGAGAATCTGAACCTCAAAGTGGGCTGCTGATAGTAGCTTGGTACGGCTCTGAGCTTTTGGGAATTGCTGCTTCCGTTCTGCGTTCTCCGTCTAATGTTGGAACACCCCAAAAAAATCTCAAGCTTAGCACAGATGGGTCAGCAACTGTTGATTGTGCGATTGTCGTGGAAATCATCGAAGAGGACTTTGCAAGATCGTATTTCTTCACAGGTTTGGCAAAAGTCTTAGCGATTTTACTGATATTTCATTTTGAAGTCTGGGTTTTGTTCTGTCCGTCACATACGTGGATGAAGTTACAAACATTAATCTCTGGGTGTTTATAAGGATTTATGGGGAAAAATTAGGTATTGTTAAATTTGTCTTAATCATAGGGAATTTTCCTTTTTGTTGTGATGAACAGTTTGGGGTTTCCATTATAGGAGACTTGAAATTTTCTTAGCTTCTTTAAAATCAGATATTGTTTCCTTTTCCTCTACTGAAAATATGATCCAGTGACTGACTTGGCTGTAATTGATGCAATGAAATTCTGGTTGTTTATTGGGAGGCCAAGCAAATTGAGGATTGGAACAAATTTTAGAAATTTTGCGTTTGGAAACTTGCGTTTACCCGGAATCCTTCGGAAACTCGGTTTTCTTGTGATTTCAAGATCAAAACAGCATTTTGGAAATTGCTTTTGTGGTGTGTTATGTCTGATCATCTGATTCAGTTAGCTATACTGGTGACTGTAAATCCCACTTTAAGATACGGTAACATGCATATGCTTCAATAATTATTGCTTTAGTCCCTTGTTTTCTGTACTGTTATACCACAATCAATTCACTGAACAAATCTCTCTGTGCCCCTTACTGATAAACTGATTCTCTGTGCCCAAAAGCATAGGCGTTGTAAGCCACCAACATTGATGCGAGTACCTTACAGTCAGATTGCATAAATCCTGCCTTCTAACAACCCAATTGAATCATCTCCAATGTCAGGGGGCCTTACACTTGATGCTTATGAAGAGGATTGTGAGTTTGCCGATCCAGCAGTTCTTTTAGAGGACTTTGCCATTTCAAACAGAATTGCACAAATTCTGGATTGCCTATTGACAAGTTAAATATGAAGCTTATGAAACGGGAGGATTTTGAGGTGTGCACAGAGAATCTAAATTAGCTCATTGCTAAGTTATATGTAGTTTCTTATTCTGGCTATTTAGGATGTAAAATTGCACAGAATTCCTAAATTATGGAGCATGATTGTGTTTGAACAAGCTCCGAATTTTCTTTCATAACTATTGGTAATAGAACCATTGTTTTTTGTATTTGGGCACAGGATAAGGGAATAGGCTAGCGATTTAGTTGTATCATGTCATTTCCCTGGCGGTCAATTCTTTCTGGTACTTTATGTCCATTTACATCAATGCTTGAAGGCAGATGATATGATCACTGATCCTTTTTGGTGTCTATAGATTTACAATGATCTAAACCATTGAAAGCATCATGGCATGAGATATATGCATGAAACTCTTCACCCTCTTTTTCAACCACTACAGACTTGCAAAGCATGGGTTGGTTGGTGAAAATTTTCTGCAAACCTTGCTTTGCTCAAAGTAAAACCGAGTGACTGACAATAAAACATCATGCCAGAGAATGGATGTTGATGATAGTGTCAACTGCATCTACCTTATTTAAGCAGACTATTTTAAACTATGTTGCAGCAACTGGATATGCAGCGTATTATTTTGATGTAAAAACTGGAAAAGTATGCAGGTAACTGTTTTCATTTCTAAACATTATGTTCTGTCTTTTGAACTTACCATTTTAGTTTAATACAAGTTTAAAAACTTTCAAGCACGTGGAGCACTGGAATGTTCCAAAAATGGCATTATTAAAGGAAATTCTGAGGCCCAGCAGGGTGTTTTGGCACCGAAAATCAAGAGGTTGAAGAATACGAGCTAAGGACCTTAGTCATTCAACAAGCTTGAACCTTTAACGAAAGGGGATTCCAGTCATGTACATTGACAAATAGTTTCAACCTCTAAAGGTTCTTCTCTCGGGTTCATTATAGTGTAACTTGAGTGATTCACAACTCAAAAGATCACTTTTTGCTTAGAATATTTAGATGCTCAATCAGGAGATGGATCTTGTGGCATCATTTGTATGCCAAGTTCTCTGAGTGCTTGTACTGTGGAAAATAATTTGAAAAGCCAAAATGACCGTATTTATGATAACGATTATGTTTCCAACTGAGTTGCTTACATTGATATCTATGTCTCCTTGTATTCTTAGTATGAATCTTCATGAATTTATAGCCGTATTAGAAGATTTTTGCATCTTTACATCATCAGAAACTCAGTTGTTTATTTTGGTTCCTAATCATATATCCCACTCAACTTTGAAATTTCTGAAAAGTATTAAATTGGCTATATTTTTATGGTCATCTATCAATTTATTTTTAACTTTTAATTAGAGATTTGCGTTAAAAATTAACTTTAGTTTTACATGGTCATCTATATTTTTATGGTCATCCATCAATTTATTGATACTTAAATTTTTTAGAAACGAAAGATTTAGTACATCACACAAATTTACTATTACGATCGATGTAGAATCTTCTCGAAAATTATTTAAAATCACTAAAAAAAAAAAATTAGGGGTAAAAACGAATTACTGACAAATAAACTCTGACGCTCAAATCAGCGAAATAGTGCAAGACCAAAAAAAAAGAAAAAAAAAATACTTATATTTGAGTGTTTTATCGATCCGGGAGGCTAGGTTCGGAAAATGTTTGTGAATGCAATATCTCTTTCTTAATTGCTCAAAGATTGCCTTCTCTAAGAATTCTCAAAAGAAAGAGACAAATCAAAAGTCCTAGAAGAATCCTATTACACGCATTGCCTTCATCCTTTACAGGGCCTTTGCACGTGTGAGCATCGGAGAACAGTAGTTTGATTAGACAGAAATAGATATGGTGGTTGGGTCAATCTTTTCACCATTTTTTTACGTTAGGTCTGGTGTAACAATGAGTGCCTGCAACTTGCAACACACGGCACTACTTAACGTGATGGGACACCTGAACAGTTACTTGAACAGTCTATTTATCAGTCTCATCCACAACTCTAATTTTTAGATGAGGCGTTAGGTCGTCTCGATAATCAAGAAGGGGTTGTCTCGGTAATCGAGGTGGGTGTCGAGATGCCGAGGCGACCATGTCAGGCTAAGCCTTCTGTTTAGTGAAGTCTGGGATCGGGAAACTTCAGTTGGAATCGATCTCAGATCGGTAAATGTCATCAACATAAGTTCTCCCAAGTTTCTGTTGTCGCGAAACGAGAGTAAAAACTTAAGTGATTGTTCTGGTCGAGGTGATTTAAAATTCTGACCCAGGAATCATAATATTACTAGTCACCAACGATTTTTATTGAATACAGCTGCTTCGATTTTGACTAGCTGTATCTCGAAAAGATCGAATTTAAATACGCCGTTTTCGTGTAAAGCCTCGCGTGGCGACGTGTAGGCATTCTGGTAGTTACTACTGGAGGGTGCGGTATTCGAGGGTACCTTTTTGACGTTACGAAACGTGGCACATCCCTGACTGTTCATCTCGTGACTCTTCATACGCTTCGTGACGTTTGAGTGTTGAGCGATTGCCTATAAATACCCACCATTTGCCTTGTCTTTTCTCTTCCTATTTCACACCTTAGGCATTTGTTCTTCAATTCATAAACCATTCGGACTTCATTTCTTAGCAGTTTCAGTTTTCGTATCTCCAGCAACTCATCGTCTTTAGCCCGTCACTGATTCATTCGGTAAGATGTGTACTTTGCCCATTTTATTACTGTTTTTGCAGTGATTTTTGACAGGTCTGTTGATTCGGGGGGGGCTGTGAACCAGTTACTAAAAGTCGGTGTTGTGGTCAAAGCTCTTAACAATCATCGTGTAGTCTAGGCGACAAAGGTGGGCGAGGCGAGAAAGCGCTCACAGGCCCCTTCTCTTTTCTTGGTTTTCAGAGACGACGATTCTACGTAGAATTTTTGACCTGACGTCATGTTCTCTGCGTGTAGGAGATGAGCAGCAACAGCGAGAGCCATCCTATTAAGGCTCCCAATCCGTCGTCTCGGGAAATTACTAAGGGAGCCCTGACACTTAATTCTGTCCCGAACTCTAGTTACGAAAGGTCAACAACCGACTCGATCCTAATACACAAATCAGGGATCGAGTACGAGGCCAATTGATTCTCCTTTATTATCACTATTAGCGACCTTGACGTATATCGAGAGGCATTTCAAGTGGACAATCTGGTGACAATGAGGGTTTTAAAAAAAGGAGAATTACCGAGTCGCCCGCCACCAAATGAAATTGCTTTCAATGATGGGCTGTTTTTACTAGGGGTAAGGCTACCGCTCCAACCGTTCTTTACCAGCGTCTTCATATATTTTTAGATTCCACCGCACCAGTTGGTCCCCAACAGTTGAAGGATCCTGATCAGGTTATATGTATTGTGGCAGTAGTACTTCGGCGAGCCCTCAAGCATTCCTGAAGTAGCCTACATATACACCTTAAGAAAAAAATCAACATCGAGCCCCGGATGGTATTATATGCAAATCAGGCCAGGCATCCCAAATCCAGTAAAGGGCAATCCTACGAGTACCAAGTACAGGGAGGACAAATGGTTCTACATTGGGGACGAATGGGACCTCGTCGCAAGAGGAGACATTTGTAACAAGTTTGGGTCAGCGATAGTGTGGTCGGGTCGCCTCGCTCTGAATCAAGAGTTGAAAGGCAGAATGACGTCCCTGGGCGACATCGCAATTGATCAGAAGGAGCTCCTATCAGAGGAAAACTTAATGAAAATAAACTTGATCTCCTCCCACGTCTCGTGCGTCGTCCTAAACTAAGTTAAGACGAAGGGTAGGACATCAAAAGTGCCTGACTTCCAACACCGAAGGTACTAACACTTTCTCTTTCTTTTCTATAGCAATGTCTAAAAAAAATCAGC
>JAWDEX010000002.1:4647951-4682298 GCA_035221805.1 Trichilia hirta | reverse complement strand
TCAATTCATATGTATATCTGTTTCTTCTATCCAATCATACTAGTGATAGAATATATATGTGAATTGTCCAAGATAATTAGATTATTTAAATTATTTCCTATAGATATAATATCAATTGGGTATTGATATTGCATGGAAAGCATATTGAATGTTTTCGGTGAATATTATGAGATGATATTGGTATGGATGATATGATAGTTATATCATTGAACAATAATATGGAATAATAGTTAGAGAATTATTATTTGAATGTGACTAAAGTATGGTAAATCATACGAATATATAATGTCCATGATTCATCATTAAATTATAAGGATGTGTTAATTACTCTTCAGACATTAAACGTCATGGTTTTCAATCGGTATAGATGTACATGGTTCATATAGTGTATAAATGCGAGACTAATTATGTCTTATACACAGAAGTTAGGTTGATCATGTGTTATTTATATCGAAGAACAAATAACTGTCAGAAGAAATCTATTGACTTAATATAGTGAATTTTAAGGTATCGTTGACTCGATCCAGATTTGAGTTTCCAGTCGAATAT
Source organism: Trichilia hirta (assembly GCA_035221805.1). Lineage (NCBI taxonomy): Eukaryota > Viridiplantae > Streptophyta > Magnoliopsida > Sapindales > Meliaceae > Trichilia > Trichilia hirta. The sequence continues at coordinate 4,681,749 of JAWDEX010000002.1, read as the reverse complement.
TAGTAAATGACCGAAAACAAAGTTTTTGGCCAAAATACAAATATCATACAAAAAGTTTGTAGTGACAAGTTCAGTTCGTACTGACTGATTATTCGAATAAAACTGAATTGAGGGTTTTAACATTCGTGAGCTCTGATTTGATTAGGATTAGAAGAACGAAAAAAAATTATTTACACAAAACTTATAATTGAGAATAAAGGTTTGATGAAATTTTTCTTCGTTATGAGTTAGGGGTTATAACACATTGTTAGATATCAATCATAGTCATTAAACATTCGAATGATTCGAAATTAGGTTAATGAGATTGATTTCAGTTTACAATTAACATCACAATAAACTTGAGAGGTCACAATATAACCCTGAGATTATCTTTGCTATAAAAAAGAGTAAATAGTATCTACAAGAGAGTTAGCACTCTCAGAGATATTATTTGGTTAAAAATTATAAATGGTTTATGCGTTAAATTGTTTAACGAGAGTAAATTATAGTATTTTATAAATATGTAGATATTAAAATAAAATTCGAGATCAATTTATAATTCTTAAAAATTGTGAGACCTGAATAAAATTTTTCAGATAAGGACCTGAATAATATTTTATAATTTAGGGGCTTTAATGATATTTTTTATAAAAATTTTAAAACAGAGGCAAAATCGTTTCTGCTTTCTCAAGCTGATTCGTTCAGTTCCTCAGCTCCCTCTTCAGTTTTCTCATTTTCTTTTTCGAAATGGTCAATAAGTAGAAAATTAAAAGCGTTTGATTTTTTGGAGATATTACACTATTAGTACTGCACTTTATCAAAGAATTACTAAATATTATTAAGTAATTAACTATATTTAATTTATAAAAAGTTAATATATCTTGATAAAATTATTATTTTTATTATATGATATGATATACATATGATCACACATACGCGACATATATATTTTATACGAGACTAATTTTATCGAAAAATAGTTACATGAATTATTTTTGAATGACATTTTGTTTTAGGGATATTTTTGAATTAATATTACAAATATTGATAATTTTTTGTTAAATTCTAAAAATAACATTACCAAATTAGTTTTTCCTTTTTTAGGAAGCACACGCGCGTGTGCATCTCTTGTTTGACAAGCTTCGATTTAACCGGAGCCGGGTCATTGCATTCGTGAAAACTGTATTTCTTTCGCTCTTCAAACGCGTAGTATGTAATTTTGTTTGGCCGTCAAATAAAATCCAGCTTGATTTGCTTCCAAAAAATTTTATCGCCTGCGAATTCAGATATGGATGGCATGTCACCAGGTTCTAAGTGTCAAAATTGTTCATTTGTTATCGCAATTTACAATGTGGTGAGAACTTAGATAATTTACGGCTCAGGCGAATTAACAACCACTCGGCTGCAATTCTGGTCATTGATTTTCGTTTTTTCTTTTTTAATTGTTGTAACCAATATGACGTCATTACCACAGTTTCAACTTTGCCCTGTTGGCATGATGTTCGAGAATTTTGTAAAAAATTGCACCTCTCTCTCTCTCTCTCTCTCTAACATTCTTAATACGCTGGTATTTTTTTATTTAAATAATTATTATTCTCATTGTAAATTAATAATATTAATATAAAAAATAAAAATTATATTATTTTAAATATTTCAATATATCTTTTATTGAAGTAATTTATTTATGTAGTTTACAGGGAGAAGAATAATCATCTGAACAAAAATAAATTGAAAAAAGGTTATTTTAGATATTTTAATATTTTTTATTGATAGTTTTTTTTACATAAAATTTTAACAAAAGTTTCTAAACATATATTTTTGTTTGTACCATTTTTTTTTGTTTGAAAAACTCAAATGACGTCACTCTTCTATCGTGGCGTTAATATTTTTTAAGTATTATTATATACATGTAAACACTATTAAAATTTATTTCACACTGTTACGCTTTTGTGAGGGTAAAAAATAAAAAATAAGAAAATAAGAAAATAAATTAGTTGTACAAATAAGATGCTAAGGGTATAACAAAATAAATGTTATATTTTGTGGGAATAAAAATAAAAAATCATGCAAATAAAAAGATAAATTATCATTTTTGTATGATATATCAATAAAAAGTATGTAATGCATTTTGATGAAAATAAAATGAATTAACCTGTAAATTTTATATCCCAACATTATATATATTTTTAATATTACTATATATAATTAAAAAATTTATGACTGATACAAAAAATTTGTACTCTCAATTTATTTTAGAAAGAAAATTCACGTTCAACTTGAAGCTAGAGAATATTTAAAGAATTAATGCATCAACTATCAAGCAAATGCAAAATGTATATGATTAGAAAAACTCGCAGTAAAAGGGAGTAATAATGTGGAGAAAATTTGAAGGCAGGTTCCTTATCCTCTCCCGATAATTGGAACTGCGAAGAGAGAAACAAACCCAAGCTCTCATGGCGTGTCCTGCACTTCTATGCTCCTTTATGTCATCGTTTCACGGACAATTCCCCATTCTATCAGCTCCACCGTCTGTACGGGCGACGGACGGTAACACTAGAAATGTAAATGGTGTAGTTTCAGCGAAGGCTGCTGGAGCCATTGTGGTGGTGGACAAATCTGAAGCGGAGAAGACCAATCAGCTTAAAACCACTTATCTAGAAAAGATCGTTCCTTTGCTCAAAGAAGAGTTCTCATACACCAATATTCTCCAGGTAACATATTCTGTTGAATTTTTTCGCTTCGTTTCTGTACTATAATTTGGGCTATATTGTATTGTTTGTGTAAGATTGTTTAGAACCATCCAGAAAGGAGCACGTTTTTCCCCTGTATATTTTCCGGAATGTCCTGCTTTTGGATTTGTACTAAAGTGTTTATTTTTGATGTCAATTAATCGCGTTATTAATTTTCATGGACCAGTATAAGAAAATTATTTATTGTTCTTTTTCTAGAATATGCAATTTGGAGTTAGACTTCTCTGAGAAAGAATTTTCTCTGAGGAACTTGATAGGTCCCAAAGATTGAGAAGATTGTTGTGAATTGTGGTATTGGAGATGCTGCTCAAAATGCAAAGGGTTTGGATGCAGCAATGAATGACTTGGCACTGATTATAGGGCAGAGACCTATAAAGACACGAGCAAGGAATTCCATTTCCACTTTCAAGATTAGGGAAGGTCAACCACTTGGAATTGCCGTCACACTCAGAGGAGATGTGAGGTTACGTTATTTACACATTATTTTTGTAGTTCTTGTCTTTTAGCTGCTTTCTAAGTCCCTTTCTCTTTTCAACTTGCGTTTCAGATTAGGGTTTGTTTTATCTTATTTCTTTCAATGCTTAGTGGATTCCACTAAAGAATAAATTTTTGTTGGTTATGATTCTTTGAACTCTAGACTGTGTATGGTCAACTACCATTTTGTAACAGCCGATACCCTTTAAATGGATCCTGTAAGGCTGAGTTATTTAATTAGGATTGAGCTTTCTGCTACGGGAAAATTTATGGAAGAAATAGCTGGATGATGTAGATGTCACAATTTTTCTTGGTCAGGTTTCTGTTAAAGTACACTATAGAACTAGGACAGTGGTGGTGTTGGCAACACAACTGCACACATGTTGCTGTTTGCAGAGATATGGGTTATAGCTGTCAGGAAATATTTATGGTGTTTTGGGCAATGGTTACAAGAGAAAATAGAGAAATGGGAGTTTTTGCATTCAAAGATAGCACAATTTTTTTATTTTTTACTATAAGTGAAGATTTCCGCTTGTGATGTTTTCTCAAACTTCTTCTTTTCTGTTGGTTGCATTAAACTTCTAGTAGAAGCAAATGATTTAGTTATATGCTGATGTACATGATGTTCTTGTGCTTTGTTCAAACGTATTGTAGATATGCTGGACATAAAGATTGATCATCCCTCTCCCAACATGCATCGCTTTGGACACATGACTACATAAGCATATTTTTTTATTGGTGGTTTGCGTATTTTCTGCATCCATGGGTTGTAGAAAACCATTGCTGTCTTTTTGTTCCACATACCAAAAAGCATATTTGCTTTTTCGTAGGTTGAATGATATATATCTAATGCAATCTTTTTGGATAATATGTCAGTTGATGTTTGCATTTCTAGATCGGCTGATTAACTTAGGGCTTCCCAGGACAAGGGATTTCCAAGGTGTAAATCCTAACAGCTTCGATGGACATGGGAATTACAGCATTGGTATTCGTGAACAGAGTGTTTTCCCTGAAATCAGCTATGATGCTCTTGGCAAGCCAAGAGGAATGGATGTTTGCATTACAACGACTGCCAAAACTGATAAAGAAACCCAAAGACTTTTGGCTCTCATGGGGATGCCATTTAGAGAGGGTGGTGGTCCCACTAATCTAATTCGCAAGAAGAAGCTGAAGTCTCATCATTTTGATTCCAAATCAAAGGTAAGGTCTCGGAGATGAGCGATTTTTCTTCCCAAGAGATTGGTGGATCTTGTAGCTAGTGTGATTGCTTTGTTGTTTGAAAAATATGCAAGGAACAAGGATGTTAGATTGATTCAAGTTCTTTGCCCCCTTATGCTTTATGAGGGTATCTATGCTCTGATAGGGGGTTATAACTTGTGACAAGAATCATCAATCCAACATGGAACTAGCAAAAAATTAGCAGGTTCAAGTTGATAAAAAATAACACTGTTATTAAACCAGTGACATAATAATAATAATTTCAGTCATTATGTTTAGTTTGAAGTTAGTGACTCTATTAACTCAATTAATTAATTATGTTATGTTAATTTATTTATGATTTAGTAAATTTAATTTTTTTTTTAGATTTTATAAATTATTTAGTTGTTTTTATTGCATTTTAAAAAATATTAGACAAAATTTTTATAATTATATAAACACAAATATGTTAAATGGATACGATTATAACTCACTCGACTTCTTTAGTGTTTTTATTATGGTAATGTATTACACTTTTATTCGACGTGGTACAAATCTGTTCATCAATTCGAATTGTCACACTATATTTTACCGATCTTAACTTACCGTGATTGTGGTTGTTGTCAAAGAATCGAATCATCTCTTCTGGATAATCACTTTGAGTTTTTATAATTTCCCTAATAATTCGAATTATTTTAAATACATCATATAACTATTTAAATAAATTATAATTTTATTTGAGGGAAGTCTAAACTCAGGGACCAAAACAGTATTATCTCAATTTTAATTTTTAAATAGTTAGGTAGAGTTTAGAAGCTTAGATGCTATCCGCTTCCGTGAATAATAGTGCAAGGAGAATTTGGTAAATTCAATAGCTGTGTTGCTTCCTAACCCAAACGCCATGCCAGTCGTTGCATGCGTACGCAGTGGTACGACTGCGACAGTAATGGTTTCATTCATTACGCGAGTATTAAGTCCTAAGTCAATTACAAAATCCAGTCCAGCGAATCTCCATATGTTTTTGCACTCACAATTTATTGCTAAGCTGAGAATTAACGAGTGATACACTGATACTCGACCTTGGTCAAGAAGCAATGAATAGTTACAAGAAGAGAACTATTAACAACAAACATTTGAAAAAGTCAAATGATATGCCATTGCCAGATTGTATTGGGCGGAGTACTATCAATGGCAAAACCCTCAGTTGTCGGAGCAGAACATACTATGGCTCTTGATCTTTCCCTCGACCGTTCGATCTCCAGCGGCATTGCATCCTCTTCTCGCCGTCGCGATCTCGTATTCTTCGTCAATTCTCGAGGTGTATTTTTTCTTGGTTTCTTTCTTTTCTGTATATTGACGGCACGAATAAGGATTAACAAGTTAGGTTTGGTTGATTGCTAAGTCACTCCTATTCTTAGTTAACCGTAGTGGTGTCTAATGCGAGGTATTTGCTGTTTGATTGAAATGATATTGGAGCAGGTGCTAATGGCTGAACTGGTAAGGAATGGAAAAAATTGCTTCCCTATCTTAGGTATCGGCTCGGTATAGACTGTAATGTGAGTTTTCTTTTTGGTTTTGATAATTACAATGTTGTTTGTGTTTATGAGCACGTCAATTTTTGAAATAATTACGCGAATTATTTGCTACCTCTCTCTCTTTTTATTGCACAGTGAGTGGTTACTAGAGTGGAGGACAATTACCTTATCTGGGGCTATCAAGTTGAATTTACGATACGATTTAAACTTTTAACGTTGGGATCAATTCGATGAATTCTCAACTATGTTCATTGTTTTGGATGTTACATCTTATGAATATTTTGTTAGATAGTACTGAAGATAGTAGGTAGAGCATGCAAAAAAAGGAGAAAGAAAATATAATCCCATGTCCTTTTTCCGTTTAACACCTCTTGGTTTGAATTTTCCAGTAATTTGAGTTTAGCTCCTGCCATTCTTTTGGTCTCATACACACAAGCATTTATACTTCAAAATAATTTGTGGGGTGCCTTATGGTGTTGTGATAACGTTGAGTTTAGGCTGGGTGCATCTTAGTTGTGTACTCAAGATTTTAGCTGTGTCCGTGCAGTGGCTCTCTCGTGACATTGACATGTGCTGCATCTATCATATATCTTTGTAAGTGCACCTGACTGGGTTCAGATAGTATTCTAATTGAATATATCTTGTAAATTGTTGGCAAATCTTTGACATCCTGTCCTTCTCATGCAACTGATATTACAAGGGAGGTAGGTGTTAGAGCAATTTTAAATTGACTGTGAAGTTTACAAGAGGCTGGTTATAATATGAGCTGTATATATTACATATCTGATGGTATGCAGGCTATAAGGGAGGGTGCTGATGCTGTAATTGCAGTTGGAGGTGATGGCACACTTCATGAGATGGAACTTGCTCCATTTCTTTTATCATATTCACTAATCTACAGAAGTACAGCATCTATTAGACTATTCATTTATTTCTGACCCTACAGTTTCTTCATGCAGTACATGTGGCTGGGATAATTTTCTAGGTCTCTCTCTCTCTCTCTCTCAATTCAAAAAATAACAACAATAAAACTAATGAAGATGGGAGGAAGCTAAGATAAGTAAATAAATAGACAAATGGAGAAAACAAATCTGTCATCAGATATTTCAATAAATGACCTCATATTGTGTTCACATAAACTTTAGCTAAACCACGTCTTATCCTAAATAATTTATGTCATAAGCTTTGTGCTTAGAGCTTTGATTTTCACGTGCACAAGATAAAAGCTTGATATGAACAATACTTTGACATTAAAATATCTGTAGTTTTTGTTACCAATATCAATATATTTGTTTGATAGAATGCCAATCTTTCACTTTGGTTTGTTGTGAGCAGGTTGTTAATCGATTTTTTTTGGCTGGAAAGCCCATAACTAATCACATTAGACAGTCTGCTCATTCAACTGCACTCATTGTAAGTTACGTACTGCTCTTACATTCATTTGTTGTACCAAGTGCTTCTTGTGCTTTTATCTTTACTACAAAGTCGTCCAGGTATTTGTGTTGCTTGCTTGGTACAGATTTCTGAAACATGGATATAATAATGCTGTGCCTTTTCCTTTAGGCACGGGGTCCGATTTTGCCAGAACATTTGGCTGGTGAGTTTGTCCTACTCGAATCTGGTCTTATTTGGGTGAGCTTTTTGTGGTTTATAATTAATTGTTTATCATGAGAATCTTACAGTCAATTTTCCCCCATTTGTTGGATAGAAAAATGACCCTCATGAGGCCATTGAATGAATAGCCAAGGGTATTTTACTTCCCTGTTTGCGCTCTTTGATACCATCTTTGAGTCAAACTCTATACCTTTAAACGAATTCAAATAACAGCCACTAGGCGCATATACTTTCTTAAAATGATATTCTACACACTCTTGCCAGGAATGAGGTCACACATTGACATTGGTGTTATTACTGGAGAAAGCAGAGAAGCTCATTACTTCATAAATGTTGCCGACATTCATTTGTAAGATATATTTAGAAATTTTCATAATTAGCCCTCAACAAAAGGCATATGCTGATATTAAAAGTCTTATGTTGTTCTTTGTTGTGGAAATGCACAGGAGTGCAAAGGCAGGGTATTATGCTTCAAGATATAAGAGGTTTGGAAAGTTTTGCTATTTAATTGGTGCCCTGCAAGCTTTCATGGGGCACCAAAACCAGAATCTTAGAGTCAGGGTTAGTTTATTTAATAGGGTAATGGTTCACCTTTCCTACTGTTCTTAATACTTTCTCTAACTTAGTCTGCGGCTTTAATAAAGTTCACTTTAGATTGAGAGCATTTAGTTTTGGCTATTTAACGTGATTGACTGTTGTGAGACTATTATGCTTGTTCTCATTAAACTTTGATAGTGTTTTAAATTTAGGTCAGTGAAGGTGAGTGGGAAGAATATTCTCAAGTTACAGCTCTTTGTATCGGAAACGGAAAATACTATGGTGGTGGTATGAAAATTACTCCAAATGCTGACCCTTGCAGTGGGAATTTTGAGGTGGAATGATTTACCATGGAACTCCGCCATAGCTAATAAATATTTTATTACTTGGTATAGTGTGTCATTTTACTGTTTTGTTTGAATGTTCTACTTGTCTTCCTTGCAGGTTGTGTTTCTTCAGGATTTCAAGTGGTATGACTTTATTCTAAAACTGCATAAACTGTACAATGGGACACATTTGTCAGTGAAAAATGTAAATTCAAGAAGGCAAGTTCTATCTCAATAAATGGAGATCATATAGTTTCTGTTGAATATTGTGCTCTATAATCTCTCTATTTTCTCATCTATGTTTTCTAATCAATAGTAGTGAGCATTGTGGCTGATGGATGAAGAACATTCTACAATTATTCTGAGATGGCTTGAATTATTGCCACCCGGTCAAATATATTTTTGTTACTTTTACAATCAGTTTCTGCCTTAGGCCCCTGTGATAGATGTTGTCCTGTTTTGACTGGCATTTTTTCTTTTACCTTCTACCTTCTTTAATATAATTGGCCACTAATTTTATAAAAATCTTTATCATTACGCAACTGTTAAGAGCAAAAAGGAAGAAAACATCAGTAAAGTAAGTCTCTATATGTTGGTTGAAACTTTCGTGACTACAACATTTTTTTTTTTTTTTTAAACTCTGCCCTTATCTGATTTTCTGTTTTTCTAAATCGCTCCAGTTGCTTGATTGTTAATCTAGCTTATTTGAGTCTATAGTTAATAATTGTAAATATGTTACTGAATGTTATTTGAATTTAGTGCTTGGAGTTATACTTTGGTATTTCTGTGACAGAGTATATTCTATTGAAGTGGAGGACATTTCAGGCAGTGGCAACATTTTTGTTCAGTCAGATGGGGAGTACTTAGGGTTCCTTCCTAGGAAGTTCTGTTTCTTACGGTCAGACATTGAAATGATACGCTAAAATGAGTGGGGAAACATCTGATTATACACTGTGATTTTTTTACTATTGCTTTAAAGTGATGCAGCTTGACGGCCAGCCTTCAGCTGTATTTGCTTGGTTAGCATTGCGTGGGCAAAAAACAGAAATGAGACGGAAAACCGAAGAAAAGGAAAGATGTCTAGGGAACTTTCTGTTTAGCGGGGAATAAACGGCATGAATTTTTATTTCATGAGGGGCGAGACTTCTGATTAAGCAATTTTTGCATGAAAATTTGGATTTGGCAATTCCAGAATTGGTAGATTGTTGTCGTGAATTCAGGCACCTGCATCCAATGTGGCATCAAAGTAAATCTTTCATTTCCCGTTTATGTGTTTTGGTAAGCAAGATGAATTTTCTCTTCTGCCTGGCAATAGAACTGTAGAACCCCTTCGATATTAACGAAATTTCGTAAAGGGGAGGTCACGTCGGTTTGACCCAAGTATATAGCTGACTCATAATCCCCCCGCTTTGAATATTCTCTAAGCTTATTATCGCTAATCTAGGTTTTTGAAAACATGATGTGTAATAATTTTTATATTTTTATATATAATAATGAAATTAAATTTATTTATATATTTATCACCCTCAATAATTTGTAAAATCATAAATTATATTAAAAGAAAATTGTTCTTCAGGATTTGTTTTATTTTGATCCTTTATTCAATAATTCTAAGATGATTAACAGTTATTCAATTAAGAATGTTAAGATGATTTAATATACATATTATTATTATTATTATTATTATTCAATAAAAATTATGAAAAATAATTATTAGATATTAGTGACCGGTATGGATGAATATTTTTGATTGTTTAATTTTAATTATTGAGTATGTAGTATAAAATATATGTTGATATGTAAAAAATTTTCTTCAAACTTCGAGCATTAAAACTTATTTTCTACTTGCTAGATTTAATATTATCTAAAATTATAGAAATTGATCGGGATAAAGTTAGTAATTCAGCGAAAAATTTTTAAAATTTAAGTTAGAGTTATTTTAGAAAGATTTTCTTTGGGAAGAAATTGGCAAATATAGTTTGAGTTAACTTTGATGTAGCTTGTTTTTCTCTTTCATATCTTATATTACTCTTTAGTTTAATTGCCATTATATTTTTCGTTTTTTAGCATTTTTATAAATCATGTGATTGTGAACTCTTATTATGAAATATAATTATTAGGTTAAAAATATCTCTTTATTTGCAAAAAAATTTATAAATTAAAATTTTTTCATATGATTAGAATAATTGCTGTAAAGAAGTCTTAAGATTTTATATTATGATTGAAGTACTCTTTATTAATAAAAAATGTTTAATAATTGCTGCAAAAAAGTTTTAAGATTTTACATTACGATTGAGGTATTTTTTATTAATAAAAAGAATTTAGGGTTAGAATAATTGCTGAAAAAAAGTCTTAAGATTTTATATTACGATTGAGGTATTCTTTATTAATAAAGAAGATTTAGAATTTTAAGTAATGATTAAGATATTTTTTATGTTATAATTGAAATTTTTATTAATAAAAAGAAAATTTCGAAATTTTATGTCATAATTAAAATTTTGGTGGATTAAAAAAGTTTTGAAATTTTACATTATAATTAAAATTCTCATTAATGAAAGAGATTTTTAAATTTTAGTCATACTTAATTCTTTATTGATGGGAAGAATTTGAGATTCTATCTTATAATTGAAATTTTTTATCTTTCAAAATCTTAATATGCAAGCTCAAATTACCGAATCTTATGGTATACATCATCCTATATCGATTTATTCTTTAACTTATAAAAGATTTTTGCAATTTTAAATATTTTCCCAAATAATATATATTTTAATGATATAAAATAAATAAATATTATTTAATAAAAAATATTAATGTAATTATAAATAGTATTTAAAAAAGAAAAATAAGTAATTATTTTATATTTTTGTTATTTAAATAAAACATTATAGATAAGTGGTAATGACACCATATATACTCGGTAAAAGTCAAAATTGAATAGATTTTGAGTTGCGACCTGCAGCCGGTAGCAAACTCACCTTCGGTGGCCCAGCCCCACGGTTCGATTCCAGCTACGTGCAGGAAAATTTCTCTCTCATAAATGGGAGTAAAAATTGAGATTTTTGGAGTGTGCTGCAAAATGTGAACTGATTTCAATTTTTACCGTTTCTGAATTCCCTGCAATGAGATAACATTATGTTTCCTCACCTAGTAAAATGTATGTGCACCGAACTCTGCGAGTAGGGGCAAACGAGACTCTCTCCCCTCCCAGGTGCAGACGCTTGTCAACTTTAGATTGGTTAGCATCTCTATAATTGGCTACCGTTTACTTGAAGATGCCTAGATACTTAAAAGAAATTGTGGAAGAAATGTCTGTCTTTCGACGATCTCTCTCCGTGTCTCTGAATGGCAACTGTTGTCTCATTAGGCTCCATCTCTACCCACCCGAAGTTTCAGCACCACAGTTTTACTCTACAGTCAACAAATGGTCGCAAATTCCATAGAATTCGCTGCAATGAACAGAATCCAACGACCAATTCATCCCCCAAAAGAGAATCTGAACCTCAAAATGCGCTGCTGAAAGTAGCTTGGTACGGCTCTGAGCTTTTGGGAATTGCTGCGTCCTTTCTGCGTTCTCCGTCTAATGTTGAAACACCCGTAAAAAATCTCAAACTTGGCACAGACGGGTCAGGAGCTGTTGATCGGGCAATTGTCGTGGAAACCATCAAAGAGGACTTTGCAAGATCGTATTTCGTCACAGGTTTGGCAAAAGGCTTCGGAAATTTATTAATATTTCATATTGAAGTCTGTTTTTTGTTCTGTCCATCAAATACGTGGATGAAGGTACAAACATCAATCATGCTCAGGGGGTTTAGAAGGATTTATGGGAACAGAATTGGGTCTTGTTAAATTTGTCGTACTGTTAACTATCCCAGGGAATTTTCCCTTTTTGTTGCGATGAACAGTTTGGAGTTTTCATTATATGAGACTTGAAACTTTCTGTGCTTCTTTAAAAACAGAGATTGTTTACTTTTCCTCTATTGAATATGATCCAGGGACTGAATTGGCTGCAAGCAAATTGAGGATTGGAACAATTTTAGGAATTTTGCATCTGGAAACTTGCATTTACCCGGAATCCTTTGGAAAACTGTCTTGTGATTTTAAGATCAAGACAGCACTTTGTCATTAAATGGGTGTATTTCAGTATCATATTTCAAGAATTCACGGGGATTTATCTGTTTGGAAATTGCTTTGGGAATGTGTTGTGTCTAATCATCTGATTCAGTTAGCTATACTGATGAGTGTAAATCCCGCTTTCAGATTTGGTAATATCCATTTGCATTAATAATAATTGCATTTAGTCCTGTGTTTTCTGTACCTTTATACCACAAACGATTCACTGAACAAGTCTATCTCTGCGCTTTACTGATAAACTATCTCTGTGCCCAAAAGCATAGGCATGTTATAAGCCTCCAACATGGATATGAGTACCTTCCAGGCTACAGCAGTATATAATAAACCGTGCTTTCTAACAGCCCAATTGAATCTTCTTCAATGTCAGGGGACCTTACACTTGATGCTTATGAAGAGGATTGTGAGTTTGCTGATCCAGCAGGTTCCTTTAGAGGGCTTCGTCGTTTCAAACGGAATTGCACAAATTTTGGATTGCTTATTGACAACTCAAATATGAAGCTTATGAAATGGGAGGATTTTGAAGTGAGCTCAGAGAAATCTAAATTAGCTAATTGCTATTTATTTGTAGTTACTTATTTTGGTTATTTTGGACGTAAAATTGCAAGGAATTTTCTTTCATAGCCATTGGTAATAGAACCATGGCTATTTGTTTTTGGGCACAGGATAAAGGAATAGGACACTGGCGATTTAGTTGTATCATGTCGTTTCCCTGGAGGCCAATTCTTTCCGGTATGTTATGTGCATTTACATCAATGCTTAAAGCCAGATGATATGCTTACTGATCCTTTCTGGTGTCTATCCATTAGCAATAATCTAAACCATTGAAAGTATCATGGCATTAGATACATGCACGAACTCTTCACTCTTTTTGAGCCTCTACGAGCTTTGTGAAGTATGGGTTTGTTGTTGAAATTTTTCTGCAAACCTTGCTTTGCTGAAAGTCAAAACAAGTGACTGACAATAAAACATCAAACCAGTTAATACATCTCATGGTAGTGTCAATTGCATCTACCTTATTTAAGCGGACTGTTTTAAACTATGTTGCAGCCACCGGATATACGGAGTATTATTTTGATGTAAACACTGGAAAAGTATGCAGGTAACTAGTTTCATTTCTAATTATTCTGGTCTATCTTTTGAACTTATCATTTTAGTTCAGTACAAGTTTAAAAACTTTCAGGCATGTGGAGCACTGGAATGTTCCAAAAATGGCATTATTAAAGCAAATTCTGAGGCCCAGCAGGGGATTTTGGCGCTGGAAATCAGGAGGTTGAAGAATACAATGTAAGGACCTTAGTCATTCAACAAGCTTGAAACTTTAATGAACGGGGCTCCCAATCCTGTTCAGTAACAGCTAGTTTCAATTCGACTTCTAAGGTTATTCTCTCGGGTTCATTATAGTCTAACTTGAGTGATTCACTACTCAAAAGATATCGTTTCTTGCTCAGAATATTTAGATGCTCAATCTGGAGTTGGATCTAGTGTCATCATTTGTACGCCAAGATTTCTGAGTGCTTGTACCGAGGGAAAAATAATTTCTAAAGCAAAATTGTAACTGAGGTTACTTGCATTGATATCTCTGTCTACTTGTACTCTAGTATGAATCGTTATGAATTTATGCCTGTATAAGAAGATTTTTGCATCTGTCTACTGTCAGAAAGCTATTTGTTTATTTGGTTACTATTCATATATGCCACACAACTTGCAACTTATTGTTATGTAAGAACAAATATTAAGATTTGTAATATTTTTACATCCATCTATCAAATTTTTTTTAAATGTTTTCTTTTGATTAAAGCTTTGCTTTAAAATTTTTAACTTAAGTTTTACTTAGTGAAAAAATTAAAAATATAATGTTCAATTATTTATTATATGGATAACTATATACAATTTTAAATGTGACCCACGGATAATCTATTACCCTTGCTATTTACAAGTTATTGATAAAATATCTTATGAAGATATTAGAAAACTCGAATAATTAAGAATAAAGGATGAAAATGACAAACGTTGTCGTTTGACGGGAAACCGAACGATAGTCATTTTAAAGGGGTCAAACCCTGAGAGCGGAGTCGGGTTTGGACGCGCTATATATATCATTTTCATGGTCCAAGTTACCTCTTCACCTATTAATAACACCAAGCACTTCTATTTTGACTCTCGCTCTAAAAATCTTTGTAGGTTCTCTACGAAATATAAGTTAACTATGGCGTTTCCGTACATGGACGCTGTCGTCGGTACGCCATATTAATACATTTTATTGTTAATATATCAATTTCTTTTATTTTCTTTCTCTTGGCTGTCTTATGCTCATTGAGATTTGCAGTCGAGTTGTTCTTCGCGTTCATTTTCTTGTTCCCTATATAATCTTTATGATTGTTTCGTTCTACAAGACCTTGGTGTTCGATTTTCTATTTGAATTGAAGTTATGTTTACATTTTATTTATTTATTTATTTATTTTGTCATATGTCAAGAATTCGAGGTGTATGATGTAGATCTTAGGGTTTTTTACACTATGACAGGCAGGTGTTTCCTTGCAATTTAGGGTTTAGAATTTAGTAACTCTGATATTTCTTTTCTGGAAAGGGTTTCTTGGTTTGGTAGAGTTTTCGTTATTTGATTATTCAGAATTTCGGGTTCAATTTTTTATAAAAACCTCAATGAAAAAGAATTGGGACTCAAGATTTCATAAATTGATTTTTGCTGCAACCAAATGGAGGGAGGTGAAGAAAAAGAGAAAAAAGTAGTTGAATGGTATTAAATGAAAGAATGGTTGCAGGTTGTACCACGATAATTTTTTTTATAAAGGTTATCCTAGACATCCGGAAGTATCTTTCATTAAGTGTTTTCCAAATAACACGACATTCATCTAGTGGATAGTTCAAATGTGAATGTCATTACATTCATCCACTGGATGCTGGTTAATGAAATTTTTATAATATTCGACATCATTTGTTGCACACCTGAACTATCTAACTGATGAATGTTAGGCCATTTTGGATGTACTTGGGAATTGGGATAAGTTTTGGGATCTCTAGAAATACTCCTTTTTTCTATGTTTTTATTCTTTATAATATTTTTAATAATGAGAAAGCTTCTATATCCTCTGGAGTAAAATTTCAGAAAGACCTTTGGTTGGCTTATGATTCTAGGATCTAATAATATTTTTGTTTGAATCTCCTCGCATTTGTGGTAGATATTTGTTTATATATATATATTTTTAATCATGTTGTTGTTTATATATTTGTTTTTTCCTAACCTCTTGATCTTTTACAGGATTTATGGTATTGATGTACTTTTTTGAAACTTATCTGGATTTGAGGCAACATTCTGCACTCAAGCTGCCTACACTTCCAAAAACTTTGGTGGGAGTAATCAGCCAAGATAAATTTGAGAAGTCTCGAGCTTATAGTCTTGATAAAAGGTCTATCTCTGCATTTATGATAACTCTTTAGATAGAATGACTTCTTAACATCAATATCTAATCATAAAGCTTTCTTTAACTTGTTGTGACTTTGAAAATATTTGTCCTTTATTTTTTGGTTTCCATCAATGATTTATGCTGATGCATCTCGCTGAACTTCCAGCCACTTTCATTTTGTTCATGAATTTGTGACCATTCTGATGGACTCAGCAATTTTGTTATTCCGGATATTGCCTTGGTTTTGGAAGGTAAGTCAACGGGTTTAGTATTAGTAAACAGTCCCTTGAAGTTGTATTATCACAACCTGACTTTCCTTGTGATTGTAGAAATCAGGGAACTTTCTGGTTTTAGTTGGGCTTGATGCAGAGAATGAAATCTTGCACACCCTGGCATTCTTGGCTGGTGTTATGTTATGGTCCCAGGTGTGTACGCGATAGTTTTTTATTAACCTGTCAGATATTAGTGTGTTTGGTTTTGTAATGGGAAAACTCTACTGCCGTATCACTTAGGATGCTAATCTTGAGATACAACTTGAGATGTCTAGCATTACTACTAGGTTAATTGTATGATATTTTCTTATGAAATCAAAATACCATAGGTGTGTCTAATTTCTGCTGTTACCAGACAATTGATGTAAATGCTGTTCAGTATCCACCAATTACAATGCTTTTAACGTGATACAAAGATTGCTTTCTACTCTGCTGTAAGCTGGTGACCTTGTATTGGTTATATTAAAATAAATGGATTTTTGGGGCATTCAACTAATGTTGATTATTTGTTTGGAAATATCTGTGCAGCTCACTGATTTGCCATTTTCTCTCTATTCAACATTTAAGATTGAGGCCCACCATGGCTTCAATAAAGTACGTATCCTCAATTGAATCTTTCTCTCATTTTGTGTCTTATTATTTCCTGATTAATAAATTCTTCATTTCATGCATCTGTGTTATTGCTGATTCCTCTGGTGCCTGTTGTAAATTCCTCATTTTCTGGTTCTTTTGTTTTTACCTCATTGATTTTGGCTTTATAATATTGACTTTTGTTGTCTGTTTTGCAGCAAACAATATGGTTATTTTTTAGGGATATGATCAAAGGAATGTGCCTATCTGTTGTGCTTGGCCCGCCTATTGTTTCTGCAATCATCATAATCGTTCAGGTATGAGCATCTGCTGGCATTGATGTAACGAGCAATCATGTGAAGCATATGATTGCCATCAGTTTCGATAATTTGGTTGTTGTTCTTGAATTGAGTCCTTTTTAATATCAGAATGATTGTAATCTTCTCCACGAATATATTTAATTATTTATTATGCTATTGGTTTTTCTCACAATGTTAAGTTTCCGTTGCATGGTTGCAGAAAGGAGGTCCTTATCTGGCCATCTATCTTTGGGCATTTATGTTTGTTCTTTCTCTTGTGATGATGACAATTTACCCTGTTCTGATAGCCCCGCTGTTCAATAAGTTTACCCCTGTAAGTATCTGTGATTGTTTCCATGATTAGTCCATTCAGTAATGTAACATGTTTGAATTATTGATCTTTTTTCCTTGGTTATGCTGGGAAATAGCTTCCAGAAGGTGAACTGAGGCAGAAAATTGAGCAACTTGCTTCCTCCCTCAAGTTTCCTCTTAAAAAGTTGTTCGTTGTTGATGGATCCACAAGGTCAAGCCATAGCAATGTGAGGATTCGGTTCTTGTGCATTTAATGGGTTCTCCCCATAGTTATTGCATTTACTCTGATCTGAAGTAAAATTCTCTTGTGTTTCCTTTTGGAATATGAAAACAACTGTTTACTCTGACTTTCATAGTGTTGAGGGATCCTTGCATAAATAACCATAGTTTTGGTTGGCAATGTTAAAAGGATTTACATTTACCCAAGAAATTTATAAGATTTTTGGCATATTGCTAAACGCTGGCAAAGGCGTGAAATAAATAAATTTTGTGTGTGTTTGAAATTGAAGTAATAAAGGACATGAGATGCATTGTTTATGGCTGTCTTTTCCATTTGAGAGAGTGAAAATTTGCCTGGTTTCTCATTCCCATATACTCTTTTAGATTTAACATTTGGCGTACATGGATTTATCTTTCATGCAGGCCTACATGTATGGATTCTTTAAGAACAAGCGAATTGTCCTCTATGATACTTTGATACAGCAGGTGAAGATGTGAAATTTTTTCATCTTTCTTATTTTTTTATCATGCCATTATTCAACATTTCTCTCATTGAGCAAAGCACAGATTCTACATAATTGCAATCAAATGACTAAATGTTAGAGTTACCCGCCGCCACCCCCTCCTCCTCCCCCATCCCACCCCCCACCCCCCCAATCAAAATATTAGGACAAATAGTTGCCTTTTTATCAACTACCACGCATCTCTTTGTGGTGCTGTGTCTAACTTTTGTGCTTCATTCATGCAGTCCGTGCCTGATTCTATTATTCTTTAATTAAACTGCATGCTCTTCTGTTTTTCATTGTAAAAATCTTGTTTAATCAAGTTATGTTTAACAGTGCAAAAATGATGAGGAAATTGTTGCTGTTATTGCCCATGAGCTTGGCCACTGGAAACTTAATCATACCACGTACTCATTCATTGCTGTTCAGGTATGCTATTGTTCTCTCTTGAAGACTTAATATGCTATAAATAATACTATATTGCTGTATTAAAATTCCTTTCAATTAGTAGTAAAGAGATTATTAGTTGTTTAAAATGAACACATATTTCAAGATTAGAGGAAAATTTTAAATCATGACATATTTTAGTACCATAGTAGGTCTGTTTTTCCGCTTTCCTTTTGGTGTGTTTTTACCTTTATCGTGAAGGTGTTAACCTCATCTTTAGAACACTGAATTCAGATCAAAGCATCAGGGCACATGAACTGCAAAGCATTTGATGTTCTGGCAATAATTCATCATTCATTTTGTTGCTTTTTCCTATTCCCACTGCTTATTCTGTTATGCTTGCATGCATTTTTTTGCATTTAGCGTTCTTGCTATGGGCATTTAGCGTTCTTGCTATGGGCTGTTATTCATTTTGTTGCCTTTTTCCTGTTCCTGCAGCTTATTGTGTTATGTGTGAATGTACCTTTTATAATTCAATAGTTACCTTTGTCAATTAATGGATCATATTTTAACTATCAGGAAAAAAAAAGATGCTTTCCTATTGACTTTGAGGAGAATCATTGTTCTCATATTTGACAGATTCTTACACTGCTGCAATTTGGAGGATATACCCTTGTAAGGAACTCAACTGATCTCTTCCGAAGTTTTGGGTTTGACACACAGCCCGTATTGATTGGTCTAATCATCTTTCAGGTATTGTTATTTGTATAAGAAATCTACTAGTCTGCGTATTTGCACGTTTTAGGTCTTAGATGTAGTATTATTTGGGCATTTCTTTGGTGTTTGTATTGTTAAGCAATATTTTATCAATTACCGGTACTCGGACTGTGCAGATCTTTTCTTACATACTACTGATTCCATTTTGGTATCTTGTTAAAATTATGCTCAAGTTTAATATGGGTGTGCTTTATTTATTAAAAGGCTATGATTTCTTGCGTAATATAGTTTATGTTTTGTTGCTGTGTATATTGCTAAAATTATGCTGGAGTTGATTTGGTTGACTGGTTGTGGCTTCTTTGTTGAAGTGTTAGACTTTGTTATTTAGGGTGGGAAGTGAATGGAAAAAAAAGAAGGCTGGTAAACAAAACAATGTATAGAAGTTTTTAGAATTAACAGTGGAAATAGCATTTGCATTGCTGGTATAACTTCCACGTTCTTTGGCTGCAGTTTGGATCCTTTGGTGTATCTCTCCAATATTCACTTTTTACTTGTTCTGCTAATAATCTTCCCCCAGAAGAGCTTTTAACAACTTATCTGATCTGGTTGTCCTGGTTGTCTGCAGCATACAATAATACCAATCCAACACCTAGTAAGCTTTGGTCTTAATCTTGTGAGCCGATCTTTTGAATTTCAGGTAACTTCTTTTTGAGCTGCGGGCAAGGTTCTAAGTTTTTCCCTCCCTCTTGTTTTTCTTAGTTGCTTTACTGTGATTTCTTGAATATTCATCTTAGTAAATGTATTTGTTCTATGTAGGCTGATGCCTTTGCTAAGAAGCTTGGTTTTGCCTCTGCTCTTCGTGCTGGTCTTGTTAAACTACAGGTGATTTATATCACTCCTTATTATAATATTAATTCCTAACCCTGAGAATTTTTTTTTTGTGCATGATTTATTTCTTCTCACGTCAGTTGCTTTGAATATTTTTTCGCCTCGTGCGTTGATCCCAACTATTTGGGCTAATAATCAAGCTCCACATGATTGAATTGTCTTTAATTTATTGTGGTATAAGTTGCAATACTTGCACCTTTCTGTTGATGCATTAAGTCAGTGTAATAATATGGGATATGGTTTTAGGATCCCAATAGGTATTTTAAGGCCTCGTTTAATCAAATTCTTTCTTCTATTGTGTCTGTACTTATATTAAAATTATTGAAACTGCAATAAAATGCACGGTGAATAATTTGTGGGTTTACTGATGGGGACTCGGTTTTTTTTTTTTTCAGGAAGAAAATTTGTCAGCTATGAATACTGATCCTTGGTATTCGGCTTATCACTATTCTCATCCACCCCTTGTTGAAAGACTGGCTGCAATTGATGAACCTGATAAGAAGGAAGACTGATTTAGGCAAATATGGATAGCCAGCTTAGTTGTTAGTTCATTTTGTTACAATCCACAAGACAAGTGCAATCAGAGAGGCGTCAGATATAATATTAATTTCTGGATTGAGATCTGTTGGAGCTTGCATTCCTCTACCTCAGGGTACTAAAAGCAACACGTAGTATGTTTCGTCAAGAACTCACTTTACATGGAGTTCGCTGAGAAGAGGAAGGGAAAGGGAAGGTATTAATATTTTGTGAATGCATGAGTTCATGATCATAGAATTTTAGTTTGCCTTCAATCTATTAGATTCTTTTGTGGTTTTAAATGTTATAAAATTTTGCGATACCTAAAAGCCAAGGATACGCAAGAAGTTTTAATTTTATTTGGGATATTTTTTTTTTCGTTTAAAGAAATGAAAAGAAGAAACATAAGTATTTGGTGGTCTGACTTAAGGAGTAGTCTGTGGTTATCTTTGTTGATTGAATGCCCCGCTGGATTAAATCTCGATGGTGACGGGTCCATTCTAAGCAGTAACAGAAGCTTTTCGAAATTCCAAGTTTCTTGGGTGACAATAGGGCTGAAACATGATTGGGTATTGATTTTTTTTTTTTGTAAACCGGTACCCGATCCGATTAAAACCGGATCTGAACTTTTTAGTCCCGATTAGAATCTGAACTAAAAAAGTTCAGATTCGATCCGGTTTGTACAGGGTATCGATTTTTGGTACAATTTTGTAAATTATAGAATTTAGTCTTCATATTCTAGATGAATTATAAAAATCTTACATTTTAATACAAAAATAAATTAATATGAAAAATAAGTAAATATTAATATAATAACTATACAAAACAAACAAATATCTAATTTCAAATAACAAATAATTAAATTTTTAAAAATTAAATAATAAAATTATTCTCATAAATATAAACAAATTTAAAATTAAACAATTAAATATTTTTGAATTTCAAACAATCAAATAAGAAAAATAAATAAAAGAAATATATAAGCATAACAATTAAACATCTCCAATATAATTATACAAATAAAAGAAATTAAAACTCAATCTAAATAATAATTAGTTAAAACATATTCTCTTAAAATACTAAAATTATTATTATTAATACAAACTAATTTGAAATTAAATAATCTATAATTTATCATCTTTAATTTCAAATAACCCAGAAGAAAAGGCTCTCAAATTTTAATTTGTAACTCCGTCTTCAATTTGCCTTAAAAGGTTCAAATTTAGAAGTTCATCTTCCTTCGTAAGCCATAATTTATAACTAAAAAAAAAAGAATAAATTAATTATATCAAAAAATTTTGATAACTACTTATAATATTAATATTAATAATCATTGTATAACCATTACTAAAAATTATATTCAAAAGTTAGAAACAAACTTATATTAATCATAAAATATCATTCGCCAATGACAAGTATTGGATCCAAAATTGTATTTTGCATTTCTAACATAATAAAATTTACAAGTTCATTAAAATCAATAGAAAATATAAAAATATAAACATTTTTTATGACATAAAAAAAGTTATTTTTAATTACGGTATTCATTTCTTGAAACAACCTTTTAATATTTAATTCAGATGCGTATATCTGATTATCGTAACCGATCATGAGTGCAAATAAGAGCCTTTACCATCTCGAAACTAAAGAGCTCTTAAAATAATCCAAAATACGGCTTCCCATATTAAATGTCAACTCGGATGCAATTGTGAATATCGGCAAAGCTAACACATCTTTCACAATCAAAGATAACACTTGGTTTTGATAACTATTAACCTTTCACTAATTCAAAATATCAAAAAAAAATTCACCTTTATCCCTCATCTCAAGCCCACTCTCAGAGTACTTATCAATTTCAGTTTTAAAAGATGTATCATCCCATAACATTAGTTCATCATATTCCTCATCTAACATACACTCAAAACTAATTTGTATGTCACCGCCATCACACCCGTTCGTATTATTGGACATTTCACATAAGCTATCACATTGTGTTTGCAAACTAGGATAAAAAAATTTAATGTTATACAACTCATAAAGACTATATAAAGTAGCCTTTACCTTAGTTTTTAACATGTTAGCTTTTTCTACATCATAACTTTTATCAATCACCCAATTCACATATTTCAGCTTATGTTGAGGATCAAAAACAGTTATAACAAATAACAAGATATTACAATTATCAATGTTTACAAAATATTTCTCAAATTTCTTCAATATACCAACAGTCATAAAATTAACATAACCATCAGTAAATTGACAATGTCTCTTAAGCTACAAATCAAATTTTAATATTTCTTTTATGTAAATGTTACTTGTGACATACAAGAATCAGAAACAAGTAAATTAGCCTCATAAAACATCTTCAAGACAAGCAATAAAGATTGAGCCTTTTCCTAATCACTCTTAGTTGACACCCTCAATTTATTTTCTTTTGACAACTTCTCAGTATATTTAGTATCTTGACTTTTAAGCAAATAAAATGTCTTTTCAAAATTTAATGCTGTTTCTAACATTAGGTATATTGAATTCTACCTAGTTTCAACATCTAAACACAACAAGCCTTTGCATTCAATTTTTTGTTGACTAACAGCTTTTTTAAATCTTTGCAACTTAGATGAAGAAGATCTTACAAAAAGTACAGCATTACGAATTTTACAAACTGACACATCAAATTCTTTTAGTCCCTCTCTAATAATTAAACTCATCGAATGTGCACAACATTTCATATGAAGCAAATCACGATTTAAAAGTGTCAAGTTCCAATTTTCAAATCTCCCATTCAAATAAAAAATGCCAACATCATTGAAACTAGCATTATCTACAGTCATGGTTAAAACATTTTCAATACCTCATTCGAGCAAGCACTTCTTAATTGTCTTACCAATTACAATTCCCGCATGACTAAAAATTGGACAAAAATTCAAGATCCTTTTATGTAATATCTAATTATCATCAATAAAGTGTGCAATCAAACACATGTAATTCAAATTTTGACAAGATGTCTAACAATTAGTAGTAAAATTAATCCTCAACTTATGTTTTTCAATATATTGTTTCAATTTTTTTTTCTTATTCAAATAGAGTTGAAAACAATCTCTAACTATAGTAATTCGTGAGAAGATATTAAATTTAGACTGTAATACAGAAATAAACAATTTAAAACCTTTATGTTTCAACATGCCTAAATGATAGCTCATTTAAAATTAATTACTTAGCAAGTGCTTTTCTACTTTTTTCTTGCTTAAAGATCTAACTCAATGCCAATAATGATGACAGGAGTTGGAACAGCAGTATAACAACAACAGCTGGAGGAGGATGACAACAGTGGGTGAAGTCAAAGTTGAGAGAAAATGATTTAAGAACGACAGTGGAAGACAATAGCTGGAGGACGACGACAGCAGTGGGTGAAGGAGAAAACGATTTAGGTTTAGGAAAAATAGGATAAAATTAAAATAAATTTTATTTATATATAATAAAAATCGGTACCCAATAAGCCAAGATCGGATTCGATTCGATTTAAAAATAAATTTTTAATTTGAGAACAAATTCGGTCCTAATTAAATAGGGATCCGGTTTATCATGTATCGAATTTTTAGAACTGGATTGAGGTTCAAAAAATTTGAGTCTTTTAAACACTCCTAGGTGATAATAATTTAATGTCTGAGGTGATAGTCTTGCGTGTGCTATTAAATAAAAAAAGACATCTCATTACTCTTCAAAGTAGATTATCATGTAATTTTTGGAGTAGCTTTAATGTAATGGAAAAAATAAAAATAAAAAAGAAATCGTGGCGACAAGAAAATAGGAGAATCTCGTATTAGCAAAAGCTTAAAGAAGACCAACTATCAAATGGAGCAAAGCAACCAACAAATCATTATCAAATTCTGAGCAGTCTAAGCCATAATCTTGCTGTCTTAGCAATTCTTGAGGGGATTCAATAAATTATCACTAAAGATCCTAAAAGGATTGATTACTCGCTATTCTTATATAATAAATATCAGATTTATAATGCCATCCACTGTCCAAGTTGATCTATATCAACGTAATGTAACAACAAAAATATGAAGGAAGCAAAGTCAAAGAGGACTAGGCGAAGTGCCACTTTCCATCGTATTCCTTTAGTGGATCCCATCATCCACTATCCTTCTGTTTTTGTTTCTATTTCCACGTGGCATCATTTCTTGTGCTATTTGTGATCCAACAGTGTAATTCCAAACTTCTCCCTGACGGCGTACGATGCAAGCAGACCGTCCAGTCCCCTTTGGACTTGGAATAAGTTATAAATAATTATTAATGAGAAGTAATATGAAGTTCCTATTTATGTTTCGCATCTACATTCGCAATCCACTACCGGTTAACGGGTTACCCTGCCGTTCTGTTAAGTTGCGACAGAGCGAGTGACTTCGATTATAAGCCGAGGGCCACCCCTTCCTGACAGAACATAGACGTCATTTGAGCGTATCCAACGGCCCTCTATAACCGCAGTTAGACAGAAAAAGATAGCCATGACTGCGGCAGGGGCAGACCTTACCTTACCATTCTATAGTTCTCCCTCTCTTCACTCGTTCGGTCACTAACGACCAAAGCCAAGGCAAATGCCTAAAAATTTTTAATTGATAATTTCCTTTCCAGTTTCTTCAGCGAACGGAAAATTAAAATGTCGGTATACGACACCGCTTTAGTCAACACGGAGCTCTCAAAGAAGACTTCAATCTTCGGCCTTCGGCTTTGGGTCGTGATCGGTATCTTACTAGGTTCTTTAATAGTTCTCACTCTCTTTCTCCTTTCTCTATGCTTAACCTCGCGACGGAAAAAGCTTAATCGTCATCTTCGCCAACAGCAGGCCAAGCAAATCGCAAACACTCCGCCTATCTCCAAGGAAATTCAGGAAATCGTGCACCATCCAGCTCCGTTACCGGAGATTCAAGTGGATATTGGCAAGATCGAGCACCGAGTGGTGTTCTCTGATAGGGCGTCGAGTGGAGAGAGTAGAGGGACGGGGAGTGCATGTGAGACGGCGTCGTTTGCTAGCGGAAGCGTGGGACCAGAAGTTTCGCATCTCGGGTGGGGTCGGTGGTATACGTTGAGAGAACTTGAGGCGGCCACGAATGGGTTGTGTGAAGAGAATGTGATTGGCGAAGGTGGATATGGGATTGTGTACAGCGGAATTTTGAATGATGGTACCAGAGTTGCTGTCAAGAATTTGTTAAATAACAGGTACTACTCAATTTTTTTTCTTCAGTTTATTATATGATTCTGATCTATATTTGATTGCGCGTGCAAAGGAAGAAAATCAAGTGAAGTTAAACAGATACTGTGGATTTTTGTCTTTCAGGGGTTATTCAGAGGGGAAGAGATGGGATTAGATGTGTTTTTTTTTTAATATTTGGCATATAACTTGTTTTCTACAATTAGTTGGGTTTACGATTGAAGGATTGTACATATTTTTTTGGGTTATTCTTTCTTGTGTTAGTTGCAGAATTTGTGCTGTAAAGAAGCATACTTTTAGGAAAAACTAAACAGAGAATCTTTGCTCATTTTAAGTCTTTCTCTCATAAACTGGCCTGCTGGATTGATCATGTAGACAGGGAGAATTGTAGCATATTTAGACCATTGAGTAGTACTGGACTTCTGTTAAATTAAATTATGCCACTTTTTGTCCTTGCTTAATACTTTTACTGC
Organism: Trichilia hirta; assembly: GCA_035221805.1. Lineage (NCBI taxonomy): Eukaryota > Viridiplantae > Streptophyta > Magnoliopsida > Sapindales > Meliaceae > Trichilia > Trichilia hirta. The sequence goes on along the minus strand of JAWDEX010000002.1, from coordinate 4,655,416 downwards.
CTTGATGGCTTCCATTTTCCACAAATAACTGTTTATATTTTGTGACGTAAATAAGGAATCCTACCTTCATATGTTCATTATGAGATTGATATATAATCAGGGGTCAAGCTGAGAAGGAATTTAAAGTTGAGGTGGAAGCCATTGGGCGTGTTCGACACAAGAATCTTGTCAGATTGCTTGGATACTGTGTTGAGGGTGCATATAGGTACAGATAAGTGATTCATTTATCTTTCAAAATATTTTGTTGAATGTTAAGTCATTTTATTAGCGGTCTGATTTTGTTTTGTAGGATGCTTGTGTATGAGTATGTTGACAATGGCAATCTGGATCAATGGCTTCATGGAGATGTTGGGGAGGTTAGCCCGCTGACATGGGATATTCGTATGAACATCATAGTGGGAACAGGAAAAGGGTACAGTAATTTATGGTGTCAATTTAATTCTATCTGGGTGATTGAATTGATGCATGCAGTTGCCACAAAGTTTTGCACTTTTGTTATTTATATTCTACTATAATTATTACAGATTGGCCTACCTTCATGAGGGGCTTGAACCTAAGGTTGTCCATAGAGATATAAAATCTGGTAACATACTACTTGATCGCCAATGGAACCCTAAGGTTTCTGATTTTGGGCTTGCTAAACTTTTATGTTCAGAGAGGAGTTATGTAACTACTCGTGTGATGGGAACATTTGGGTAAGTTCATTTTACTGTTAAACTCTTGCTTCAGTCTATTTATACTCTTTTCACTTCTTCCATCAATAAGATTCAACTCCAGCACGGCATCATATACTGAATAATTTGTGATTCCTTTTAAAATGACATAATATACTGAATTACTTGTGATTCCTTCTAACTAAATTTTATTTGTTGTTTTTTTAGTTATGTTGCACCAGAGTATGCATGCACTGGGATGCTTAATGAAAAGAGTGATATTTATAGCTTTGGTATTCTTATAATGGAGATAATTTCTGGAAGAAACCCTGTTGATTACAGCCGATCGCAAGGGCAGGTAAATTATGATGCATAAATTATTCTCGTTATACTCTGGTATTATGTTCCTTTTTGTTGCTGGACTACCAGTTGAAAATACCTATATGATTGCAGGTGAATTTGGTTGATTGGTTAAAGACCATGGTTGGAAATCGAAAATCTGAGGAAGTAGTAGATCCTAAACTGCCTGAAATGCCTGCTTCCAAAGCACTTAAACGTGTTCTATTGGTTGCTCTGCGATGTGTGGATCCTGATGCAACAAAGAGGCCTAAAATGGGGCATGTAATTCACATGCTTGAGGCAGATGACCTGTTATTTCGTGATGTATGTACAAGATCTCTTTCAAGATTTATTGGCTTTATTTCCTATTCAATTTATCTAACTTTGTAAGTCATTTTGTAGGAACGTCGAGTCACAAGAGAACCTTCAAGCTCTTATCATGAATAGAGTCCTGGTATTGCAAGAAAAGTAGGTGACAAAGAATTAAGTAAAGGGGTCTCTGATACAGGTGATGTCGATAGCGATAGGACCAATCATCATCCTACTAGGTGGAGATAGTGCCATCAGAGAATTAGGTGAATAACAATTTTAAGTCTCCTCGCCCAGATTTTCATAATTTCGATTTTCTTTTTCCATTAGATAGGATTCTCCTTGTATCTTAAATTCTAAGAAACCAACAATTTGCTATTTATTTTACATACCTTCTCCTTTTCCTTTTGCAGTTTTACATTCCTCATATTGGGATGCATTTGTACAATTTAAAGAATTCACTCACTATGCTTATCGGAAGTGTAGTTAATTGTTTGTCAAACTAATGTAAGTGTTATAATATATTCTTCTACAATGAAGAAATGTTTGTAATATTGTCAAAAATCCTTTTATTAGAAATTTTCTTTCTTTTAGGTTGATACTATCACCATTCAATTTCCATCCACATACTCAGTACTTGTCATGCTTGTGTTTTTCAACTTGTCGTCATCACTGCCAGCCTCTAGACCCAGCTGTTAACGGGTGATGGACCCAAATACCAGCAATGAACTTTGGAATTTATTTAGTTTCCATCCACATCAGGTCTCGGGTGGTTCTGTTCTGTGAATGGACCCGCTAACCAACTAATTGAATAAAACAGTTGAATTTTGCAACTCCTCACTCCTGTAATTTTTTCTTATCCTGGTTGGACCAGCTAGCTGTGCGGACTACGGCTGCTGCTGAATTCTAACCCTTGAATGGATCATGGCTTGTCATTTTATCTATCTATGTCTCCAGTTTTGCCTTTGGAGCTGCATTAAACTGAAGCAAGCAAGCTGGTTGTGTCGGGAGCCATCTGTCTTTTTGTTGTCCTTTTCCTTAACGAATCACTCTTTGAAACTTATTTAATGCTTGTAATTTTGTATTCGTTATGCGAGCACATTTTTATCTTGTTTTTAATGTATTTACTTGTGTTTTTTGTTTATTCTTACTATAACGCAAAATACGTTCATCTGTATGATTCATTCCAAGTTCTAACAGGGACCTTTTTCTTAAAACTCGACTGAGTAGCGATGACTGATGATAAATTCAATTCAACTAGAGGACAGAGTTATTAAAGATGTGGTTATTTTAGTTTGAATTATTTCTTTTTAAAATGCATATAAATTTAGAAAGTGTCCGTCTCCTCAAAGAATTATTGCAATGTATCAGACAGAGGTCTGAACACTTTGTTAATTATTTGAAACAAAAACTTTATTATTCAGTGTTAATAAGAATAAAATTTTTTTATACAAAATAATTTGTTTGCTATTTCTAGCACTATAAAATATTCATTGCTTATTGCCTGTAGGTCAGAAAACATACGTATATCAGCTACAGCATTTTTCTAGTGGAAGCGTGCATCCATTTGATGCTTTAATTGTTGAACAGACTTAGGCCGCCAGTGTTCTGTCGGAACTATTCCTATTTTTTTTTTTTCACAGCTTTGGAAAATTTTAGAAAATAATCCCTATTTATTGTCATTTTATTTTATTTTTAACTATACTAGTTTCTGACCATTTTGGACTAAAATACCTTCAATTATGTTCATGTAGTGGCGTAGTTAAAGTTTTGTTTACATTTCGTTTTGTTTCCTGGAAAAGAAAGAGGAGAAGAAAGAAAGAAGAAGAGACAAAAGAAACTAGAAGAGAGGAGATTGACAAAAATTTTACGGAAATTTTCAACGCCGATTAGTCCCGAATCACTTTTAGCAAACCATTTTTAAACTTCTATTAATATATTTTATTAATTTAAATTATATTAATTCCAATACGAATACGTATTTTTGTGTTTTGTTTGAGTTTGTTATTAAATTTCGTATAGTAGAAGAAATATTGATATTTTTAATTGTTATACATGTAATGAGGGTTGGGTTTATAAGAAAAAATTGAAAACAATAGAATACGATTTATGTGTTCAATTGTGAATGTAAGGTGTTTGAAGAAATACTTGAATGAAGGACTTGCCGGTGAATAAAAGGAGAGGCTGCCCCAAGAAAGTGCCACCGATGGTATACAACCTGTAAAAAAGTGGCATCGGTAATAATAACCAGCAAACAAATGAATACAAGAAATTGTTGTACTCATTCGTTTACATACGAGTGACCATCCCAGTACTATAGTACTATTGTGCTCCAACAAAAAAAAAAGTACTCTGAGAGCAAATTTTACTACTTGACTGACGATGACATTTAACAATATGAGATTTATTTTAATTGAAATTTTCGATCCTAGACATCACTAAATAAAAGGCCTGATTCGACTTTAGTCGTCTCGATATTTCGACATCCGTCTTAATTATTGAAGTGACCAACTTTAATTATCGAGACGACTTAACGCCTCTATTTTAAAAACAAGAATTGAGGATGGGACTGATAAATACGTTATTCAAGTAATTGTTCAGACGTCTTATTATATTAGATTGTGTCGTGCCTTGCAAGTTGTAGGCACTCATTGTTACACTAGATCTAACGTAAAGGAGTGGTGAAAAGATTGACCCAACTACCATACCTACTCGTAGCTAATCAAACTTCTGTTCTCCGATGCTCACACGTGCAGAGGCCTTATAAAGGGTAAAGGCAATGTATGTAGCATGATTTTTTCTGGGACTTCTGATTCTTCTCCTTCTTTTGAGAATTCTTATAGAAGGCTATCTTTGAGCAATTAAGAAAGAGGTATTGTATTCACAAATATTTTTTGAGCCCAGTCTCTTAGGTCGGTAAAATATTCAAACATAAGTATTTTTTCTCTTTTTATTTGGTCCTCTTCTATTCACTGACTTGAGTGTCGGAGTTTATTCGCCGATAATTCGACTTCACTCTTAACTCATTTTTTTGTTATTTCAGATAGTTTCAGAGAAGGTTTTACGTCGATCGCAATAATAAATCTGTATGAAATGCTGAATCTTTCGTTTCTAAAAAATTTGGACATCAGTAATTAGTTTTAAATTTTTGGTTGTAATTAATGTAGTTCCGTTAATTAAACTATAAGCTTTTAAAAAATTAGGAAAGAATAATAAGAAAGTTTTTTAGTGCAGTCAAAAGCACTTAATTAATCCCGTCTCTAAATTTTGTCCCTTTTTGTCAAAGAAGCTGTTATCGTCAATCTCACGTGTCATTGACGAAAATACCCAAAAGCGCCTCCCGCAGTAGCATAAGCAGTCAAGCGACATTACATGCAGGGTAGTTGCCTACTAGCCTCCCTGTCAATTGAATTACTATTTCTGATACAGGCATTTAAAGTCAATGTAACCTTTCCAAACGCCTACGCGTAACTTCGTTATTCTTTTTGGTTTGATGGCTATGAAGTCTCCTGCTTTACCAGTAAGCTTACTTTTCCTGGGACTGTGAACATCATTGTATAAATCAAGTTCGTATATTGTGGCTTATACTTCCCAAAACTCCTTTTTTTTTTTTTTTTTATCATTGGTCCATCATGAAGAATTTTGTCCATGTTATCGGCCGTTTGAAAATCTTTTTCTTAGTTTTGGCATCAACCCAGCTGAGTTTTTCAAGTTTTTTATCGTCTGCTATTGTAGAAGACGATATGAAGTGCTTGGAAGGTGTTAAGAATTCACTTCATGATCCTCAGAGGAAGTTGAGTTCATGGAGTTTCAGAAATTCTTCGATCGGTTTCATCTGCAAATTCGTTGGCGTTTCTTGCTGGAATGACAAGGAAAATCGAATTCTCAACCTAGAATTAAGGGAAATGAAATTGTCAGGAGAAGTTCCTGAAGCTTTGCAGTTCTGTCAGAGCATGCAGAAACTTGATCTCTCAGCTAATGATTTGTCTGGTACGATTCCTGCCCAGATATGCAATTGGTTGCCTTATTTGGTGTATCTTGATCTTTCCAATAATGATTTCTCGGGTCCAATTCCTCGTGATCTTGGAAATTGCATCTATTTGAATACTTTAATTCTTTCCAATAATCATTTCACAGGACCGATTCCTTATCAATTGTCAAATTTGGGTAGGCTTAAGACATTTTCTGTAGCAAATAATGACCTAACAGGAACAGTACCACCGTTTATTAATCGGTTTAATAAATCTGCTTTTGATGGGAATAAGAAACTTTGTGGGGGGCCTTTAGGATCAAGGTGTGGGGGTTTGAGCAGAAGGCATCTTGCAGTCATAATCGTTGCCGGAGTTTTTGGCGCCGCAGCCTCATTGCTGCTGGGTTTTGGACTATGGTGGTGGTACCATTTGAGATGGATTAAGAGAAAGAAAAGAGGGTATGGGACTGGAAGAGATGATGACGGCCGTTGGGCTGAAAGATTGAGGTCTCACAAGCTTGCACAAGTTTCTTTGTTTCAAAAACCGCTTGTGAAAGTTAAATTCGCTGATTTAATGGCAGCCACAAACAGTTTTAGTGCCGAAGATGTTATAATTTCAATTAGGACAGGAACTTCCTATAAGGCCGTGCTTCCTGATGGATCAGTGCTTGCTGTTAAGCGGCTTAATACTTGTAAGCTTGGAGAGAAACAGTTTCGTAATGAGATGAACCGGTTAGGACAGCTTAGGCATCCGAATTTGGCACCCCTGTTGGGATTTTGTGTTGTGGAAGAGGAAAAACTGTTGGTTTATAAGTACATGTCCAATGGAACTTTGTACTCATTGCTGCATGGAAATGATACTGAACTGGATTGGCCTACAAGATTTAAGATTGGTTTGGGTGTGGCTAGAGGTCTAGCTTGGCTGCACCACGGTTGCCAGCCTCCGTTCTTGCATCAAAACATATGCTCCAATGTGATTCTTGTTGACGACGACTTTGATGCACGAATAATGGATTTCGGATTGGCCAGGCTTATAACATCTTCGGATGAGTGTAGTTTTACCAATGGTGATTTGGGTGAATTTGGTTATATAGCTCCGGAATACTCTACCACAATGATTCCTTCACTGAAGGGAGATGTGTATGCATTTGGTGTTGTGCTTCTGGAGTTAGTGACCAGGCGAAAACCGCTTGAAATCAGCACTTCCCAGGAAGGATTCAGGGGAAATTTGGTGGATTGGGTGAATCAACTCTCTAGTTCTGGCAGAAACAAGGATGCTATCGATAAGTCTCTCAGTGGAAAGGGATATGATGAAGAAATTTTGCAGTTTCTAATAGTTGCATGTAATTGTGTGGTTTCTAGGCCCAAGGACAGATGGTCTATGTACCAAGTTTATCAATCATTGAATACCATTGGCGAACAACACGGTTTCTCTGAACAGGATGATGATTTTCCGCTACTTTTTCATGGGCAAGATACGGAATCAATGTAAAAACAGGACCGAGCTCAACAAAAGGATAATAGAAGTTCTTCATCTTGGTGGTAAGTCATAGCAAAGGCTCTTGATGTAGATGGCTCGATCTCAATTTCCGCTGCTTTCCTCTTTGTTCGACATATACTTGTATTATACAATAAACTTATCAAACTTTAGATTCCTAAGCATTGAGAAATTTGTTTGTTTGAACTTTGTAATCTTGTCTACTGATGCTCTGCGATACTTTGTTATGCCTCTCATTCTGTTTTATCCTTAGAAATTTGACTGGAAGAGGAATGAAACTTGAAATAGAATTCAATATCAGTACGAAAGATCATTTGTTGCACACTTTCTTCTGAGTTTATTGTGTTATATCCCATTTGACAAAATACAGAATAATTTCCAGTCTGAACTTATGGAGTTCTGCGGAACTATTGTTTTCAAAAGCAAACTACTGCTTTTGTTGACTGCTTTGCAAGAGACTCAAATTCTTACTACTACGTTCTGCTGACTGATGAAAGCGTTAAGAGCTCAGCAACACTTATATTATTGGAGAAAGATATTAGCAGTAAAATTAGAAACAGTAGATTTCATCACATTGTGATCTCTAATTTTTCAAATATAGTAGAATTTGACTAATGAAATTATTTTACTACTCAAAAGTACAAGAAATTTATTGCAGCATCCAACTAGACAATTTTCGTGGACCAGATTACAAAT
>JAWDEX010000002.1:4622426-4647851 GCA_035221805.1 Trichilia hirta | reverse complement strand
GTTTTTCAAACCAAATGGCACGATGCGATAGCAATTTAGCCCTTGATTAGTGACAAAAGAAGTCTTTTTCTCACGAGAGGGTACATTGCTATTTGATTGTACCAGGAGAAAGCATTCATAAAACTCAAGAGTTGATGCCCTGCCGTGGCATCCACCAGCTGATCAATCCGAGGCAAAAAAAGCTATTTTTTGGACACGCCTTATTTAAATCGATAAAATTCACACAATTCCTCTATTTCCCATTTGCCTTCCTTACCATGACCACATTAGCTATCCATTCGGGATAGCGAACTTATCTCATAAACCCAACTTTCAAGAATTTGTTGACCTCTTCGCCAATGGTTTGCCTTCTCTCTTGATTGAATACCCTCTTTTTCTATCATAGGGTTTATTTGCGGACCGTACCGCCAGCTTGTGCGTGATGATTTGAGGGTCTATCTCAGGCATATCACTATAATTTCATGTGAATACCTCTTTATTTCGTCAGAGGCATTCTTTTAATATTCGAGTCTCGTTAGAGTTGAGATGCGTGTTGACTCGAACAGTCTTTTAGGGGTCAGAATTATCTATATTTATTTTCATCAGCTTTTCTGCAGATTCAAAGGCGGGATCGTCTTTGGACGGGACCCAATTATCTTCCTGTCGATCTTTTCTGGACTGTTCTGCTCCGTCGTCATTGGTGTTTTCGTTTTTCAGCTCGCGACTTCTTTTTTGAATATAATGAACAGACCTAAAAGAGGTAGCGAAACATGATCGGGCTTCCCTCTGATTTTCTCTAACTATGCTAATCTTATTACTGACCTAAAACTTGTGTTTGAGATAGGGGATGCTTTCTATTGCTTTAGTGGTTCGAAGAAATGGTCGACCCAAAATAATAGAGTAAGGTATTAGCAAGTCTACTACCTGGAACTCGATAATTGTAGTTTTTTCTTGTGGCTTGTCTCCTATGATTACAAGTAATGACACCTTGCCTAGGGGCGTGACATAGGATTTTTCAAAGTTGTGTAATGCGGATTCTAGATCTTCTAGCCTTACATCTTTTATTCTTATGGCATCGAGGGTGTCTTTGAAAATTATGTCTACCGAACTTCCTGTATCAATGAGGATTCGGTTGATTTCCTTTCCTCTTATCCCCATGGTAACTACCAAGACATCATCGTAGGAATAATGCACGTCTATTTCGTTTGCGTCAGTAAATATTATCGGTATTGACGTGATCCTTGAGTTTTTGGCATCTCAAACATTGATGATGTGAAAATCATTATTAGGATTTGGCAGAGAGTATTTTGAATAATTTTTTTTAAAACAGTTAGAACTCCCTATCAGGGTGGGTCTAACTGATATCACTATGGTTTGATGCTTCTTGGCCTGGCGCGATCTTTCGCCCTTAAAATTGGCCAGCAACTGATTCAGGTATCGATTTTTTGTCAAAAGATCAATTTGTTCTCTTAGATAGAAACAACTGTCGGTGCTGTGGCCGTAACACCTATGGTAATCACAAAATCGATCGCTTGAAATATTGGCTCTCTTAGACCTGATTGGGTCGGTTTTGTCACGTAAAATCCATTGTCCTTTGCATATTGCCAAGTTTGCGAGAAGGGAACATTCAATTGAACAAAGTTCCTCTTATTCGCTTTACCTGCTTGGTGCTGCTCTCTATCCAGGGCAAGCTTCTTAACCATATCTCTTTGTCGGGGCGATCGAATATTTCTATCGTTTCGGTTATTCCAGTTGGCATTTCTAAACTTCTCTGAGTCTCTCCTCGAGAAAAGTTCTTTGTTATGTTGCTCGGATCAGCTCACCCTTTCTTCTTGCTTCCTCAAGAATACTCGATCCTCGATGTCTATCTCATCAAAGAGCTCTCTTTTGGTGACTTCGTAGGTGATGACAGATCACTTATTGATGGCATACCACCCTCTCTCTATTCAAAGCCCTCTTCTCAATTCTTCCAATACTAATAGATGGTAAAAAGCCCCCAACTGTATCACTTTATCGTGATATCTTGTTATAAAGCTCCTAAGGCTCTCATCGAAGCCTTGCTGCAATAAAAGGAGGGCATTTACACTACGGACAGTTTTTACAGCGTCTCGAAATTCTTCCATAAAATTTTAGCCTAATTGTCAAAAACTTTCGATGGTGCCCTTCGAGAGCCTTCTGAACCACACCTTAAGCTATCATTCCAATATTAGTGGGAACAAACGATACATCTGAAGTTCGCTTAACTCTTGGATATGCATTATTTTTCTGAAGGTATCCAAATGCAGTGTGGGGTCGATTTTCCCAGTATAGGGCACAATTTGCGGTATTTTAAACTTTTTAGGAATGGACAATTTCATTATAGTTTTGGTGAAAGGGAAATCACCACATCTATCTGTTTCAGTCTTTTCATCCTTGCTCCTTAGCAGGCTAGTTCTCGTTCCTCTGATTCTAATTTCTTGTAATATCTTCTTGACACAACTTTCGATCATTTGAGGGTCCACAGGTCGAACACTATAGTCTCGAGACCTGATTTTGTCAAGTTGAGACTGTAAGTCCACCGTGGTGCGCCTAGGCCTGGTGGGAATCTTTGGATCTATTTTGGGGCTGTAAGGAGTAGCAGACATCATGGGTTCGTTACCTCCATGCATTTCTACTTTGCCATGTGCATCGGCTTTGTCCTTCCTTTTTTGCAGGCTGGTGAAGTGAGTGTTTTTGACAGTCGTCTCCTTATGCAGGCTCCAAGCTCTTTGGTCTCTCTCTCCTGGAAGACAATCGGCCCTTACTTCTGAGGCTTCTGGCACGATTTGTTGTTTCTTTCGTGCTCTTGTCACCGAACCAACGCCTGCAGCATCGCCATCTCCTTTTCTAGCAACTGATTTTTATGTTCCAATTCCATAATCTTTCGATTATTGCTCTCCCTTATGCTTCTTAGTTCCACCAGCCCTCCTTCCATCTATCAGGACTCGCGCCCTTCTGCTCTGACAGTGACTCGGTTGGCTGGACCATTGATGTGGTGAGTCAGTACTTCGTTCTCATCCGACGATTTCGTAGTGGCCCCTTTTTCTCTTATGTGAGGGGGACCCCCGGCTATTTCTTCTGCACTTTCTTAGAAAGGTGACTGCGAGTGTTCTCTGTCATATCTACACGATACACTTTTTGAATTTTCTGTTTAAGCTTTTTGCTTGTTTCTCATAGGCGGCGCCAACTGTTGATACCTAAATTTTTCAGGAACGGAAGATTTAGCACGTCACACAGATTTACTGTTGCGATCGATGTAGAATCTCTTCAAGAACTACCTGAAATCACAGAAAAAAAAAAGTTAGGAGTGAAGCTGGATTACTGGCGAATAAACTCCGACGCTCAAGTCAGCAAAATAGTGCATGGCCAAAAGAAAAGAGAGAAAATACTTGTGTTTAAGTATTTTACAGATTCGGGAGGCTGAGCTCGGAAAATATTTGTGAGTGCAATATCTCTTTTTTAATTGCTTAAAGATGGCCTTCTCTAAGAATTTTTAAAAGAAGGAGAAGAATCAGAAGTCCCAGAAGAATTCTGCTACATGCATTGCCTTCACCATTTATAGGGCCTCTGCACGTGTGAGTATCGGAGAATGACAGTTTGATTAGACAAGAGTAGGTATGATAGTTGGGTCAATTCTTTCACTATTTAATTAAACAAAAGTAGGTATGGTGATTGGGTCAATCCTTTCACTATTGCTTTATGTTAGGTCTAGTGTAATAATGAGTACCTACAACTTGCAGTGCACAGTACTACCTAATGTGATGGAACGCCTAAATAGTTATTTGAATAGCCTATTTGTCAATTTCATCCACAACTCCTATTTCTGGAGGTGTTGAATCGTCTCAATAATCAAGAAGTGGTCGCTTCAATAATCGAGGTGAGTGTCGAGATACCGAGACGACTATACTGAATTAGACCTTCTACTTAGTGAAGTTTAAAGTTAGAAAACTTCAGTTAAATCGATCTCAATTCGATAAATATCATAAATTATCATCTATCAATTTGTTTTTAACTTTTAATTAAAGATTTGCGTTAAAAATTTTAACCTTAGTTTTACGTGGTGAAAAAATTTCAAAATATAATATTTAATAATTTATTATAATATGGATAACTATATACAATTTAAAATGTGACTCATTGATATTACCCATATCTTATGAATATCTTATAAAGATATTAGATTACTCGAATAATTAAGAATACGAGGGATAAAAATGACAACGGTGTCGTTTGAGGGGAAAACGGTTAAAAGGGTCATTTTAAACGGGTCAAACCGTGACAGAGGAGTCGAGTTTTGGACACGGCATATATATCATTTTCATGGACAGGTTTTCCTTTCACTGTAAACTGCAGTAGTCTTGACTTTCAAATATCACCAGGCACCCTTCCATTTTTCTTCTCGCTCTAAATATATCTTTTGTAAATTCTCTACGAATTATAACTTAGATATGGCTTTTCCTTACATGGAAACTGTTGTCGGTACGCCATATTAATTCATTTTATTGTTAATTTATCAATTTCTTTTATTTTCTCTCTCTTGGTTGTCTTGTGCTTATTGAGATTCGCAGTCGAGTTGTTCTTCACATTCATTTTATTGTTCCCTACGTAATATTTCTGATTGTTTCGTTCTACGAGGCCTTGGTGCTAGATTTTCTTTTTCAATTGAATTTCTGTTTGCGTTTTGTTGATTTTTTTTGTTCTTTTTTCTTTTTTTTTGTTCAGATGTCAAGAGTTCGAGGTGTATTATGTGGAATTTATGGTTTTTTACACTATGACACACAGATGTTTCCTTGCAATTTAGCGTTTAGAATTTAGTAACTCTGTTTTTTCTTTTGTTGAAAAGTGTGATTTCTTGGTTTCGGTAAAGTTAGTAGACTTTTTGTTATTTGATTATTTAGAATTTTGGGTTCAATTATTTATAAAACCTAAATGAAATAGAATTGAGAGTCAAGATTTCATTAATTGATTTTTGCTGCAACCAAATGGAGGGAGATGAAGAAAAAGTGAGGAAAAAGTTGTTGAATGGTGGTCAAACGAATAATTGTTGTTGGTTGTACTGTTATATATTTATTTTTTGTAGGAGTAATCCTAGACTTAAGGAACTATATTGCATAAAGCGTATTCCAAATAACACTGCATCCGTCAAGTGGACAGTTTACATGTGTAATAAATGACATTCATCCATTGAAAGTTGGATAATGAAACTTTTATAATATTCAAGATCATTTGTTGCGCAGCTGAACTATATAGCTGATCAATGTAAGGCCATTTTGGATGTAGTTGGGAATTGGGATAAATTTTGGGATCTCTAGAAATACTATGTTTTTGTTCTGTATCTTTTTGGTAACATTGAGAAAGCTTCCATCTCCTATGAAGTAAAATGTCAGAGAAACTTTGGCTGGCTTATGATTTTAGGATTTAATAATATTTTCGTTTGAATCTCCTCACTTTTTGTGGTTGATATTTGTTTGTATTTGTTATTGTGGTGCTGTGTATATTTGCTTTCCTTATTCTCTCCATCTTTTACAGGATTTATGATATTGATGTACTTTTTTGAAACTTATCTGGATTGGCGGCAACATTCTGCACTCAAGCAGCCTACACTTCCAAAACCTTTGGTGGGAGTAATCAGCCAGGATAAATTTGAGAAGTCTCGAGCCTATAGTCTTGATAAAAGGTCTATCTCTTTCATTTGTGATAACTCTTTAGATAGAATAACTTCTAAACATTGATATCTGATCATAAAGCTTTCTTTAGCTTGTTCTGACTTTGATAATGTTTGTCCTTACTTCATTTTTTTGGTCTCCATCAATGATTTATGCTGATTCATCTCTCTGAACTTCCAGCCACTTTCATTTCGTTCATGAATTTGTGACCATACTGATGGACTCTGCAATTTTGTTATTCCAGATATTGCCTTGGTTTTGGAAGGTAGGTCGATCAGTTTAGTGTTAGTAAACGGTCCCTTGAAGTTGTATTATCACAACCTGACTTTCCTTGTGATTGCAGAAATCAGGGAACTTTCTGATTTTAGTTGGGCTTGATGCAGAGAATGAAATCATGCACACCCTGGCATTTTTGGCTGGTGTTATGTTATGGTCCCAGGTGTGTAAATGATAGCTTTTAATAATCTTTCAGATATTACTGTGTTTCGTTTTGGAATGGACAACTCTGCTATCATATCACTTAGTATATTAGTCTTGGTATACAACGGGGGATCTCTAGCATTACTCCTAGATCAATTGTATGGTGTTTTGTCACGAAATCAAAATACCATTGGTGTATGTAATTTCTGCTGTTAGAGACAATTGATGTAAATGCTGTTCAGTATCCTTCAATTATGATGCTCTTAACACGATGCCAATATTGCTTTCTTCTCTGCTGTAGCAGTTGGCTTTTGGAGCTGTAAGCTGGTGACCTTGTATGGGTTATCATAAAATAAATGGATTTTGACTGCAATCAACTACTGCTGATTGTTTGTTTGGAAATCTCTGTGCAGGTCACTGATTTGCCATTTTCTCTCTATTCAACCTTTGTGATCGAGGCCCGACACGGTTTCAATAAAGTACGTATTCTTACTTGAATCTTCCTTTCATTTTGTGTTTTATTATTTCCTAGTTAATAAAATCTTCATTTTGTGCATCTGTGTCAGTGCTGATTCCTCTGGTGCCTGGTGTAAATTCCTCATTTCTTGGTTCTTTTGTTTTATACCCCATTGGTTTTGGCTTCACAATATTGACTTTTGTTGCCTGTTTTGCAGCAAACAATATGGTTATTTTTTAAGGATATGATCAAAGGAATGTGCCTATCTATTGTGCTTGGCCCGCCTATTGTTTCTGCAATCATTGTCATTGTTCAGGTATGAACATTTGCTGGTATTGATGTAACAAGCAATCAAGTGAAGCATATGATTGCTATCAGTTTCCATAGTCTGATCTTTGTTCCTGAATTGGTCCTATTTAATGTCAGAATAATTGTAATCTTTTCCATAATATATTTAATTATTTATTTTGCTGTTGGTTTTTCTTCACAATGTTAAGTTTCCTTGGCATGGCTGCAGACAGGAGGTCCTTATCTGGCCATCTATCTTTGGGCATTTATGTTTGTTCTTTCTCTTGTGATGATGACAATTTACCCTGTTCTGATAGCCCCCTTGTTCAATAAGTTTACCCCAGTAAGTATCTGTGATTCTTTCCATGATTAATCCATTCAATAATGTAACATGTTTGAATTGTTAATAATTTTTTTTCCCTTGGTTATGCTGTGAAATAGCTTCCAGAAGGTGAACTAAGGCAGAAAATTGAACAACTTGCTTCCTTCCTCAAGTTTCCTTTAAAAAAATTGTTTGTTGTTGATGGGTCCGCAAGGTCAAGCCATAGCAATGTGAGGATTTGATTTTTTGTGCATTTACTGGGTTGTCCCTAGTGTTATTGCATTTACTCTGATCTGAAGTAAAATTATCTTGTGTTTCCTTTCGGAGCACGAAAAGAATTGCATTTACTCTCACCTCCATAGTATTTAGGGAGCCTTGCATAAATAATCATAGTTCTGATTTTGGCAATGTGAAAAGGATTTACATTTACCCAAGAAATTTATATGATTTTTGGAGCACTGCTAAATGTTGGTGTTGCATGAAATAGGTAAATTTTGTGTGTATTTGAAATTGAAATAATAAAGGACAGTACATGCATTGTTGTCTTTCTTCCATTCGGGAGAGTGAAAATTTGCCTGGTTTCTCATTCCTTGTGTACTCTTGTAGATTTAATATTTGGTATACACTGGTTTGTCTTTCATGCAGGCCTATATGTATGGATTCTTTAAGAACAAGCGAATCGTCCTCTACGACACTTTGATACAGCAGGTGAAGATATGAAAATTTTTCATCTTTCTTATATTTTTATCATGCCACTATTTGAAGTTTCTATCATTGAGCAAAGCACAGATGCTACATAGGTGCAATCAAATGACTAAATTTTGGAGTTACCCTCCTGTAGTTTATTGTAATAAGTTTCTTGGTTCTGATGATATAGAACTCCGACTTGTATCATCTTACCACTAACTTATTGAACTAACAGCTATAATATGAGAGATTGTACATATAAGTGTACTGTTACGCAATACAATTAAAAATAATAGCATAATTAATCAAATATAAGGAGACACCAAAAATTTACGTGGTTCAGCAACTTGCCTACGTCCAGAGGTTTACGGCTATTTCTTTTATTCACTTGTCAATTAGGTTACAACACGTTATATTTATATTAAAACCCTACTTACAAGAAATTTTCAAAATTGGCCTTTTACCAAGCCCCCGTACTCCCCCAATTATTAATTGACTCTCATATAAAGCGTTACCCCAAAGGCAGGGTCAAAAATGGACCAAGTTACGCTTCGTCCACTGTCACTGGTCTTGCCTACTTACTACAATGATGCCTACAAATTCGAACTTTTTATGAAATATGAGCCAATCCAATAATCTCCACCTTGACGAATTATTTCAGCTATTTAGAAAATTCCAATAATTGAGAGGATACACCTTTGCTTCAGTAACTACAAATATTGATCAAGTCCAAGCATGTCTTGAACTTGATCCCAACAACTAATTTAGTTAACATATCAGCTGCATTTTCTGAGGTATCAACTTTGTCGAGAATTATACCTTCTAAAGAAATCAATTCTCTAATCTTGTGTTTTATTACTAATTTTCTAATCTGCTGCATTAGCTCTATGGTCCATTCCATTCATATATTACTTGTTTGCCTTTTTATCTTTCCAATGTGGGATATTTTTACTTCACACACTCACACTTAAACCTAACAATCTCCCCCTTAAGTGTGTCTCTTCATATTGAACTTGTTTTAACTTCCTCTCAAACGAAAGGCATTTTATATTCGAGTATCACGGTGTTAGCAATAGCCTATATTTCTCCCAAATTCGGCCACTTATCATAGAGTGTACACCTGTCAATGCTCTGTCTAAAATCACGTGAGGGTCAAACGTACTCTTTTTTTTATAAGAGTCATGCCTTACCACTCTACCTTAAACTAGCTCACTCTTATTGGGCCATTATCTTTGAGCCACTTAGCTCTTCATCATTCTTAATGGGGGCAGCAATCACGAGAATACACCACCGTCTCTATACTCACGTCTCTTTCGAACCTTCGGCTCTCATAGCATTTGTTATGTCACTTCTGAACCATCGGCTCTGATACCACCTTTTAAGTTCTAGGAAGCATGCCTAAAATTAGAGGAGAACACACAAAGGCCAAATAAGTAAATATATTCATCAGTTTGAACATCACTCACAACCCAAAATCTTAAGACATCAGGTTCATGAGTCCATTCTACTTATATATTACTCATTTGTTTTTTTTGTCTTTCTAATATGGGATATTTTCACTTCACACACTCACACTTAAACCTAACATATACATATATGTAGATATATACATATATCTATACATACACACACATCATAATATTAGGACAAATAGTTGACTACCTACCTTTTTATCAACCACCACACATCTCTTTGCAGCACTGTGGATAACTTTTGTGCTCCATTCATGCTGCGTGCCTGATTCTATTAGTCATTAGTCAAACTGCTGCTCCTCTGTTTTTCATTTTTAGCAATCTTATCTTCAACAGTGCAAAAATGATGAGGAAATTGTTGCTGTCATTGCCCATGAGCTTGGCCACTGGAAACTTAATCATACATTGTACTCTTTCGTTGCTGTTCAGGTATGCTATTGTCCTCTCATGACGACTTAATACTAGATATAATACTATATTGCTGTATTTAAATTCCTTTGGGTTGTAGATATTCAATTAGTGGTAAAGCGATTATTAGTTGTTTAAAATGAACACATATTGTAAGATAAGAAGAAAGTTTTAAATCTTATTACATGTTTTAGCTTGATAGGCCATTATTTATTTTTTGTCCCTTTTTCTGGTACTGCAGCTTACTGTGTTATGTGTGAATGTACTTTTTCTGATTCAATAATTACATTTGACAATTAACAGATCATATTTTAAATATGAGCAAGAAAAAAGATGTTTTCCTATTGTCTTTGAGGAGTAACTTTGTTCTCGTATTTGACAGATTCTTACACTATTGCAATTTGGAGGATATACCCTTGTAAGGAACTCAACTGATCTCTTCCAAAGTTTTGGGTTTGACACACAGCCCGTACTGATTGGTCTAATCATCTTTCAGGTATTGTTAGTTGTACAAGAAATCTACTAGTCTGTATATTTGCATGTTTTAGGTCATAGATGTTGTACTATTTTTGCATTTCTCTTAATGTTTGCATTATTAAGCAGTATTTTATCAGTTACCTGTACTCATGCTATGCGTATCTTTTCTTACATAGGACTGATTCCATTTTGGTGTCTTGTTAAAATTATGATCAAGTTTGATATGTGTGTGATTTATTTATTTATTTATTAAAATTATGCTGGAGTCAGTTTGGTTGACCAATTGTGGCTTCTTTGTTAATGTGTTCAACTTTGTTATTTAGAGGTGGGGAGTGAATGGAAAAAGGGAAAAAAGAAAAAAGAAAAAAAAGCTAGTGAAGAAAATAATATGTAGAAGGTTTTAGAATTAAACAATGGAAATAGCATTTGCATTGCTGATATAACTTCCCCGCTCTTTGGTTGCAGTTTGGATCCTTTGGTGTAGCTCTCTAATTTTCACTTGTTACTTGTTCTGTTGTGAATAGAAAAGTAATCTTTCCCCAGAGTAGGTTTTTAACAATTTATCTGATCTGGTTGTTTGCAGCATACAGTAATACCAATTCAACATCTAGTAAGCTTTGGTCTTAATCTTGTGAGCCGATCTTTTGAATTTCAGGTAACTTCCTTTTGAGCTGTGGGCAAGTTTCTAGGTTTTACCCTCCCTTTTATTTTTCTCATTTGCTTTATTGTGATTTTTGAATATTTATCTTAGTAAATGTATTTGTTCTGTGTAGGCTGATGCCTTTGCTAAGAAGCTAGGTTATGCCTCTGCTCTTCGTGCTGGTCTTGTTAAACTACAGGTGATTTATCACTATTACTCTAATATAAATTCCTAAATGAAAACTTTTTTTCTGTGCTGTGATTTAGTTCTTCTCTTGTCAGTTGCTTTCAAATATTTTTTCCTCTTTTTGCATGGATCCAAACTATTTGGGCTAATAATCAAGGTCCACGTGATTGATTTGTCTGCTTTAATTTATTGTGGTATAAGTTGCAATACTTGCACCTTTCTATTGTTACATTAAGTCAGTATAATATTTGCAGGATATGGTTTTAGGATCCCAATTGTTAAGCTTCATTTAATCGAATTCTTTCTTCTATTGTCATCTGTACTTCTATTAAAATTATTGAAACTGCAATAAAATGTTACAGAATAATTTGTGGGTTTATTGATGGGGACTCAATGGTTTTTTTCAGGAAGAAAATTTGTCTGCTATGAATACAGATCCTTGGTATTCGGCTTATCACTATTCTCATCCACCCCTTGTTGAAAGACTGGCTGCAATTGATGAACCCGATAAGAAAGAAGACTGATTTAGGCAAATATGCGTAGCCAGCCTAGTTTTTAGTTCATTTTGTTACAAGCCACAAAGATAAATTGCAATCATAGAGGCGACAGCTGTAATATTAATTTCTGTATTGAGATCTGTTGGAGCTTGCATTCCTCTCCTTCAAGGTACTAAAACACTTGTATGCTTGTCAAGAACTAACTTTACACTGAAGTCGCTGAGAAGAGGAAGGGAAAGGAAAGGGATTATATATTTTGTGAATGCTTGAGTTCATGATCATAGATTTTTAGATTGCCTTCAATCGACTAGATTCTTTTGTGGTTTTAGTGGGAAATATTTTAAAATTTTGCGATACCCAAAATTTTATTGGGGATTTTTTTTCATTAAAAGCAAACGAAAAGAACAAACGTAATCATTTAGTGGTCTGACTTAAGAACGAGTAGTCTGTGGTTATCGTTGTCGATTGAATGAACCCGCTGGATTAAATCTCTATGGCGATAGTCCATTGTAATTTGTGACAGAAACTTCTGAAAGTTGGCCTATCAAATCGTGAGGGATATATCTATAGATTATGATATTTAATAATACATCCTAAAGAAACTGATGTTCGTTCTTAAGTTTCTTAGGTGACAATAATTTAATATATGTGATAGTTGTGCGTGGGCCATTAAGGGAGAAAAGGCATCTGATTACACTTCAAAGTAGATTAACATATAACTTTTTGCTGCTAACTTTAATCTGATGGAAAAAAAAAAATAAAAAGAGAATTCATGATATGGAAAGAGAAGAGTATCATTTTAGCTAAAGCTTCAAGAAAGCCCAACTGTCAAATGGTGCAAAACAACCAACAAATCATTATCAGATTCTGAACAGTCCATGCCCGTGCCATAAATGCTGCTGTGTACTCAATCAATTCTTTAGGGTGCTTTCTTTCCATTGTGTACTACTACTTTTTGTTCCATTGTCGTGCTTCAATAGAATATCATTAAAGATTCTCAAGGTGATTGATTGTTCGCTATTTGTATATAATAAGTATCAGATTTAAAATGCCATAGACTGTCCAAGTTAATTTAAATCAACAAAAATATGAAAGACGCAAAGCCAGAGAAGGTCAAGGGCATGCTAATTAAGAGAAGTGCCTCTTTCCAAAGTCTTCCTCCAGTGGATCCCATCTATCCACTATGATTTTGCTGTTTGTCTCTCTTTTTCCACGTGGCATCAACTGTGCTATTTGTGATCCAACAGTGTAATTCCAAACTTCTCCCTAACGGCGTGAAATGCAAGCAGGCCGTCCAGGTTTTCTTAGACTTGGAATAAGTTATGTATCTAATTGCTCCCTCCCTCCCTCACATCTTATTTCTATGCATTTGTGATTCTAAATGTATTACTATTATAAATTTAAAAAAGAAAACGTATTATTTATAAATAATTATTAACAAAGAAGAAAATGAAGATTCCTATTTATATTTCACATATATAATTGATAAAGATGGTCATTTTATTAGTGAATATGGATATCCAAAAATATTTATTTGTTTTTTCCGAATGCGATTTTAAGAAAAACGAATACAAATATTAAAAATATATAAAACAGATTGGATATGAATAAAAAAAAATATTTACAATTATTATAAAACGTATAAATAGATATTTATTTTATCTATTTTTTAAAATAATATCATTTTCAATTAAGAAGAATAAAATTTAAAATAACTGTCTATAAAATTTAATTTTAAATTTACTCTAGATTTTTGTTCTTTTTATTCAATTGTTGTTCATAATTTTTTGTCAACTTTATTACCTTATTTTACTGTAGGTTGTAATGATAATTTTAAGAAGATTTTAAGTTCATAGGTTGGCTTGCTAATATAATTGATTGGGTGTACTGCAGTTTCATATCTTGTATTAATTTTTATTTAATTTAAAAAATAAAATGTAAAGTATTTAAATTATTAATTATAAAATAAAAATTTTAAATTATTAAAACAAAAATAAATATGTGCAGATATTTGAATTGTTTTAAAAATACAGAAACAAATGAGTGGATAAGTGAATAAACGAATATAAATATAAATACGAATAAAAAATTAAAAAATAAATATGAATATAAATAGAACAAAATTCGTATCTGTCGTTTACCAATCCTAACTATCGAGTAGCAATATATTAACAGGTCACCCTTCCGTTCCGTTTAGTTGTGACATGGCGCGAAGCTTCTATTAGAAGTCGAGGCTCCCACAAACACACTCCCGGACAGAACATAGACGTCATTTGAGCGTATCCAACGCACTTTATTAACCCCAGTTAGACAGAAACAAGCAGCTCATCTATCATTAACTACGGTTACATGCTATAATGTTCACACTCTCTCCACTTATTTATTCACTCACGACCAAAGCCAATGCAAATGCCTAAAAACAAATTTAGTTGATGATTTTCTTTTCCCAGTTTCTTCAGTGGACGGAAAATTAAAAATGTCGGTATATGACACAGCTTTTGTCAACACGGAGCTCTCAAAGAAGACATCAATCTTCGGCCTTCGACTTTGGGTCGTGATCGGTATCTTACTAGGTTCTTTAATAGTTCTCGCTCTCTTTCTCCTTTCTCTATGCTTAACCTCGCGACGGAAAAAGCTTAATCATCATCTTCAGCAACAACAGGCCAAGCAAATCGCAAACACTCCGCCTGTCTCCAAGGAAATTCAGGAAATCGTGCACCATCCGGCTCCGGTACCCGAGATTCAAGTGGATATTGGCAAGATCGAGCACCGCGTGGTGTTCTCTGATAGGGCGTCGAGTGGAGAGAGTAGAGGGACGGGCAGTGCGTGTGAGACGGCGTCGTTTGCCAGCGGAAGCGTGGGACCAGAAGTTTCGCATCTCGGGTGGGGTCGGTGGTATACGTTGAGGGAACTTGAGGCTGCCACGAATGGGTTGTGTGAAGAGAATGTGATCGGTGAAGGTGGATATGGGATTGTGTACAGCGGGATTTTGAGTGACGGTACTAGAGTTGCTGTCAAGAATTTGTTAAATAACAGGTATTATTCCAATTTTTTTTCAGTTTATTATATGATTCTGATCTATACTTGATTTCACGGAAAACAAAGAACGTCAAACGGGGTTAAACAGATACTGTGGAATTTTCTCTTTCAGGGGTCTTCAGAAGGGAAGATATAGGGTTTATATATAAACTTTTGTAATATTTGGCCATATAGCTTGTTTTTCTGCAATTTTTTGGATTTAGGATCGAGTGATAGTACATATTTTTTTGGGTTATTCTTGTCTTGTATTAATTGCAGGATTTGTGCTGTAAAGAGGCATCCTTTTAGGAAAAACAGGAGAGAATCCTTGCTTCTTTTAAGTATTTTTGTCATTAACTGGACAGCTGGATTGATCAAGTAGACAGTGAGAATTGTAGCATATTTAGACTATTTGAATACTATCGGACTTCTCTTAAATTAAATTATGCTACTTTTTTCTTTTCCTTGACACTTTTATTGCCTTAATGCCTTTCATTTTCCACAACTGTTTATGTTTTGTTATGTAAATAAGGAATCCTGCCTTTATTTGTTCATCTTTGCTTAGCTTATGAGGTGGATATATTATCAGGGGTCAAGCTGAGAAAGAATTTAAAGTTGAGGTGGAAGCAATTGGGCGTGTTCGACACAAGAATCTTGTCAGATTGCTTGGATACTGTGTTGAGGGTGCATATAGGTATAGATAAGTGATTCATTTATCCTCCAAAATATTCTGTCAAATGTTTAGTCGTTTTGTTTGCTGTCTGATTTTTTTATGTAGGATGCTTGTGTATGAGTATGTTGACAATGGCAATCTGGATCAATGGCTTCATGGAGATGTTGGGGAGGTCAGCCCACTAACATGGGATATTCGTATGAACATCATATTGGGAACGGCAAAAGGGTACAGTAATTTATCGTGTAGATTTAATTCTATCTGGGTGATTGAATTGATGCATGCAATTGCCACAAAGTATTTTGCATTTTTGTTATTTATATTTCACTGTAATTCTTACAGATTGGCCTACCTTCATGAGGGTCTGGAACCTAAGGTTGTCCATAGAGATATAAAATCTAGTAACATACTACTTGATCGCCAATGGAACCCAAAGGTTTCTGATTTTGGGCTTGCTAAACTTTTATGTTCAGAGAGGAGTTATGTAACAACTCGTGTGATGGGAACATTTGGGTAAGTTCGTTTCATTCATTTTATTGTTCAACTCTTGCTTCAATTTATTTATGCTCTTTTCCCTTCTTCCATCAATAAGATTCAACTCTAGCATGACATACTACACCGAATAGGTCCTTCTAGCTAAATTTTATTTGTTGTTTTTTAGTTATGTTGCACCAGAATATGCATGCACTGGGATGCTGAATGAAAAGAGTGATATTTATAGCTTTGGTATACTTATAATGGAGATAATTTCTGGAAGAAACCCTGTTGATTACAGTCGACCACAAGGGGAGGTAAATCTTGGTGCATAAATTATTCTCTTTATACACATGTATTATGTTCCCTTTTGTTGCTGGACTAGCAGTTGAAAATAACTATACAATTACAGGTGAATTTGGTTGATTGGTTAAAGTCCATGGTTGGAAATCGAAAATCTGAGGAAGTAGTTGATCCTAAACTGCCTGAGATGCCTGCTTCTAAAGCACTTAAACGTGTTCTATTGGTTGCTCTGCGATGTGTGGATCCTGAAGCAACAAAAAGGCCTAAAATGGGGCATGTAATTCACATGCTTGAGGCAGATGACCTGTTATTTCATGATGTATGGACAAATCTCTTTCAAGATTTATTGGCTTTATTTCCTATTCAATTTATCTAACTTTGTGCTCCATTTTGTAGGAACGTCGAGTCACAAGATAACCTTCAAGCTCTTATAATGAAGAGAGTCAATTGCAAGGAAAGTAGGTGATAAACAATTAAGCGAAGGGGCCTCTGATACAAGTGATGTTGATAGTGGTAGGACCAATCATCATCCTACTAGGTGGAGATAGTGCCATCAGAGAATTAGGTGAATAACAATTTTAAGTCTCCCCCAAATTTTCATAAGTTTGTTTTTCTCTTTCTATTAGATAGGATTCTCCTTGTACTTAAATTCTAAGAAACCAAGAGTTTGCTATTTATTTTACACATCTTTTCCTTTTCCTTTGTCAGTTTTACATTCCTCGTATTGGGATGCATTTGTATAATTTAAAGAATTCATTCACTATTCTTATAGGAACTGTAATTAATTGTTGGTCGAACTAATGAAGCCTTATAATACTATTCTTTTACAAAACGAAGAAATATTTGTAATGTTGTCCAAAATCCTTTTTACTGTAAATTTTCCTTCTTCTCGGTCACCATTCAATTTTCATATACATTATACTTGTCGTGCTTGTGTTTTTCAACCGATCTTCACCGCCTAAAGACACGGATGTTAACAGGCGATGGACCCAAATACCGGCTATTAACTTTGGAATTTATTAGTTTCCATCCACATCATGTCTCGGGTGGTTCTGATCTGTGAATGGACCCGCTAACCGGCCAATTGAATGAAACAGCTGAATTTTGCGACTCCCCGTTCGTGTCAATTTCTCTTATCTTGGTTGGACCAGTTGGCTGTGCAGACTACGGCAGCAGACGAATTCTAACCCTGGAATTGGTCATGGCTTATGGATGTATCCGTCAGTGTCTCAAATTTTGCCATTGGAGCTGCATTAGGCTGAAGCAAGCAAGTTGGTTGTGTTTGGACCCATCTGTCCCTTTATTGGCTTTTCTCAAAGTTTATGGTTTCTCTGTTGGCGACTGGGTCTTTTCCATGTAACATAATGAATCATTCTTTGCAACTTGCTTAATGCTTGTAATTTTGTATTCATTATATAAGGAATTTTTTGTCTTCTTTCCATTTATTTAGAACTATGACGCAGAATAAGTTCATTTGTACGATTCATTCTAAGTTCGACGGCAAACTCAACTCAAATGGAGGACAGTCTTATTAAAGATTTGGTTATTTTCTTTTGAATTATACATTGTTTAAAAATGCCTATAAATTTAAAAAATATCCATGTCCTCAAAGAACTATTATGCAATGTCAAAGGCAGAGACCTGAACACTTTGATTATTTTAGACAAAAATGGCTATTTCCCATTGCCTGTACTGTTGTTCAGAAAATATATGTATCAACTCAGCATTCTTCTAGTTTGTGGGGTGGGCCGAAGGAGCGTGCATTCCCATGTGTTGCTTTAATTGTCAAACAGGGTTAGGCTGTGATTGTTCTGTTGGACCTATTCCTATTTATTTTTTTCAGAATTTTTTAATCTCCATACTGTACCTTGCATATTTCTTTTTTATAATTATTATAAAAATTAACTCAGATTCCTTCAAAATCACTCGTTTAAAGAGTGTTAGTTAATTTGTATTGGATAACTTTATTTATAGATATTTATTCGACTTTAAGTAATAAATTTCATCTTAATTTTATATCAAATATATGTAACCAAAAATTAAATTTATTCAAAATTTTCAAATAAAATATAAACACTACCTAAAACTTAATTATATTAAGACTTTATGCGAATGAACAACTAATATAAATTAATTCTTTTAATAGATAAAATCTATTTAATAATTTTAAAGATATAATATATTGAATCAATAGTTTTAAAATTTTATATTGAAGACATAAATCAATAATGATATTTAGATTTATTAATTTCAAATAAAAAAAAATACATAATAGCTTATTCTTTTTTATTTTCTTAAATTTTTGTGATTAAACGCTAAATATAATTTAGTTTTAGTCATTAAAATATTTACATTTTTAAGAGTAAGATTCTCTTCAATTATTTTTTTTTTAAAGCTTAAAATGATGACATCAATCTTAAATCATTAATCTCATGCAATCTAATAGTAAGTACAAATATTGAGTTAACAATGCTAAATGCTAGTTTTTAATTTTAAATTTTAACTATTATATTACATAAATTATGATAAAAAATTGTTTATTTATAAAGATATAATAGATCGAATTACTAGTAGTTGGGCAGTTATATTTGAATATTTATTTTATTCATGTCTACCTATATAAATAATTTTATTTTATTTTTCATTAAAATTTATATATTTTTATAAATTCATTCCAATTTCAAATAAAAAAATAACACTTCCTTAGCCAAAATTTTTGTTATACAATAGAAAATTACGATTAAATTCAATATCGATATCGATATCTTTATTCTTATTATGTTTCATTTTATTAGTTTCCTTGTTATATTTAGTGTCACTTCGGCTCTATGATTTCAATTCTCCTATAAATAATAGTCCTCGTTTGTCCGTCAAGAATTGTAGCCCGGCCCAATAAGCACTTTCTCTAGAGCCTTCGACAAAAGAAGAAAAAAATAGTAATGAAAAAGAGTTGTTACCTTAGAAAAAATCATCAAAAGCGTGGCTCGCGCACCCCGCTGATGTCCATTTCTCTCAACGGTCACTGTCAGTCGTTCTAAACTATCCGTGTTTGGCTGGGAAACGGATCCAATGTGAAATATTTAAACAAATTAATACAAGGTTTTATATCCGTTGTCTCAATAATTCATTGATAGTATTCCACGTGCCCTATCTGTCACGAAGTTTTCCGTAACAGCAAGTGACTCCATCCTTGCCATACAAAACAAAAACAACCCTCACCTAAAAATCAAAGACGCAGTAGTCGACTACGTGTCTGCGAATTTTCCTAATCTTTTACGAGTGGGTACGTTTTTCTCTTAAACATTTCCGCCATATTCCTTTAGTTTTCGTAGATCTTGTGAAGAGGAATTATTTTTTTCAATTTTCTTGTTTTGTTTTTCATTGGCATGATATCTAGGTTAAATTTCTGGTCTCTGCAACACAATTTCGTTACAACCCGTCGGGTCTTGGGTTTTTAATAGCTTGTATCTAACACATAATTCAGTCTGTAGATCTACGATCTCAAATATAAGGTAAGAGATTAATGAAGTTTAATTTAATTGTTAGCTTTGGGGGGATGTATGGTATGATCCATAATTATGGCGTTGGTTTTGTAGTTGAAATGAAAAAAGGCATGAATTGAAAGAGAGAAATGTTACGTTGAAATATTTTGAGTTCCAAATTTTGGATGGTAGGTTGAAACCCTAAATAGTTGATTTCATCTTTCTGAAGGAAAGAATTTGGAGTTCCTTTGTTAGAAGTTTTCGTTTATAGAAGAATTTAACTGAGTAATTTTTAAGGTGTTTATGTTGATTCTATAGTTACCCTGTTTTTTTGCTGTGAGAATGAAATAGAATTAAACAAATTTCGATCTTTGTGTCTGTTGATTTGGATTTGTGGAAGCTGAATGTTTCCATAAACAAACTGGATCATCTTATAGATTTTGTAGCTTGTGGGATGAATCCGATTTCTTTGGGTTTTTTCTCAGTAACCAACTGGATTGTACAGGATCTAAATTTTTTTGCCAAATCGAATGTTTTAACTTCTTTGTCTGATGGAATTTTTCGTGTTTCCTTGCTTTGTCAGATACTAGGTCTAACTAATAGTTTTGGGTTGTCGTTTTTCAATTTTGTGTGTTTGCAATTCATGTATAATAGATGTTTTCATATGGTCTTCGTTTAATCATTTATGAGATTGTCGGACTCTTGAGGTTATTTTGCAATATGTTGGTTGATAACCTTTTTGGTTTAAAATTTTTGCAGCAAATACATCAAAATGAGTCGTCCCCAAGAACAACAACGTCCTTTCTTTCCATTTGGAAATCCTTTTCGATTGATATCCCCCAAGGGTTCTCGGTTGCCTTCAGGCCTTCTCTCTATATTGGTCAATTTTGAGGAAATCTTGGCTGAGAGGCTGAGAAAACTTATGCCAAAAGACGAAGATGATGTTCTCAGCTTATCATGGATGAGACTAGCAATGGAGTCGCTTTGTGAGACTCACAATGGCATAAAAAATCTTATAACTGAGCTGGAGCTTCCTGTGAGTGACTGGGATGAGAAATGGATAGATGTGTACTTAGACATCAGTGTGAACTTGCTTGATATATGCATTGCTTTTAGCTCTGCACTCACGAAGCTTGGTCAAGGCCATCTTATGCTGCAGTGTGTCCTCCACAGTTTGGATTCTTCCTCTCCTAAACAGTTTGGACGGTCTCGTCCTTCACTTAGTAGCTGGAGACAGCACGTTAGTTCAAAGGACCCCAGAGTTGAAAGTTGTCGCTCAATCCTGGACAATTTGGTGGGTTCTCTGGATTTGCCTAAGGTTAAGAACTCAACCAAAGGGAAGGTTCTGATGCGTGCTATGTATGGAGTTAAGGTGATAACTGTATTCATTTGTAGTGTTTTTGTGACATTGTTCTCTGGATCTGTGAATAATTTGCTAGACTTGAATGTTTCTGACACATTACCTTGGGAAACAGCATTTTCTGCTTTGCAAACTAATGTGAATGGGGAAATTAGGAGTAAAATATCTTGTGGAAGAGCTACAGTTTTGAATGAACTAGAGGCAGTTGATGCGAGCATCAAGAAATTGTATCCTATAATCCAGGAAGGGGTGGACCCTGTTGAAGAAGAACTGTTTCAGAAATCTGTTTCAGATTTGGGAAAGAAGGCGGATAACCTTTCACAAGGGTTAGACGTACTTACAAAGGCAGTGGATGGTTTTTTTAAAATAGTTTTAAGTGGGCGAGATGCTTTGCTTTGTAATCTGAGGGAAACTGGTACTTTCCCTGACCTGATGGTGGGAACTAATGTAGAACAGCGAGTTGGGTTGTGAATGACGGTGATTGAACTAAACTACTCGCCCTTATACGGATGGTGTAGATATGGCGTTTTATGTTCTATGATTTCTAGAAATACACCAATTAGTAATATGTGTTGTCTGAGATGTAAGCTGTGTCATATTACTATTTTACCTGTCTTTATATGTACTTGGCACCTTAAAATGGCAAGAATATATGGAAGGATTTGTTGTGTTTGCTAAAGTGTTTTTTTTTTTTCTGGTTAGTCATGCGCGGTTAATTTAATTTTATTGATGATTTTACCATGTATTTGCGGACAGTTCTGTTAAAGATCCTTTTTCGTTTCTTTGAGGCATGGATGATAGCCGTTACTTCGTCAGCGGTATTACTTTAGCTTTTCGTTGGTGAATTCTGATGCTTGACTTTGTTTAATTGGTTCCCATTGTACTCTGTTCTTATTCTTGGTAATGAAAAAGAAAAAAAAAGAAAAGCGTGCGTTCTGCTGAAATTTGATAAACCAGAATAATTTTCCTCTTTGACGGACAATGCTTGATTCTTCGTTTGTTTGGGTGTTCTTTTGATTGACCTGATACGTGGATGATACCATGTGCTGGCTAATCAAGCTTCTCTCCTACTAGACGTTTTGGGTGGAGAATTTTCTTCTCGGTTTGCATTAACTAGGAGAGAGGAAGTTTCTTCTTCTTGATCTTTTCATTAGGGTAAGTAGCATCACATCCTTTACTTCCTCTGTCAGATTCGTTTTGAATATCTTGGGCATTGGAATCATATCGAGTGTTTCTTATCGTAGCAAGCGAAAAATCGTTCTACGATTTTATTATTGTTGCATGTTTTGGTTTTCAGAAGAGTAGGATTTGGTTGGTTAGTTAATGTGTTAATTCTTTACGTTTTTATAAGAATAATGTTATATATCAGAAATTTTTATTTCAAATTTTTACTTTTCAAGATGCGGATGCTATGAATAATATATTTTTAAAAAATTTTTAAATTATTTATCATATTATTTTATTATTCATATATTTGAATGCCTCATTCTATGAAAAAAAAAAAATGAGACAAAAATTTGGAGCATCAGCTGGCTCTTTTTTATTTAAAAAAAATGAGACAGAGAGAGAGAGAGAGAGAAACTCGGCAGCATAGCCAAAACTGTGGTTCTTGATGATGTGTACGTGAAACTCATGGGTTTTACATGGGCTTGATTGATGGACAAAATTTGCTTGATGCAGAGAAAAATTCGTCGTTTTCGTTTGTAAGCAGGAGGAGGTAATTTTTTTTTTCCTAATATTGTAAATTTACATCACCGGGTGATTGTTATTTTTTAGTTGGAGTTGCGTTATCCCCGATGTCAATTAGTTTATTGATAACAACTAATAATTTCATTAAGTTTTAGATAGTAATTTGATAATTTTGATGTACTAAATCATGCAATAAATTATTGATATTTTTTTATTAGGTTTAATTTAAGGTTATAGAGTTTACGTTGTGTTTTAAAAGTATAATTAAAAAAATTTTAATAATACTAATATTTAGTGATATTTATAGTAATATTTTGGGTATGCAGCAATTGATCGCTGGCCTGTTTGTTGCATACTTAGTGAAACTCTGACTAGACAACCCTTGGTCCCTGGAAAAGATTATCTCCATCAACCGAGGCTAGGGATGATCAGAATTTGATCGGCAAAATTACAGTGGAGCTCTCTAGTCGCTGGTTATTGATATCAGTAAATTGTCTCTCTGCTTGTGTTCGGGCACTTTTTTTCCATTTCAATGAAAATAGTTATTTTTTTCTTCCCACAATCCTCCCAAGTTTCTGGTCCACTTTTAGTTGAACTTTGGTTTTGTTTTCGCCAGGAGGATTCAAAAGGTGCCATTGCTATATTCCTAATCTGCTTGACTGCTGAAAATGCAAATCATGAATTTTTAAGACGAGACATTTATGTTTCCTTGGGAGACTTTAATATCTTCAAGAGACTAGACTACATGGATGTGAGAGAGAGCTTCTTTTCCTTGCACAGGAGATGAAGTTAGATCCATTTTGTAAAAATCAAAGAGAGAAAGAGAGAGAGAAATCATTGGAAATTAAACTCTCTGCCATGTCACCCATATTCATTTTTTATCTACGAGGATGGTGGTTTCGAGATGCTCTTATCTGATCGCTGGTACACCAATTTGTACCTCCTCTTCTTTGCGTTTGGTTGATACTTTCTGCTGTTCTGTTGTGCGATGCTTTTAACTTTCTCTTCCCCGTATGAATATTAAAACTTGGAGTGTGCTGTTTCTCTACAAAATGTGAACCAACTTTGTGTAATATAACTTGTTCATTATTTTCCATATGTTTTGAATAGCTTATAGGTTCACCCGATGAAACCAACCTTGGGCTTCTACAAATGACAATGCCAGAAGTTATATTAGAATGCTTCCACAATTCCCAAAACAAAATTTTGCTTCTAGATTTCCTTACAAATCTCCTGGTGCTGTTGATTTGCTGGAGAAGATGCTTGTCTTTGATAAAAACCGGCGCATTACAGGTAAAGTGAGGGTTGGTGCCAGGTGTAAACCTTCACCGTCGAGAGGGAAACTCCTAAGGGATTTCTATTTATTTAGGGTTCAAAATCTTGACGCATTGGGATCAGTTGCGAATCCAATTAAGAAAACAACAATTGTTTTGCGTGCTAATTGTTAATAATTTGTGTATTATCATAAATTATTACCGGTATGATGCTTCCATCTAGAATCAGTAGCTATTATTATTTTTCTGGGTTTCCTGTTTCTCCTCCAACAACATTCATCTTTCTACTCATGGTTTGCAGTTGATGGAGCTCTGTGCCGCCCATATTTGGCTCCGCTTCATGATAGCAACGAGGAATCCGTTTGCCCAAGGACATTCGGTTTTGATTTTGAGCATCCATCGTTTACTGAAGAAAATATAAGGAGCTCATCTATAAGGAATCTGTAAAATTCAACCCTGATCCTATTCATTGAGGATGATGTGATTATCTCATGCTTTTGATTTGCAAGAAGACTATATTTGCCCATTGGGGCCTCCAATATTAGATATTTGGATTGACTTCTGAATTGTTACGAGTGTTACGTACAACATTAACATCCTCATGCTTGTAATATTTCATTGTTCAATAGGAGCTGAAACAGAATAAGCTCCATTCTTACTAGCAGGTTTTTATATTAAGGTTCAGGTTTAGGAAGTGAGGTTATTTATGTTCATTAGCGATGCAGGTTTTCCTATATACTCTCTGCCGTGGCTATATTAAATAATATTAGAACTGAAGAATTACAGGAGATGAGGATAGTGTTCCTGCTTTTATTAAATAATTTTCAAAACAGGTATCAATCTTAGGATTACTTTTGTTTGAAGCTGTCGACATGTTACCCATTTCATTTTGAAGAAAACTTGAATAGCTTATCTATGGATATATAAGGATTACAGATGCCAAGATGTCACAATTTTGAGTACTTTTGAGGATGAACAGTGTCAAGATATCACAACAAGCGGTCGACCTGGTGTAGCATAGAGAAACTAGGTATTATCCTGCATACCTTAGTAAATAAAATATTACCAATCATTTACTCTGTGAATACACTTCTTTAGTTTCACCATATCAATTGGCAGACTTTCAGTTGGGAAATCACAAGCCGTAATTTTCTTTGGTCCTCGATGGGGTAATAAATCACACGGTCTAGGAGTGACGCTGCTGGTTATCCCCTCAATGTCAGTGCAAGTCCATGGCACCTTCTTAGCCTTTGCCGCCATCCTAATTGTGGCATTCGAAATGCATATTCCCGTAAATGGATCTCCAGAAATTCCTTCTAATCTACCAGCCATTGACACATTTTCTGCTACAATATCTCTATAATTGATCCCTTGAATCACTGGTAATGCCTTTGGATCATAATGACTATCAGCATGCGAACCATAATTTCCTGTCATCCAAAATGCCCATTTCATTGTATGCATTGTCATTCTTTTGACGTATATGTTTTTCACATATCCTCCTCTTCCTACAGAAGTTTTGATTCGAACACCCGATTCAGTATGCACGGCTGTGATGTCTTCAGCTCTGACATCTTGAATCCCACCGGACATTTCGCTTCCTAATGCGATGCCGGCGCTGAATGGAGAAATGCA
>JAWDEX010000002.1:4604243-4622326 GCA_035221805.1 Trichilia hirta | reverse complement strand
CATTGTATGGCAATAGGACAAACGACCTTATAGGACTCTGGAACACAAAAAGTAAATATTACCATATTTGGTATTTGTGTAAGTTATAACTAAAATATTTGAAATTCGAAGAAGTACGAGAATCATGTTAAAAGTACTGTATATAAGGTGGTAGCTTGATTCAACGTGTTCAAGGCTCTACATTTCATAAGTAGTTGGATTTGAGAGAAGGCATATGTGTGATCCTGAAAAAAATATTGAAAGTTGTGAAATGAATTCTACAGTAGTCATTGAGAATTGTAGAAGTTGATTTGATTTAATCAGGATGATTTGTTTGGTCATTGTGTGGATTTTGATTATACTAGTGATTTAGATTAGAGTTGATCAATTGTTGGATTTGAATTTACTCTTGCGAGAGTTCTAGTTAGTTGAAATCAACTTTACAATAAAGAATATGGTATTATAAAAGCTGTAAAAGAAACTATTTAGAAATTATCGGAAGATTTAGTAAAAAAAAATCATTATTTACTCTGATAATTAGATGCTATTCACTTAATAATAAGCTTCGATATTTCATATTACACCAGTCATATTGAAGTCAGATATTATTTTGAATAGAAATTGGGACTGTCAAAACTCCTATAGTTGAGTTGATTGAGATTGTGATATTGATTGAGTATTGTATTATTTGAACTTAATCGACATCCTGTTTTGTGATTGTGTTATTTAACACATTCAAAAGTGTCACAAAATTTGTAGAGTATATGAAAATTAAAAAGTTGGTTGGCATTGGTTAATTCATTAAGGTGGATATTGTTGAGAAAATGACTCATTAACCTTTTGCATTTGTCCTACATTAAAAAAAAAAAAAAAAAATTAGAGTGAAAGAGTTAATGAGTGTATAAAATAGACTCTTTATTTTAGTTTTTATGTGTACTCAAACGAGTACCTAGTAGTATGCCCAATAAAGAGGAACAATTCTCATTTAGAGTTAATTCTATTTTGACAAATATTAATGGAGTCTTAGAATCTTTCTCATAAAAGACTCTTTAGTTAAAATATTGTCATTTTCGTCTTTTGTCTTTTGGATATTTATGATAATATATGAAATTTTTTATATTGTCGATTTAGCTTAAATATTTAAAAATTTATAGTTTAACCCAAATATTTTAGAAGTTGTAATATAATTCAATTCTTTGAGTATTTACAGTGTGACCCAAAAATTTTATAATCTTTGCAAAAGTTGAAAATAGTAAAACTTTTACAATGTCTGAAGACATAGATTTTTATACCGAATCTCGTCAAATATTGTGTTTTTTCTATTTTTTTTATACCATTTATTGCATTGTGATTTATTATATTTAAATACTAGCATGAGTAATAGTTATCTTTATTTAAATTTGATAATTCTATTTATATGTTAATTTTAAGAGTTTTTATTATGATACAACTAATTGAAATTAGAGTATGGGCTTTAATTATTAGTTGCTGTTTATTAAATATAATAAACAGTTAAAGTTTGGGTATTATAATCGTTTGTAGTGTATGTGATACTATATGTATTGATCAAGCTGATTATGTGGCATAGAAACAGCATGTAGGGATACAAAAATAGATTGAGATATTTGGTTTATTAGTTTTATTTTGGATTATCTTTGGTTGAACTATTTAATATGCTATTGTTGAGTAATTGCTCAAATTCTATACAATATTTGATTTCAGAGCATTTATTTGCAAGTACAATATTTATATCAGCGTTTGTGCAGATGTGATTAAAAGTCTCACATTCTCTTCTGCTATTGTAGGATTCAACAAATGATATTATGATTTGTTGTTTTATGGATAAAATGTAATGTATTACAAGGTTTAAGGGATTAATTAATTAACCTTCGCTTAAGGACTCCAATAAGTGACGTTAAAACTTGTTTGATTATTAGTGCACAATAAGTAATATCATAACAGTTAAAACGGTTCTTAATAATATTTGTATCTTTAATGTTTATTTAAATATGAATGATATGTTGATACGAAGAATAAGGGGGAATGACAAATGTCCCCTCTAGTTTTCCAAAATCACAAATATATTTTTTTTTGACAAACAAACACTTTCCTATTTTATCTTTTGTGACAATTTTTTTCTTTTTTAAATTTAAAAATTGTGATAAATATTACCGAAAAATATTATTATTATCTCATTTTAAGATGGAATTACTATTATACTCATATTTTAAGCAGAAAAAGTGTTCTGATTTTTATAAAGGGATTATTGAAATTATATTATTATCCTTAACCGTTTAATATTTTAGAGGTGAGATAAAAGAAAATATTTGTCACAATTTTCAAATTTTTGGAGGTTTTCTCGGCAAAAATAGACCAAAGATAGAATAAGGATATTTGCCATTTTGTGAAGTCATAGGAGGAATTTGTCACTAAAGATGAGATTTTTGTCACCAAAAATAGAATAAAGATAAAATAGGGTTATTTGTTATTTTACGAAATTATAGAGGATATTTGTTATGAATAATCCTGAGTGTTGTGTTTTTGGTTGTAGAAGCCATGGCAGTTGTCCTACATGCAAGTGTTGGAAGAGCTGTGAAAAAGTAATATATATTCATACAAGTGGAGACATGAGAGACGGGTATGCCATGTCGAGATATGATAATGAGGTTGTACTGAAATTGATTATGATCCAGTTAGACTTCTTGATGTTTTAAACCTTTTTATATTTCCTTAATGGTGGATCTTAATTAACAGGTGTTAATTCCCTTTATATGTATGTCAAATCAAATGCAGGCGATGTTACCCCAACTTTACCAGGAGATGTCCCTTATGAATGAAAATAAGCAATCCTTCGACAATGTTTTGTCTATTTCTTCCAGAGAACAATAATTGCCAATTGTTTGCTACATCAAAAGCTTTTAGATGATGCCATTACCATGCTTTTCACTTTTGTCTTGCATACGAGCACTGCAACTTAATTTGTATTCAATGTGTTCTGAGCCCGTCATAGGATTCTTTGTATCATAGTCGGACTTGTTTATTGTAAACTGGAATGGCATGGACTTGTACGGAAAAACCTAATTTTTTCTATTCAATTGTCAAAATAAAGTTTCATCTATTGCTCTGCGAAATATTAAACGGTTTAATGTTAAACGTAACCTGCTGTGGTTCTCACAAGTCACAATTGACGTTAAATTGAAGGATCTACCAAGTGAAAGTCGATGAGTAACACCAATTTTCCTGTAAAAAGGATGCATGTCCAAACCAAAATCATTTGAACTTTAAAAGCAAGACTACAAATGTAAGTAGAAAAACTAGGGTGCCAAATGGAGTCTTCATTCTTTTGAATGATTTTTAATTTTCAAGATATCTATAGGATTTTTCATCTCATTTTTTAATGTAGCTCGAGGAAATGATATGGTGACATGGTAGCTGAGGTATTGATTTTCGGTGAGGAACCAAACAACGAAAGTTGGCTGTCCTCAAGAGTAATAAACCACTACTTTCATTTTCTGTTTGCTGCTGCTGTTGGAAGGTCAAACTCAAACGATTCTGTGTGTTTGACTCTACCTATTAATATACACCGAACGAGCAAGGTGAGGGGGGCCTCAGAACAGTAATAGCGTAGACCATGTTGGATATGCGCAATAAGTCTTTTGATTCCTTGGGGAGGTATTTGATTCTTATGCCATTAATAATAGTTTTGACTTAGACTAAAGATGTGCATTTGTATATCCTGTACTCATTAAACACAGTATTAGTCACGTTGGGACAATGACAATTACCTGCCATTCTCAATCTGAATGGAGGAAAATCAAAGAGAGACAAATCAGGCTTTATAAATTAGTATACAATTATTGACAATTAAACCTTTGCTGTTCCTGTTTATACTTTAAAAAAATTAAAAGAGAGAGAGAGAGAGAGAGGGATAGAAGTTAAAAGATCAAAAAAAAAATAAAATAAAATTGAAAAGACCTTATTCTGAAAGTTGATTTACTTCACGGGCGACGAAAGTCTTTCCAGTTCAAAAGGTATTGAGTTCACACTAGGAGAAAATATGTCAAACTGCTTTACACCTACCCGCGCGCCTTAACAACATTTAGCTCCAAATTACCTCTCGCTTGCTTGTCTCTACAAAGTTCGGGTACGACAAAGATCTTTCCCGATTCGGATCCGAATTTAGTATTCGGAGTCCAGAGAATCATGTCGGGGGAGTCGAGCTGTGGTTCGGGGGCTGATCATACTATCGTCAAAGGTGTACCGACTCATGGCGGCCGTTATGTCCAGTACAATGTGTACGGTAACCTCTTTGAAGTTTCTAGAAAGTATGTTCCTCCTATACGCCCCGTTGGCAGAGGTGCTTATGGTATTGTTTGGTAAGATTTCTATTTAAGAACCTTGAAGGTCGTTAACGTTTAAGCCGACTTTTCTGATTTTTTTGTCGATTATCTTTTAGGAGCGTGATTTTTTATGCTTGTGGACTTGCTTTCATGACAATTTGGAGATATGAATGGATATCTGTTCGTTGTGAGCTGGTAGATATGTTATATGTCTGTTTATGGTAGAAATTTGGGAGAAAGAATCAGGATTTCTATTTTCTTGTAGTTTCTTGGTAATTTATAATTTCATAATGGATATCATCGTGAGGTTAATTTGTTTTACCATTCTGGCTATGAAAATGCATCATCATTATTAGTTAAGCTTAGGTTTAGATCTTAAGGTAGTTACTCTTATCATCAGGGAGACTAGCTCTTGGTAGCATCTGTATTTGTGGTGAAGCGCTTGTTCAGGCCAATCATTTTAATTATGTGTAATGTACAAACATGTGCTTTAGAGGTTGAAACAAGTTATCATTTGATTTATTACTATGTATGACTGCTTCAGGAGGACATGGTTGAACAACAATTGGCTTGAATTTATGGTTGAAGAATAATTGACCAAAATCCTAATTCAGGGACGCAATTAGGTGTTTGTGTGAGTCTATGTGAAACATGATCATTTGGTATTGATTTTATTTAAATTGTAAATCTCTTTCTCTTCTCTTGATTCCACTGTTGTTGGGGAATAAACATTGTGCTCATATGCTAGTTGAGGAGATTGATAGAGTTTATATCATCTGTTTAGTTTATTTGAGTTTTCTTTGTCATCAACAACGTGGAGGAAAATGTGATTCTTTCATTTCCTTCAGTGCTGCTGTGAATTCAGAGACACAGGAAGAGGTTGCCGTTAAGAAGATTGGCAATGCATTTGACAATAGAATTGATGCCAAGAGGACTTTGCGAGAAATTAAGCTGCTTCGTCACATGGACCATGAAAATGTAAGCTCAGTGGGATTTCTAAAGTTTATGTTTGCATACTTCAATTGACTTATGATCTCCTGACAGTAGGGGTGGGTAAATCCAATCTGATCCAATTCAAACCGATCGGTTGGGATAGATTCTAAAAGTTTTGGATTAGTTTGAAATATAAGTTAAAACCGTTCCAAATGAACAATGGTCACTTCTTTGAGCAGATATAATTCAAACCAATCCAAACCGACATGTTTGGATCGGCTTGAAATTTAAGCTCAAACCAATCCAAATCGATAATGCCAACCCTACCTGTCAGTTTATTTGCTCTTGTCTTAGTTTTGTTTGATAAGATAGTTTCAGGGTAAATTCTAAAAGCTGTTATGTTTGTCGTTACAACAGCGTATTCCTCTTCGTTAATACTGTTTCAGTCGAATGCTCCAGCTTCTTCTCTTGGTCTTGGTTGGGCTGGTTTTGTATTTGTTCATAACATAAAATTTTGTAATGGTGGTGATTTCCGGTTTGGTGAGAGAGTGCTTACCACTCTGTCTTAATCTACTGCAGGTTATTGCCATAAAAGACATCATACGACCACCACAGAGGGAGAGCTTCAATGATGTATACATAGTTTATGAATTGATGGACACAGATCTGAATCAAATTATACGCTCCCGTCAAGATCTGACGGATGATCATTGTCGGGTTGGCATCATTTTCTTTTTTATTGTGACTTATAGGAATTTATGTTTATCTATGCAATTACATACTTTTGAATGCTTACATTTGTAATTGTTAGCTTCTTTTGTAGTTTCTGCCATCAAAATGTGCAATCATCTAAAGTTGGAATTATTATCGACTCTTTTGTACAGTAGTCCTGATCTTGTGTTCACTCCTTGGTACAACTGCTAAGATAGTTTTTGGTGGTTGTATTTTAGTGAATGACTTCCTAATTACATTTGTACTCCAGGATTATTTGATTCATTCCAATCATAAGTCCTTAGTAGATGGGGATGATAACATCAGAGAAAAAAGATGATGAATTTGTCCAGAAAGATATAATGTACCTACCCCACATAGAGGGATGCTTTCTTGAGTTGAGCTCAATTTAACTTCTTATTTGTTGAGATTACAGGTTGTAAAATCGCCACTTAAAGTAGATATAAGCACTTGCTGTGACTTCTATTTTCTGTTGACTGAAATTCTGACTCCGCATTGTTTAGACTGAATTTGTTTTTGATGTCTCCCGTAATAAATTTTGAGTTTATGGAGATATTCGTTTCTTAAATGTTTAATTGCTGAAAATTCTTGACTTTTCAATGGCTAATAATAGTCAGTTGCTATCTCTGCAAGCTTATCAAATTTACTGTATAGTTGTAAGACTATTAACTAATGATGTCTATGTGTTTTCTGTAATTTCCAAACATTTTATGGATAGTTTTTTTTCCTCCTTTGTGGTGTATCCTTGAAGGTATGATTTGTGTCCAGAACTTAGAAGTACAAATGGACGTCTATTTGATCATTCGATGCCACTTTTGCAGTACTTTCTATATCAGTTGTTACGAGGGTTGAAATACGTGCACTCAGCAAATGTTTTGCATCGTGATTTAAAGCCCAGCAATTTGTTTCTTAATGCAAATTGTGATCTTAAAATTGGAGATTTCGGGCTTGCAAGGACAACATCGGAAACAGATTTTATGACTGAGTATGTTGTTACTCGTTGGTACCGTGCACCGGAACTGCTTCTTAACTGTTCGGAGTACACAGCAGCAATTGATATCTGGTCTGTTGGCTGCATACTTGGTGAAATTATGACTAGACAACCCTTGTTCCCAGGGAAAGATTATGTCCATCAACTAAGGCTGATTACAGAGGTATGATCAGAATTTTCTCAGCATAACTACAATGGAGCTCTCTAGTTACTGGTTATACATATCAGTAAATTTTCTCTCTGCTTTTGTTGTGGCGCTTTTTTTCTATTTCAATGAAAATATTTTTTGTTCTTTCTTTTCTTCTTTCCTACAATCCTTCCAAGTTTCTTAACCGTGGTGTACTTTTGGTTGCATTTTGGTTTTGTTCTGGCTCTGAGGGTTCAAAAGGTGCCGTTCCTATATTCCTAATGTGCTTAACTGCTGAAAATGCAAAAACATGAATTTTTAAGATAGACATTTATATTTCCTTAGGAGACTAGAATATCTTCAAGAGATTAGACTACAGGGATGTGAGAGAGAGCTTTTTTCTTCCATTGGAGATGAACTGAGAACCATTTTGTGAAAATGAGGGGAGAGAAATCATTAGAAATCAAACTCTCATCCATTGCACCCATTTTCCTTTTTATCTACGGGGATTTTGAGATACTCTTGTGTGATCAGTGCAACACCCATTTGTACCTTCTCTTCTTTGTGTTTGGTTGGTTGGGTGGTTGGTACTTTCTGCTGCTCTTTTTGGGTAAGCTTTAGCATTCTCTTGCCCGTATGCATATTAAACCTTGGTGTGTGCTGTTTTCTTCAACATGTGAACCAACTTTGTGTAATATAACTTGTTTATTGTTTTCCAAATGTTTTGAATAGCTTATAGGTTCACCTGATGAAACCAGCCTTGGGTTTCTACGAAGTGATAATGCCAGAAGATATGTTAGAATGCTTCCACAATTCCCAAAGAAAAATTTTACTGCCAGATTTCCTAACAAATCTCCTGGTGCTGTTGATTTGCTGGAGAAGATGCTTGTCTTTGATCCAAACCGGCGCATTACAGGTATAGTGAGGATTGTTGCCATTCGTCAGGGCAATGGTTAATGACTTTCTATTAATTTTAGGGTTCAAGATCTTGAAGTTTGCGATCAGTTGCTAAACCAATTAGGATAACGACAATACACAGTTGTTTTGCGTACTAATTGTTAGCAATTTATGTATTGTCATAAATTATTAACGTTATGATGCTTCCTTTTAGAGTCAGCATGCTCATGAATTACCATTATTGTTTTTCTAGTTTTCATATTTCTCCTCAATAACTAGATCTTTCTATTCACTGTTTGCAGTTGATGAAGCTCTGAGCCACCCATATTTGGCACCCCTTCATGATATCAATGAGGAGCCCGTCTGTCCAAGGCCATTCAGTTTTGATTTTGAGCATCCATCTTTTACCGAAGAAAATATCAAGGAGCTCATCTATAGGGAGTCTGTAAAATTCAACCCTAATCCTGCTCATTGAGGATGATGTGGTAAACTATTAGTAAGTGAAGTGTATCTTATGCTTCTGATTTGCAAGAAGACTATATTTGACCATGGGGGCCTCCAATATTAAATCGGTCAAAAGTTCAAGATAGATATTTGGATTAACTTCTTAATTGTTATGAGTGTTACATACAACGTTTATCTCACAGCCTCATGTTTGTAACATTTCATTGTTCAATAGGAGCTGAAGCAGAATAAGCTCCATTCTTGCTTGCAGGTTTTTTGATTCCCTGTAGGTTTAGGAAGAGAGGTTAGTTATGTCTGTTGGTGATGCAGGTTTCCCGTTCTACTCTCCGCTGTGGCATTAGTTAATTATTATTATAACTGAAGAAATTACAGGAGATAAGGATAGTTTTCTTGCTTTTCTTAAATAATTTCCAAAGCAGGTATCAGACTCTGGATTTCTTTTGTTTGGAGCGTTCGACATGTTACCCATTTCATTTGCAGAAAACTTGAATTGCTTATACATTTATATGGATTACAGATGCGCGAGGCTCAAATCACAATTTTGACTACATGTGAGGATGAACAGCCCCAAGATATCGGCCAACAAGTAATAGACCTGCTGTAGCATAGAGAAACTTAGCATTCTCCTGCCTACGCTAGTAAATAAAGTATTACCAATCATTTACTCTGTAAGTACACCTCTTTAGTTCCACCATATCAATTGGAAGTCTTTCAGGTGGAAAATCACAAGCCGTAATTTTCTGTGGTCCTCGATCGGGTAATAAATCACACGGTCTAGGAGTGACACTGCTGGTTATCCCCTCAATGTCAGTGCAAGTCCACGGCACCTTCTTAGCCTTTGCCGCCATACTAATTGTGACATTCGAAATGCATATTCCCGTAAATGGATCTCCAGAAATTCCTTCTAATCTTCCAGCCATTGACACATTTTCTGCTACAATATCTCTGTAATTAATCCCTTGAATCACTGGTAGTGCCTTTGGATCGTAATGACTATCAGCATGCGATCCATAATTTCCTGTCATCCAAAATGCCCATTTCATTGTATGCATTGTCATTCTTTTGACGTATATGTCTTTCACATATCCTCCTCTTCCTACAGCAGTTTTGATTCGAACACCCGATTCAGTATGGATGGCTGTTATGTCTTCAGCTCTGACGTCTTGAATCCCACCAGACATTTCGCTTCCTAATGCTATGGTGGCGCTGTATGGAGAAATGCATGTCAGTCGTCGGATGACTAATTGTTTTGTGGGCATTCCAAATGCAATACCATATTCATCCCAACCGCTCTTTACTGCCACACAGTCATCTCCAGAAACTATGTAGCAGTCCTCAATTCTTGTATTTGTGCAAGAATCTAACTCCATGGGAAACAATCAATCAAACAGATTACAAAAGAACTTGGGTAATATAAGGAACAAACAAACAGAACGAGCAATTCTCAAATTGAAAATCCAAAGTCTGCTGATGGCTAAAGCGTCTAAAACGAACCTGGGTCGATCCCATCCGTGTTTGGAGACGTAACGGGAGCAATGATGGTGATCCCTTGCACCAGAATATTTCTATGAATTCATATTTAAAATTCTATCAGCAGGACGGGAATGAAGAAAACAAATTAATCACATTATGTAATACAATATTTATTTAATTTATTGCTATTGCCTGCAGAGAAGTAGTACCTGCTGTAAACT
Source organism: Trichilia hirta (assembly GCA_035221805.1). Classification (NCBI taxonomy): domain Eukaryota; kingdom Viridiplantae; phylum Streptophyta; class Magnoliopsida; order Sapindales; family Meliaceae; genus Trichilia; species Trichilia hirta. The sequence goes on along the minus strand of JAWDEX010000002.1, from coordinate 4,612,168 downwards.
GGATGAACAGTCCATGACGGCGAATTTAGAAGGGTTAGGTTTGAAATTTGGATACCGTCGGCGAACATGATTTCAATTAGGTAAGGTCGGGTGTACTTTAGCTTTCCCTTGCGAAACTTTTGCCACCAGAACGCACCCTGGCCATCAATCGTTCCATTGTTCCCTGATGTCAAATGGAGTCCATTCTATATGAAAATCGGTTACCATAATACAAGTGTAACATTAATAAATCACTAAATTTACGGTTCAATTACCTGTGATAATAACATCAGTAAGATTTGTTCCAAATATGAGACTTGTGTATCTTCCAGCAGCGGCATCCCTTCCTCGACCGTAGGATGGCAGAGGCTTGATCGCCGGCCATTCATTCATATCCTAATCCCGAGAACAATTCATTATAAGACATATATAGTATTATAACAGCAAGAAGCAAGAATCACTACGGTCAGAGATGAAACCTGAGAAGCAAGAATCACAGCATCTTTATGTAGATAAAGAGTGAAGTGACTGATGAGCTTAAAGCTTCCGGTCAACCATTTTCCCTCAGGAACATATAACTGGGCTCCACCATTTGAAGCATATTGACTCAATTGATTGATTCCATCATGAAATGCTTTTGTGTTCGATGTCCTTCCATCACCCACTCCTCCGAAATCTGTAATGGAAGCACTATGTGCTCGACAACTTAAAGCATAGTACTCAAATGAGTTTGGTATCTTTGCTTTTCTGCACTCAGCTCCTCTTAGGCTCAGGAATGCTACCATCACAAGAAGTAGCGACAGTATCTTCACCTGTAAGTAAAACAAGAAAGGCAAAATAATCAAATAAAAAATATGTTCAGATAGTCATAGTATATAGTAAAAAAATGAAAAAACAGCAGACCATGATTGTTAATTTGTTTCATGAAAAGATGGAGGAATATAGAGAACAAGGTTTATTAGGTATTTACATGAGTTTTGAGTGGACTTGGACTTATCCACAATAACTCCATTGCTTTGATTAGGAGATTCAGAAATGGTTTTGTGTGGTGTTATTGAGACAGAATGGAGTATATATTTATAGAAAGAAAGTCGTAATGTTTATATTGCCTTTACTTCTCAAACATGCTGTTGTCCTTCTTCAAAGCAGAGGAATGGTTTTCGTAGCACTTACAAAAAATTCAAAAAGAAAAAAAAAATTATTAGTATTTCAACTTATATGAGAAAATATACAAAATCATCTTGCACAACATAGAATAATTTGTTTATCTAATTGTGTAAGATAAGTGTTGTCATTTGTCGAATAATGAATATAGTGTTAGAGTATAAAATAGTTGTCTAAAAATTGATGAAAAATATTGAGAATATTATTTAATATTATATTTCCTTTAACCTTTAAAATCATATTCTCTTATAAATCAACGGAAGATCAATTTGTTATTGACTAATAACCAACTGCAACAAAACAACGAAACAATATTTGACAAAACTAACCTATCATGAATCTGTGGGCCATACCAAATTGGAAATATGGTCTCCTGAGGTTTGAAATATGGACACCGTTTGAAAGTAAAAGCAGTAATTGGACCCAACTCTTTTTACTAAACACTTTATTGGATTTGTCAATTGCATTTTATCCCCATTACGCGAGCCATTATTGCCGACCCACGCCCACTCATCACGGGATTGTAAATTTGGCGGGACCCTCCATCAATTCTTTCAATATTCTACGAACAGTAAAAAGAAGGAATAGTTTTTATTAGAAACATTAAGGATGATAAATCCAGTCCATCCAATTATTTAAATCCTACGTTCCAATTTCATCTAATAGTTGAGACGAAATATCTGCCACGAGTAGTTTTCATAGTTGTATATTCGTTCACCAGAGCACTCTCTCTCTCTCTCTCTCTCTCTCTCTCTCTCTCTCTCTCTCCCTGTTTTTGTCATTTTCTAAGTAAGTGGACTTCACATCATGAGTCCCGTTCTTTTTATCGATTGCATTTTGTCTTCTTCGAAAACCAAACGTTGATGGGTTAACATTACATTTACACATATGCCGGTTTATGTTTTCCTTTTGTATGACATTGGATAAAACTATGTGTGTGTATATGATTCACTGAATAAAATCTATAACCAAAAATTAATGGAAACACTATAATAACTTTACAATAAACTTAATAAAAATAATCAAAAAATTTAGGACAAATCATGATTTATTTGATTCTTCTGTATGTAATAGTAAAAACTCAACAGGAGTCGGATTGTATAGACTATGGACAAATTAAAAATAAGCTGTAAAACGGAGGACTGGACTTATTAGGGATTTTCATTTTTCATAATAACAAATTGGGCTTCTGGCCTACAGACTCATTTTTTAAAAGTATTACATGGAGCATACCCCGTTTTGGCGATATGGTCTCTTGTTTACATTACAGTATTAAACAGTTAGTCTGTTACAAAGTTTTGGTCCCAAGCCCAATTTAAGATAGCTTTCATGGATACACCTTGTTATTGCCTATCCTCGCATCCACGTTTTATTAGAAGGGGTATTATATTTATTTTAAATTTGCTATGAAATTATAAATACATCTACTTACTAAATTCACATTAACTAATCTTTATCAAATAATTGAATTTTTTTTAAATTATATTAATTTATATTAGAAAAAAAAAGTATACTTGATTTATAAATATTGTTTGTGAAAAAAATTATTCAATTATAGTTCTCGAACACTTGACTGCCTATGTTTTGTATTAGGTGTTATAGGAAAATTAATCACACCCAAATTCCCAGTAATGCATGTCTATAGGAGTCATTCAGTAATTCTACCATGGCCAGCTTTCGGCCATATCAACCACTACAAATATCCGTAGGCTTCCAAACCTCCTCCAGATTTATCAACCCTCGTCAATTTTGTGGAATTTTTACAATCAGTTTTAAACAATGGATTTTTGCCTCAGGTAGCCGAGGCCACGGTCGACATTCCATCAGACAAAATTCAGTATCCGAAGGTTGCATATGGTCTCCTGCAACATCCTTTCAAACAGTTTATTGCTGATCAATCCCCGGAATGGATAATAAAATTATTATTATTTTACCCTTTGTTCACTATATACAGAAGCTTTTGATCGATGAAACAAAAGAATCGGGTTGTTATTCTATTTGTCTTAAAAAATTTTCAAGAATTGGGTGTAAGAAGCACAGCCAATAGTCAGATTTCTCATAATAAATTACCTATTATAGCATAGCCAGCAGCCAGATTTCTCTTTATAAATTACCTACTCTAAGTCCAATGTGACAGAAAATTTTACTACTACAAGTTCACTATATATAGCATAGCCCAAATTTAGTTGTTGGATTAGGCATACACGCAAACATATCATTAATATTTTTTAGTGACAGAAAATTCATGCGTAAAAGATAATACGGTACCAAATGTTGATAAAAAGTTGGTTCAATATTAGGAGAAAAGTACATTTATATTAATGAAATATATATATATATATATATTGTGTAGTTACAACTCTTTTGAAATAAAATATTAAATATTAAATATTAATATATAAATATATAAATTTTAGTAAAAATTAGTGTTATCAAAAATTAATTTGTTTTGTTTTTAGACCATAATAAAATTATGTTAATCCTAAATCTTACATATCTTTGATTTTCACGAATTTTTTTGATATCACAATTATCATTATCTATTTAATACTTTCTTTGTATTAGTGGCTATATAAGTGTTTGTTTGGATAGTCAATAATTGCCATAGCCAAGCCTCCTTATAAACGATTCCTCAGCTTCTAGTTTGTAATAGAAAATCGCTACAAAAACACTTCATGTAGTGATGCTTCCACGGTAAGCTTTGGTCACATGATGCCTTTCTTTCGACTCTCGATAGCCTTAGCTAAATTTGGAGTTAAAGTCTCCTTCGTATCAACCCCTAAAAACATACAAAGACTTCCTAAACCTATTTCAGATTTATCAACCCTCACCAATTTTGTGGGATTTCCATTACCAGCTATAGAAAATAAACACTTCCCTGAATGCGCCAAGGCCACGGTAGATATTCCATATGAAGAAATTCAGTATCTAAAGATTGCATATGATCTCTTCAGACACCCTTTCAAAAGGTTTGTTGTTGCTCAATCTCCAGATTGGATCATCATTGATGTTTTAAGTCATTAGGTAGAGAAGATTGCACAAGAGTATTGAGTCCTTTTCTTGCTGTTTTCAGTGGTTTCTGCTTCTTCATTTTCATATTTTGGACATCCAAAATTCCTGGTTGGTGATGGTTAAAAAACAATGAGGGTATCGGTAGAAAGTCTACTTTAGCTCCAGAGTAGCTCGATTTTGAAAGTTGCTAGAATATGCTTGAACATCTGAAAATCATATTTGTCATATAAAGGTAAGTCATGCATGCTTTTTCAAATTTTTTCATATGATTAAACAATTTAATTATTTAAGACAACATATTTATCTTATAGACCTTCCTTGAAATGCAACAAATGGTCGCCCACTTGCCTCCAAAACTTATACACACCAATTGGTTGTCAATTATTCCAAGAGGTAGTTATAAAAACCTAACTTACATAAAGCTTCACCAAGCTTTTGCTTCTTATTTTCTACCCTTAGAAAACAATCAAATATTCATAAGGAAGAGAAGAATCTATGGAAAACAATTTTTCTATTCTTTCTTCCCTTTTCTTGCTTTCTTTTTCTCTTGAAAAATGGTTGAAAAAGCTTTGTTTTCTTGCTTTCTTTTTTCCACCAGAGCCTTAGGTTAAAGAAGATGAATTGATTCAAATCAATTCAATTTCAATTTCATCCAAATGATTCTCACGTGTAAAGCACTTTCAAGTAACATAATTGATTGATTTTAGTTTAATAAATAAACAAAAATGATGAAAAAGTAAGCTTTATACATGGCATTATACAATAGGCTAGGATTTGAAAAATTATTAAATTTTCATTAATTATTATTAATGGACAATTAAAACATATACTATAATTAATTAATTAATTAATAATATATACTAATCAAATTAATATATATATTTGTATATATTAATTAATTAATTAATAAAGAAAGAGAGATACTAAAGTATATGTACATATATCATAACAATTATAATATAAATACATATATTAATACAATTGTCAAAATTTGACTAATTCAAATTTTGACTTAAATATATATACATCAAATATACATAATTTAAACATATTTACATATTTAATTAATTTTTCTTTCTCTTTAATTCTTTAATCAAATTAAAGAATTAATCTTAACTATATATTTCGTTAATAAAGATTTAAAGAAAATTTGGCATTTTGGCAAAATCATATTATGCCATTTGTCATTCAAAGGTTTAATTTAATTAAATAATAATTATTTAATTAATAATAAATAAAAACATTTATTTATTAAATTCTTGATATGTAAATATATTTTCTAGTTTTTCATATATCAATAAATCATATTTATGATATATTAAATTATTGGAATATTTCTTGAATGTACGGGTGCTAGTACGTCATTTCGAGAAATTTATTCTTTACTTTATAGAACTAATAATATAATCCGATCATTATATCACATTAAATTTATTTTTGTCAATATAAAAATATTATAACCATTGACAATCACTATTGACTATTGTGTATGACCCCTTGGATTCACCGTGAGCTAGATATGAATATATATACGAATATTTTGTATCACTTTGATATAACACATTGTACTCGAAATTCTCAATAATCATGAGTGACCTCTAGCAAGACATCATTACCCCTAAACACAATGAATGAAGATTCTAAATCAGTCCATATTGTCATATGTGTATGTAGTAAAGTCCCTCTGTTATCAACTCTCGATTGAGTGCATGCAATAAAATTGTTAAACCCGTAACTCAATTATAGGATTAGAGACTCATATCATATACGGGACCCTCTTATTCACAAAACTCATTTTTTAATATGCATACTTTGGTTAGAGATTTTAATTCCTGTGTAGACACTTCTACCTCAGATCTCAAGCTCAAATATCTGAGCCAGCAGATTCCATCTTGATCATCACCTATTCTTATACAATAAGAACACATTGCCAGTAGGCTTTTTTCATCAGGCGTGGCTAGCCCGATGTAATATGCATAAGTGAACGATGTGCTTTAGTGTAGAGAGCAGTTGCGACATCTCAAGTCAAAGGACCAATGATACACTAGTACGGCTATACGACGTATCATTGATTGTAGATAATCACCTATGTGATTTGTTGTATTTGGTCTTGTTTAATAAAATATTCACTAAGGTAATACTTATTTTATGATCTTGTAACATAAGACTCATCATCCAACTATTAGCATCGAATACTAATCATTGGCAGTAACAAAACATGCCAACCATGCAATGTTATAGTCCATAATGACATCACTTTAACTAAAAAATTATTCGAATGTATTTAAATCATAGACTATGTACTCATATCTACAACTCATTATAGATAGAGTTTTGACACGTAATATATTACGAGATCTTATTTTGCATTGATAATCAAAATATAAAAGTAAATAGGAACTTAATAAATACGAAATGTTATAAATAAAATGCCATTTTATTAATTGTAAATAAATTTACAACTTAACACAAGTTTATATATACAATAAAGTAATGCCCCAAATATTATGACACGATTGATTTTAGGGCATATCTCTAACATCTCGTACTCTTTTTCTTCAATAGGCAAAAGCAGCACACCGATATGATTGCTAACCTATAAAACTAAAATTATGGCCATAATACATGCTCTAAGATAGAGATCATGCTTGTATCTTTATCTCTGTGATAGGGGGTCATGCCCGTATTTTTAACTTTGAGATAAGAGTCTTGCCCATATATTTAACTCTAAGATAGGGGGTTGTGCTCTGAATCTTTAAACTCTGATATAAAGGGTCGTGCCCTAAATCTTTAATATCTAAGATAGGAGGTTGTGCCCCGAATCTTTATATATACATGCACATAGTTATCACATAAATAAAATTCATCATAACATTATCAATATATAAAACAAACTGCCAATACAAAATCACACATTGCAGCCAAATATAATCTCAAAGTACAAATCAAAAACTACAAACAAGAAGACCTTTTCCTGGTTTCCACCACCACAATAATTCCATCTCCTCCTATATTTCAACATACAATATATATAAATTATATTTAAGACTTAAAATAGCTCATAAGATTTGAAAAAGATTAAAATAGATCGACTCACAACACATAAAATACAAAATCTATACTACCATCTCAAAACCTTTCAAAACATTATGATTTCATAACATTTAGAAAAATAAAAAGATTATAACTAGATCCATGGACCAATATTTTCACACATGCATATGTATACAACCTTATCCATATGTATTGTACATAGAGACATATATCCAACATTAAATTAGGCCTCTTCTTAGCCTTAATACCATACAAGGTGTCGACGCTTTAATATATTCTCAACAATACAATAGACATTACCATATATATAATTATAAATGTTACAAAAAAAATAAAAGAATTTGCTTTCACATCCACTTATGTTCTTATAAACGTATTCATTTATACAACAAATGCACATGTGTTAATTTACATGTATATAAATAATTGACAGTTCGTACCTAGGGCGACATACTTGACTGAGCATAGGGACAATCATATATCCATGGATTAAATCTATAGCATACACATATGTGTTGATGCCGTCCAAAATTTGACGTAAAGAAAAATTTTAAAAAGAAGTCAACATCTATCCAAATAATGGTGGGATAGATCACCTAAAAAATTTAGATTCCAAGTTCGAGAGATTGATTAAGTGTGGGGAAGGTGTTAGGCACCCTACAACTTTCATAAAAACGGTTACCAAAAATATTGATCTTGAATTTTAATTTTTCAAA
>JAWDEX010000002.1:4510376-4604143 GCA_035221805.1 Trichilia hirta | reverse complement strand
CATGTCAGTCGTCGGATGACTAATTGTTTTGTGGGCATTCCAAATGCAATACCATATTCATCCCAACCGCTCTTTACCGCTACGCAATCATCTCCAGAAACTATGTAGCAGTCTTCAATTCTCGTACTCGTGCAAGAATCTAACCCAAATGGAGAAAAAAAAATCAAGTAGTTTACAAGAGATCTTGGGTAATAAAAGGTACAAACAAACAGAATGAGCAATTCTCAAATTGAAAACAGAAAGTCTGCTAATGGCTAAAGTTTTTAAAACGAACCAGGATTGATCCCATCCGTATTTGGAGATGTAACTGGAGCAATGATGGTTATCCCTTGCACCAGAATATTACTGTAAATTCATATTTAAAGTTCTATCAGCAGGACGGGAATGAAGAAAACCAATTAATCATATTATGTTAGAACATACAGTATTTATTTAACTTATTGTTATTGCCTGTAGAGTAGTACCTGCTGTAAACAGGATGAACATTCCATGATGGTGAATTTAGGAGTGTTAGATTTGAAATTTGGATACCATCGGAGAACATGATTTCAATTAGGTAAGGTCGGGTGTATTTTAGCTTTCCCTTGTGGAACTTCTGCCACCAGAATGCACCTTGCCCGTCAATCGTTCCGTTATCCCCTAATATCAAATGGGGTCCATTCCATATCAAAATCGGTTACCATAATGCGAGTGTAACACTAATAAATCACTAAATTTCCCTCGATCCAAAAGAAGTTTAATTACCTGTAACAATAACATCGGTAAGATTTGTTCCAAATATGAGACTTGTGTATCTTCCAGCGGCTGCATCCCTTCCTCGACCGTAGGATGGCAGAGGCTTGATCGCCGGCCATTCATTGATATCCTAATCCAAAGAACAGTTCTTTATAAGATACAGTATAATTAATTTATATTCCTGTTTCGGAGAAATTTGGAAAAAGAAACCTGAGAAGCAAGAATCACAGCATCTTTGTGTAGATAAAGAGTAAAGTGACTGATGATGTTAAAGCTACCAGTCAACCATTTTCCCGCAGGAACATATAACTGAGCTCCACCATCCGAAGCATACCGACTCAGTTGATTGATTGCATCATGAAATGCTTTTGTGTTCAAAGTCATTCCGTCACCCACTCCTCCGAAATCAGTAATGGAAGCACTATGTGCTCGACAGTTTAAAGCGTTGTACTCAAATGAGTTTACTATCTTTGCTTTTCTGCACTCGGCTCCTCTTAGGCTCAGGAATGCTGCCACCACAACAAATAGTGACAGTATCTTCACCTGTTCGTAAAACAAGAAAGCAAAAACAAAACACTATTTTCAGATAGATATATCATTTAGGGGGAAAAAATGAAAATGAAAAAACAGCATTCCATGATTAATTGTCAATTTGTTTCATGAAAAGATGGAGGAGAAGAGAGGAATAGAACAAAAATGGTTTTGTTAAGTATTTACTCTAGTATTGAGGGTACTTATCCACAACAACTCCATTGCCGTGACTGTGAGATTCAGAATTTGTTTAGTGGTGTTACTGAAATAAATGAGTATATATTTTATAGATGGAAGTTGTATTGTTAATATTGCCTTCACTTCTCAAACTCCCCTTTGTCGTTCTTCAAAGCCAAGGAATGGTTTTCGTACCAATTAATGCTTAAAACCAAGTCAAAAATAATTTATTAGTATTTTAACTTATATGAGAAAATAAACAAAATCATCATGTAAAACAGAGTAATTTGTTTATCTAATTATATATGATAGTTTGCTAATGGGGTCATTTGTCGCATAATTTGAAATAATGAATGTAGCGTTGATAGAATATAAATACATATAAGATAGTCCTCTAATAAGATAAAATAAAAAAATAAAAAAAAAATAATGAAATAATTGAGATTATATTTAATATTCTATTTCATTTTAATTTTAAAATCATGTAGATTTTTTTATTAATATTTAATCCTCTAATAATTCAACGGAAGGTAGATTTGTTTTTGACTAATAACCCATTATTAACCAACTACGTCAAAACAACTCAACGTTATTTGACAAAACTAATCTCTCATGTCATCGATGGGCCATAAACAATTGGAAATATGATCTCGTGAGTTTGTGAAATTTGGACGATTCCGTTTGAAAGTAGTATTGGGCCCCAACACTTTGTCCTACACTTTATTGGAGTTCCCAACTGCATATTACATCCATCTCGTGAGCAAATCTGTGCCAACCCACTTCGACTCTTCACGGGGTAGGTAAATTTGGCGGGACCCTCCATCAATTCTTTAAATATTCTCCCAAGAGGGAAAAGAAAAGGAATATTTTATATTGGAAATATTACGGATGATAAATCAAGTCCATCCAATTGTTTAAATCCTACCGTCCAAATTCATCTAATTGACGAGGTTAGATATCAGCCATGAGTAGTTTTAATTGTTGCATATTCGCTCACGAGAGGACTCTCTCTCTCTCTCTCACTTTGTTAAAGTGAAAGTGGCCTTCCCATCACATGAGTCCCATTCTTTGTTCTAATGGCATTTTGTCTCCTTCATAAAGCGAACTTTTGCGGTTAACATTACATTTATACGTTCGTCATTCTTTTAACCAATAACCAAAAAATAATAGAAACAATATAAGAATAATATTGTTATTTAATCACACTTTACAATGAACTTAAAAAAAAAAAAATTAGGAGATTGTTTTGTTTCTATGACAAATCATGATTTATTTGATTCTTTTGTAAGCAATAGTAAAAACTTAAATAAACTACAACAAGAGTTGGGTTCTGTAAACAGATTAAAAATAAGTTTTAAAATTGAGGATTTATGTGAAAATTGGTGATAGATGTGAATATTTACGATTTAAATTGTTTTGAGATAAAATTTTAAATTCATTTAAATATTGCAATTTAAATTTTAGATAATTTAATTCAATAATGTGTCATAAATTATAACTTATTCATATTACTTAAAACGATTTTAAAGTTTTGAACTTTAATTTATTTTTTACTCATTTTTAAAATGATAGACTTATTGTTTTACCATATAATATTAACAAATAATTAATAATTATTTCATTATTTAATATTAATATTAATATTATCATTCAATAATAACAAGTATACTTTATATTCATTTAAACTTATTATTTTGTCATATAATATTAACAAATAATTAATATTATTTATTATTTATTATTAATATTATCATATAATAATAACAAGTATACTTAATACTGGTTTAAATGGTATAATTCAGCAATTTGCAGTTTAAAATTAATACAAATTATAATTTAATAATTTATAAAATATCAATTTAAAAATTAATTTAAAATTTTTTTTAAATCAATTTCACAGTTTATAAAATATTAATATAGAAATCAATTTTAAAATTTTTTAAATTAATTTAATTAAATAATTTAAATTATATCGATTTCAATTTGTCTGCTCATATCCAACTCGTCTAAAATACAACAAACAGAGCATACCCGGTTTTCATGTTGATGGAATGTTGCCCACATTCCACTTCTAAAATGTTAGCATGTTGCTTAAGTATCGGGCCGAAGCCCAATTTAAGATAGCTGTCTGGCTCCATGATTTTGCTGATGTCATCATCTCGTCATTGCCTGTCCTAGCATCCACTACGCGTTACTAGGAGTAGGTATTCTATTTATTTTAAATTATTGTTACTTTATGCATACCTACTAATTTGACTTTGCCTAATCTTAATTAGGTAAATAATTGAATTCTTTCTATTTCCATATTATATTAATTTATTAAAAAATACATAATTGATTTATAAATATTGTTTGTGTAAAAGGATAATTCAATTATAATATTCTCGAAATATTGACTCTTTATGTTGTATTAGGTGTAATAGGAAAATTAATCACCCAAAATATATATGCTCAAGTAATCCCGTTTCCTGAACTCACTTCTGTTACAGGTAATCAGGATTTGGTAATGGCAAAATAACTTCGTGTACTCCAACTCTCCTTGGCATTAGTTACATATGGAGTTCAAGTCTTCTTACTATTACAAATATCGATTAAGAACGTAAGTGAGTTAAGTTATTGATTAATTATTCAAACTTAATTTGATAAATATTTAAATTTAATTAATCGAGTCAAATTCAAATAATTCTTCTAGTTAATTTCGAGTATAATAGTACTCTAATTATTAGAATTTCAAATTTAATCAAGTATTTATTATTTTATATAATTTGAAAAATAAATTTTAATTTTTTAAAATTTTATAATAATAATTTAAAAATATAAATATTTGAGTTTAGTCAAATAAAATTGGCATACATCAAATATTTTAATAAGTCGAATTTAAATATAACAATTATAAATTGGGTTGAATTCAAATGGAGTTTGGATTTTAATTCTTTGAATTAAATTAAATTTGAGTTTTAAATATAACAGATATAAATTGGGTTGAATTGAAATGGAGCTTGGATTTTAATTCTTTGAATTAAATTAAATTTGAGTAATTTACTGTATCTGAACTCGACTCGATTACAACTTCCCAAACCTCCTTAATTTTGTGGAGTTTCCATTACCAGTTTTAGATAATGAACTTTTGTCTGAAGGCGGGCGGAGGATACCGTCGCATTTTATATGACAAATCTACATTGTTGCGACAAATCTTGATCATAGTTAATGGAGACAAAAAATTTCACATTGCCCATGTGAAAATAATGTCCGTATCTTCGAATAATAAGTTTATATAACATTCGTGTTTCTATAAGAAAATACTGCAGTACCAGTAAATAGTTTCCTTCTCTTAAAAAAAAAAAAAAAAGGTTTTCTTTATAAAAGTGGGATAGATTAATCTATGAAAGTATATGCATATAGCCATTGTTTCCTAAATCAGAAATGGCCAGAGAACTTCACGTAGTAATTCTTCCATGGTCAGCTTTCGGCCACATGATACCTTTCCTTCAACTCTCCATAGCCTTGGCCAAACATGGAGTTAAAGTCTCCTTTGTATCAACTCCTAAAAACATACAAAGACTTCCTAAACCTCCTACAGAGTTATCAACACTCATCAATTTTATGGAGCTTCCATTACCAGTTTTAGACAATGAAATATTGCCTGAAGGAACTGAGGCCACGGTTGATATTCCAACCGACAAAATTCAGTATTTGAAGGTTGCCTATGATCTCCTGCAACATCCTTTCAAACAGTTTATCGCTGAGCAATCCCCGGATTGGATAATATCTGATGTTATAAGTCACTGGGCGGGAAAGATTGCCCATGAATATAACGTTCGTCTCTTACTGTTTTCAGTCTATTCTGCTTCTGCCATTTCATTTTTATGGTATCCGGATTCCTTGGTTGGTGATGGTCAAAAAAAATTCAGGCCATCAGCGAAAAGTCTGACTCGGGTCCCTGATTGGTTTGATTTTTCATCTTTGTTAGCTTATCGGATGTTCGAAGCAGTTGACATGTACGAGGGCTTCTATGGATGGAATGCGTCAGGGATAACAGATGCTCAGAGGACAGCCGACATTCTCCATTCATGTCAAGTTGTAGCTGTACGTAGTTGCCCAGAATATGAAGGTGAATACTTGAATTTAGTCCAAAAGATCAATGGAAAACCGGTTATTCCTGTGGGTTTACTCATACCAGATACCTCAAAAGGAAGAGATCAAATTACTGACGGGTCATGGAGTACGATATTCCAGTGGCTTGACGAGCAAAAGCCTCGGTCAGTTGTATTTGTAGCGTTTGGGAGTGAGTGTCAACTAACGAAAGATCAAGTTTATGAGATTGCATATGGGCTTGAGCTCTCTGAATTACCATTCTTATGGGCTCTTAGGAAACCCGAATGGGCAACCCATGATCTCGATGCTTTACCCCTGGGTTTTGAACACAGGACTCGTGGCAAAGGATTTGTATGTACAGTATGGGCACCACAGTTAGCGATTCTATCACATTTATCGATTGGAGGAGCATTGTTTCATTCTGGTTGGGGATCTGTGATAGAAACTTTGCAATTTGGGCATTCTCTAGTTGTATTGCCATTGATTATCGATCAACCTTTGAATGCAAGGGTTCTAGTTGAGAAGGGTCTTGCCGTTGAAGTAGAAAGAAACGAAGATGGGTCTTTTACCAGGAATCAAATAGCAAAAGCACTGACACTGGCTATGGTGTCTGACGAAGGAGAGCATCTAAGGAAGAAAGCCAGAGAAACAGGGGTGATTTTCAAGGATCAGAAGCTGCAAGAAAATTACTTTGGGAAATTTGTTGAGTACCTTAAAATTAATATGGTCAGAAAACAAAGTTAGCTTCTAATCTTGATCAACAGATGAGATGCACAGCTGATGCTTTCCGTAAGGATGAATTGTTTTTAAGATTGCATTGTAGACTAAATGTTTTAAATAATTAAAATGACAATCGTTGACGAAAATCCTCGCGTCTTTTGCGGTGTTTTTAATTTTTAACTTTAACCCTGCTTTTATAGGCTTCGCCTGAGATGACTTTGATCAAATTTTTGAAGTTATTATCATATTAAGAATCCAATGTTATATATTCTTCTACAAAGTTATGGACTAGCAAGCAGTCAAAAATGATTAAGCAGTGAATCAGCATCTAATCATCAAAGTCAAAGTCAGACTTGAAGTGTAGAATTGGTTGGTCTGTCATCTTGTGTACATAATGGTAATTAGCTAGTTAGAGCTGTAAATAGTAACTCTATGAAACACATAGATTAACAAAGTGCAAAAATTTTTTCATTTCTGTTTATAATGATTGTAACTCCAAAATTTAATATCCTATAAAAATTAAAAAAAAAAAAAAATTTAATCAAATATCAAACAAAGAAAAATGGCAAAAGAAAATCATCTATTGATGTTTTTTTGGTCCGCCTTTGACCATATTACATTGATGTAAATTAAAATTAGAGTTTTCGTATTTTAAAGAATTTTTTATTTACTAATTTAAATTATAGTATTTGGTATGTTATTAAAGTCTAAGATTTTTATTCAAGTAAGAATTTGTTCTCCTTATTTGAGTTGAGTTAAGTTTAATTATAATAAGTAATAATAATATTATTTTAATCATATTTTCATTAGTAAAAATTGATATATTTTTGTGAAAAATTATGAAACTTCAGTTTCGATTTATTTTTCACCTTTAGTTTGTATTAAATCAGGTAAAATCCCGAATCCAAAGCTAAGATAGTTAAGGTATGGAACAATGAACATAGAAACAACAGCTCTGTTAACGAAGATCAGAGAGTGAGGTTGTGGTGCTACAAACATCGTTCTCTACCCTGTAACTCTGAGACGGGTTTCAAATTTATTTACAAGGGACCTTAGCAAGAGGATTGGAGAAACTGATGGTGGATAATCTGTACATCCTATCAATCAAGTTAATTTTGTTTTTTAATAAATTACAGGACGAATTTACAAATTTTTTTTAAGTGGAACAGACTGAATTGTCTTATGATTTCTTATTTAGATAAGAATTTGTTCTTCTTATTTGAATTAACTTCGAGTAATAGATTTGTTTTATTATAAATAGATAATTATATCATTGTTTTAATCATATTTCCTGTTTCAATTCATCTTTCACATTTTCGCTACACATCTGTCTGTTGCATTAGCCAAAACTGGAGTATACGGTCTCCTATATATCAACTCCAAAAAACAGCCAAAAAATTCCTAAAATTCCACTAAATTTGTCAGCCCTGATTAAATTTTTTGAAACTGATGGATCATGAATTAAGATTTTAGAATTGCTTGATGAATAAAAGCCACATTCAGTTTTATTTATAGATTTTGGCAGGGAATATAATTAAAGTAAACAAAGAACAAGTTTACGAGATAGTTTATAGATAGAGCTATACAATATTCAAATTTTGTGTGGGCATTCAGGAAATCCAATTGAGCGACTGATAATTTTGACGTTCTGCTTCCTGGTTTTATTGATCAAATGCATGAAAAAGGATGGATTTCCATTGGTTAGACACTACAGATTGAAAAATTATCCCATCCCATCAATTGGGGGATCAATATTTCACTCAGGTTTGAAACACCAATTTGGTCATTGTCTTGTATTGCCATTTATCATTGACCAACCTTTGAACGCAAGACTAATGGTAGAGAAGGGTTAATTGGGATGTGGAAATACACAGAAAAGATTATTGATAGTTTAGCTAGATCGTCTAGCTAAACTATCCATAATCTTTTCTCTGTATTTCCACATCCCAATTAACCCTTCTCTACTAGCTAGCTAAGAACTTAGAAAACGTGCAAGACAAGTTGACACAGTATTTGGGGATAAGAAGTTGCATCAGGAGGATTATGCGAGTGACTTTGTTGGAGTATTTGAGAAAACTGTCACTAATTAAAACTAAATTCAATTGGATAATGGATTGCCTTTTTCATTAATATATAAAATAGGGATTTCTTTTGGTTATTTTAAAACCAACAAAACTAGTTGTATTGTCATCAAATGACCAAATTAAATTATAGCGAATTAATTCAAAGATTGACAAATTGACGCACAACAAGAATCCTAGAAGATATATATGATCTTTCCATCTTATCGTCAAGCTGTAAACTTGAACCATCATCTGTTAAAAAGAGGGAGTAACTTATCGTTTCAATTCTCAGTTTTACCTTTCGTTCAATTCAGATTTTGCAATGCAATTAAGATATAATAATAATAATAATAATTATTATTATTATTATTATTATTACTATAAAATAGATACTATATGTTTAACATACCATCTAGGGTTATTTTCAGTATTTTATGGAAATATTTATTTTCGTAAATTAATTGTTCTTAAATGTTAATAGAGAATCTAACAGATAATAAGTTTGCCATTCTTTTCTGGAGGGACTATTAAAAGAAATAAAATTTCGGTTTATTGGACAACACTGCCGAGGATTTGGGTTGATAGGTTCCATCATCAATCCTGTTTATTTTATTAAATACAATTTTATTATTATGATGATGGGGTGTGTGTATATATATATATATATATATATATGTTTTTGACAAATAGGAAAATCAAATCAAAAAGAATTCATATCCCTTTCTGCGGGTAGCCTTTGCTCCGTTTTTGTCAACATCCGGTCCCTGGTTTTCAAAATTCAGATAAAAATGAGTCAGTTTCAATGCTGATCAATATTTGATACCTCTGATTTTTAATTTCTTCTGGCCTTTCCTTCTTTAATTTTCTACACTCAAGTAATCATGAAATGCACCCAAAAAGATTTAGATCATCTTTCGAAGGAGCACTTGCTGAAAAACTCTATTGTGAATCCATGGACTCTCCCCAAAACGATGATCTTTTTCATCATGTTAATTTCTCTTCCTTATATCTTCTACACTTTAATGTTACTCTATTCCTCAAATTCAGCTCACAAAGAACATTTTCTTCACAATGCTTTTCATCGAGCTCAACACAATCAATATAACGCAGTACCACTTTTGAAAAAAACTGCAACAATCCCAGAAAAAACAAGCCTAAAACACATCGTTTTTGGCATTGGAGCCTCGGCTTCCACATGGAAACATCGTAAAAACTATGCCAAAATCTGGTGGAGAAGGAAGGAAATGCGAGGATATGTCTGGTTAGATAAGCCCGTCCAAAACACCAGCGATGATATTTATTTACCTCCATTAAAGATTTCGAGCAACACATCAAAGTTCCAATACAAACATCCTATTGGAACCCGAGATGCCATACGAATAGCAAGAATCTTATCGGAAAGTTTCAGGCTTGGTTTGAAGGATGTACGGTGGTTCGTGATGGGAGATGATGATACAGTTTTTATTCCGGATAATTTGGTTACGGTTTTGTCCAAGCATGATCATAACCAGTTTTATTATATTGGTTATCCTTCCGAGAGTCATTTGCAGAATTTGAATTTTTGTAATGGGATGGCATTTGGAGGCGGCGGATTCGCCATAAGTTATGCATTAGCAAAAGCTTTGGAGAAAATGCAAGATGATTGTTTGCATAAATATCCAAATTTATACGGCTCCGATGAAAGGGTTCACGCTTGCCTCACAGAGCTTGGTGTTCCTCTCACAAAAGAACCAGGATTTCACCAAGTTAGTTTCTTTTTTCTTCTTCTGTTTGTATTGCTGTTTGGTTTCTGGGAAAATAACTATCAATTCATTTTACCACAAGATACATCTGTTTTGATTGTTTGTAGTTTGTTTAGTTCCTTTTTTCACTTATTAATTATCACTATCCTTGCATAAATGATCTATAACTCTAAATACTTTTCCTTTCATGTTATAAGGAAGTAATTGAATTATTCATGTCATTTTCTATAATTATTTTCTTAAGTGTCATATATGATAAAATTTAATAGGGATTAACCGTGAAAACAAGCTTTCACGTTAAATATTCATTTTAAACTTCCTCTGTTTAAAATCTAAAGAGATTAATTTTTTTTTTGTAATTTGTGAAAAGATAACCACAGTTATGTTTTTTTTTTTTGTTTTTTTTTTTCGGCTTTATTAATTCTCACGGCATTCCCATAAAACAGGAACCATATCGATGCCAACATAAGTGGCGCGCGCGCGCACATATATAATACTTTGCTTTTGCGCATTTAAGTAAATAAAAAGAAAAATGGAATCTAATATAATATTCCTAATTTTTATGTGTATATAATTAATTACTAAGGCGTGGTGTTGATTTTGAGCAGTTTGATTTATATGGCAACCTGTTCGGTCTCCTTGCGGCTCACCCGATCGCCCCACTCTTATCTCTGCATCACTTAGATGTGATCGAACCCATATTCCCAAACATGGACCGTGTGAAAGCGGTGGAACGCCTTTTGGTTCCAATGAAGATCGACTCCGCTGCACTCATTCAACAATCCATTTGTTACGACCGAACCAGGAGCTGGACCATTTCCGTAGCCTGGGGTTACTCCATACAAATATACCGAGGAATCATTCGAGCCAAAGAAATGGGAGTCCCCTCAAGAACATTTATCGATTGGAATTTTGGAGATGAAGAAGTTTACTTCTCATTAAACTCTCGCCCTATTAGCAATGATAACTGCCAGAAACCATTTCTCTATTATCTCTCCAACGCATTGTACAATGTCAATCTGAATCAAACGGCTAGTGAGTACGTTCAATATCGGGTACCAAGCCGGGATTGCTGGTGGAAAATTTCGGATCCTTCTCGAATTGCTAGGATTGAGGTTTACAAGAAACGAGACCCACTTATATGGGACAAGGTAATTAGAAAATCTCCATTACATTCTTTTTTTTTCATTTTGTTTTATGTAATTAAGCTAATAAATATATTCTGTTTTTGTTTTGTCCAGGCTCCAAGAAGAAATTGTTGCAGAGTTTTGCCAACGAAGAAGAAAGGGACTATGGTAATTGATATAGGCGTATGCAGAGAAGATGAGATTATTGGATTGTGATAGTCATATGAGTTTAGTTTCATTTCATTTTCTTAAAGTCTATTTATCCAAATGGACGTCGGATGGATTGTTTAGACAATTATCTTTTAATTTTCACGGAAACAAAGCAGAAAGATGGAATCATTTTTGCAGGACTGGGATAAAATTTTCAGTTGACTGTTTTGAGAAGGATCAAGGCCCTGATGGTTCGGTTTTCAATATTCATTTTTATTGTTTGAAAACGGAGAGAATATTGGTTCGGTTTCCGTTAGTGTTTTTCAAAATTTATGCAAAAAATTAAAAATATATATTTTTTAGTTAAAAAATAGCTTTTAATTCTTAAAAATAATATCGAAACTATTGTTTGGAGTTTATTACTAATATAATTAATTATTAAATATTAGAATTGTATAAAAGTTAAATAAAGGATGAATTAATATAGTATTTTATTTTATTTTTGTATATTAAAAAATTATTAAAATTAAGATTTTTTGAAATTCAAAATATTAATTATGTATAATATTAAAATATAAAATTATTAAAATGTTATTTGTTATAAAACATGTTTTCATTTTTGCAATTTATAAAAACAATTATTAAAAAACTATTATCGGAAGTTTCCCTTGCCAGGGAAATTACCTCAAAACTTTGGGTCATGTTAAAATTGATCGCTTGACGCACAAAGCAAAACGCACAGTTTCGCATTGCAATGTTTTGAGGCGTTATACAGTATTCAGTAGTAGGAGATCCGAACCCATACGTTATTGCGCACCATCACGCAAGTTACATAAAATAACCCAGTTGTAAGTCAACGCGTACCAGCTGTCCGAACGCGTACACTTGAACTCAGTCGTTTAACGAGAAGACGACTCAGTAATACACCTACAACTCAGTAATTCACCAACCACTGAATTCCTGGCTATTGTTTCAGTTTTCGATGGAGACTCTACGTACAAACCAGAATTTCTTTATCATATTACTCTTTCTATCATCTCTCTTTGTCTCTTCTCTCTGTTTTTCGCCCATCGATAATTACCTCATTGACTGCGGCTCCTCCGCGGACGCAACCGTAGACAATCGACAGTTCATTTCTGACTCCTCACGCGCCAACGCACATCTGTTGACCTGCCCAAGTCGGTCGAAGTCAATCCAACTCAGTGACCAAAGCCCTAGGTTACCTCAAATTTACCTATCGGCTCAGATTTTCGAGAGACCATCCAAATATGTTTTCAAGATCAGAGAACGGGGAACCTATATGGTACGCCTACATTTTTATCAATTAAATTCTTCGAAATTTGTTTCTGATGATCCTCAATTTCACGTTTTGGTTAATGGATATGTCGTTTTGAGCAACTTTAGTGGTGGTAACAACATGTTGAGTACCAGCGTTAAAGAGTATCTGATCTGGGTTGAAACTGAAAAGCTTGTAATTACATTTATACCTGCTCAAAAGTCGAAATTTGCGTTTGTTAATGCCATTGAAGTGATATCTGCACCAAAACATTTGATTTTGGATGCTGCCCAGTTTGTAAACGGAGATAAAATTGAAAACTTTTATGGTTTAACAAAACAAGCGCTCGCAATTATGTATAGGGTAAATGTGGGCGGTCTTAAAGTAACACCATTTAATGATACTTTATGGAGGACTTGGTTACCTGACGATGAATTCTTGAAATCTAGCGATGGGTCAAGAAGGGTGTATTCTAATGGTAGGATCAGGTATCAAAGTGGCGGGGCAAGTCGTGAAATCGGTCCAGATAATGTATATAATACTGCTCGAGTGATTGCTAGCTCAAATGCTTCAATTCCTAATTTGAATATGACCTGGGATTTTCCTGTGATGTTGGGTTACAAGTATCTTGTTAGGTTGCATTTTTGTGATATTGCCAGTATATCACTGGGCTTGCTATTTTTCAATGTTTATGTTAATGGGAACTTAGCATATAAGGATTTGGATCTCTCAGTTCTTGCTGGTTATTCATTAGCTTCACCATTTTATGCGGATTTTGTGGTTGATGTTGATCCTTCAGGGATTTTGAGTGTCAGTGTTGGGCCTTCAAATAAGAGCATGGCGTATGCTGTTGATGGTATTTTGAATGCAGTAGAAATCATGAGGATGAATAAGTCATTGGGTGTTCTGGACGGAGAGATTTGTTCAGGATTGGTCTTGAAGAGTTGGTCAAGAGGAAATATTGGTGTTTTGGTTCCTTTGATAGCTGCCGTGTGTCTGCTGCTAAGCTTATCTATGCTTATGCATAGGAGAGTGAGGAATTCTGTGGCATGGTCTAAATTACCTGTGGATATGCCAGAAATTCACTTAAAGCATGGGAACCGATAAATGCCAGTTAGATTGTGATGCTTAGTTAGGGGGGTTTGTAATATGACGAGTTTCATTTAATACTTTGTTTTTCAAAAGTTAATGTAATTTGAAGTTTGTAAGGAACTGCTTGCACTTGTAAAGTGCTGCTCTGTTAATTTGTGTCTAAGTCGTATAATTTTTTAATTGGAAAATAATATATATAAATATATATATTGCAGTGAATAATTTGTGGTGATCTCTTTGTGATGGGAAATGTTTTTGAAATGTTATTTTCTTCAAATTGTATTATGTATCTATGCAAATTTTATATTCAACTGCAAGGCATATTTCTTGCTTATTTGTATAAATATTTAATCCTGCGGCTCAAACCATGCTAAAGTTAAGGTATATCCCATATATAAATTTAGTCATTAATAGGAAATATAGGTTTAGACATGTTCAATATTTTCTTCATCCTTGTTGTTATGGTACAGTATTTCAAAAACAGTTCTTTAAGTTTGTGGTAAATATGACGTTTGAATTTAGTTTTACCGCATCCATGGAATCCTGAAAATCTATCAGCTACTGCATCAACAGGAGCTTCAAATTTTTACAGACAAGTTTATGAAATTGCGTAAACTTAAATAATGAAGATATGCATAATGGATTGTTGGCTGGCTGTAAACTCAAATAATGAAGATATGCATGATGCACGCTTGTGTGTGTATATATATATATATACCAACAGATTTTTTTATTTTTTATTTTTAAATTCTTTTATGTCATTTGCTGTTATCAAAAGGGGCTTCTAACAATTAAGAATGTTATTTTATTTCTATTAGAAGAAACTTAAATTTTAAGCTTTTGAAATAGAGTTTTTATTTTTTTTATTTTTTAAAAGGTTATATTGTCTAAAATTTTATCCTATTTTTTTAATATAATTTTCAAAAAGTTTTTTGTCAAAGTAATTACATAATTTTATTAAAAATTATTGATGACAATCAAATAACTAATATATATATATATTGTTAAAAACACTAATTTAAAATATTCTACATAAAAAAAGTCAATCAAACGAACTCTTAAAATATATTTAGTATTTAGGTAATATAGTTTTTTTTATTGCACAGCTGGTATGATAATGAGATAAAAATTAAATATTAAAAATATAAATAAGTCCTAAAATATTGATATTAATAAATATTTTTTATTATAATTATAAAAGTTAATTATATCAAATACTTTCTTAAAAAAGTGAAATACATAAAACTACAATCAATCGAGTAATAAAAACAAACCCACCCTGCATTGTGGAAAATAGGTAATCTACTATATATAAATAAACACACTTTAGATATACCAAAAAAAAATCAGGAATCTCTAGATTTGTATTGCTAAATATGACACTTGTTGTCATTTACTGATGCTAAAAGGATTCATCTCGTACTAATTAGTAATTTTCATATACTAGTTAGTGCAGTTTCAAAATCTCTAATATATGATATTCAAATCTTTTATAAGATAAAAATTAATTTACTATAATAGTATTTATTATTAGTTATTTTATTTTATTGATTAATATTATATTAAGTGAGTTTGTCAGCAATGAGTTATTCAAAGAACTTGTACGCCATCATAATATTTACTTCACTTTCAAGTAATTTCGAAAAACATACGAAAAGTTATAATACCGAGAATAATTAGGTCACATCATGGTCGTCCGATTTAAAATAAAAGTCTGAACTGTCTCATACATCAGCCACCTGGCACACGAATGACACGCAGCCAACACGCGACCACACAATAAAGTTACACGCAAACACGAACAAAATGTTTTTACCGTCGATCCAACCTGAATTATGACGGGAAACACAAAATTACAGTGAAAAGCAGCAGCCAAATGGAGCTACCCATTTCGAAGGCCAAAGCATTATTCCCCCAAAACCCTTGCCTTCCCTCTGCAATTGAAATAATCCAGTAGGGGCAAAATTGTCTGTTCATATAGCAATCACAGTATCCACGTCATTAATCGTGGCATGAATCTTGCGATTGAGAGAGGTAAAGGCATCCACGTGTCCTATGACCCCGCGTTGTTGACACGAATTATAAATTGTTCATACATCATAGCCCACGTACGCAATTGTAAACTAAAACAAAGAAAGAAACCGATTTAGATTTACTGCATCCCATGGACGTGATTCATGCAGCTTTTTGCCATCTACACAATCCCAAAGTCTACCTTTTTTCTTATGCATTAAATAATTATGCACACATTCTCTCCCATATATAGGGTTATTCCTGTTACATTCTCCACAAAGATTCTCCCATTTAACTATCAACGCTTTTTCTGTGCGTTATACTGAGATCGACGCAGAGAGAAGAGAGAAATGGATTCATCAGCTCATACTGCAAAAATAGTTCACACAGTCATAAAGCTGCTGTTAATGGTGGTTTATTTGGGCATTCTTATGATATGGATCATGGCGCCAACCAACACATACAGGCAAAAATGGTTGCCTCATTTGAAAGACAAGTTTAACTTCACTACATATTTCGGTGCACAAGGTTGGTTTACGTATATTAATATACATAAAGAGAGAGTTCAACAAATCTCTCACAGTTTGCAATTGATTCATGATTTTTTTCGGATTAAGTTTTATTGTATGCGTGTAACCGCAGGTACAACGCTTTTGATTTACACATTTCCCTTTATCTTCATTGCGGTTGCGGGATGTGTTTACCTCCATCTTGGAAAGACATCAAATAACAATAAACTGGAAAGGTATGTGTAAATCCATTTTGGTCCTGTTCTCGATCAAAAGATCAATATCACACCGTTCTAGACTAACGATTGATTCCATATTAATTTGTTTGGCGTTATGGAATTTCAATCAACAGCAACGGCAAGAAAGATCAGCTAGCGTTACGGAAAAGACCGATGCTAGTGAAAGGCCCCTTAGGGATTGTCTCTAGCATAGAGTTAACCTTCTTTATGATGTTCATTGCACTGCTTATTTGGTCTCTATCGACTTACCTTCATAATAGCATTGCTATGATCACCCCACAATCGGCCGCTGAGGAAGGAGAGAAAGTGTAAGAACCAAGTAATCACCAACATGGACCATTAATTGATTTATGTAGTTTGAGATAATTAACCATGATAATTATGGATATTTTTTTCAGATGGGAAGCTAAGTTAGTGAGTACAGGACTAAGTTTGGGTGTTACTGGAAACATCTGTCTTACACTCCTATTCTTCCCCGTAGCGCGAGGCTCATCGGTGCTACCACTTTTCGGGTTAACCTCTGAGTCTAGCATCAAGTATCATATATGGCTGGGGCACATGGTCATGACACTCTTAACATCTCATGGCGTTTGTTTCATCATCAGTTTTGTTGCTTCAAATATTTCTGAGGTAATATACTATAGAAGTTAGTTTATTTGCTTTCTTTTCTTTTTATAGTTTTACATTTTTGTGAGATAGTTTTCCATTTCTGATAGTAATTTCTAGTAAACGACTTTCATTCCAAATTCATACTGATAAGAAAGCAGAAACAAAAAGGAAAATTTTCGAATGCTGCATTAAGAGGTGGCCCGCCTTGATAAGGCTCGGTATGAAAATACTTCCGTTAAAAAGAGTAGCACTTTGTTTCTCGTAGTAAATTTGAAATAAGAAGATTGGAGGTTAAGAGACGCCTCTTTCGGATAATTAACAAACAGCCTGACGTGAAAATATTCGTAACAAATGGTACGTACTGATGATCAATTAATAAAAATTGGACTGTACCGGACTGTTTAGATGGTCAACTTATATAAAGATGAAAGGGAAACGTTTATGGATACGTGGCAGTCTCTCCTTAGAAACTTTTGTTTATGTTACTTCTAACTGGATGTTTTGTTCACGTGGTTGGAGTCGTGGCATTTTCCTACGTTTTCTTTTCAAAAGCTCTATTACATTTACATGCATCATCACTAGGCGGGCTAGGAGTTGAGAGACTGTGTCGACACGTGTATGGTGAACGACCCCCTCCATTTTGTAATGAAATGGGCATTACTCCATTATCATTGATCGAATCACAGATCATGTGATTATCTTGTTTTAAGGCCCGTACATCACTTTTGTAGTGTGCTAACTGCACCACCTAAGAAAATGTCACTCCAGTTGGCCCAAAGTTAAAAACACAAGGAATGCTACCCCAGCTAATGCGATTCTTTAGAAAGCAGAAACCATATTATCTTGAGATAATCAAAACATGCTTCTAATTTATTTTTTGGAATTTTTTAAATATTTTTATTCTGTAATTACTGTTAAAAATTCAAGAGCCTCGTATCAGTGGAAAAAATGGGCTGTTTAAGTTTAACCTCCATACTAGGGCATTGAAAGATTATGTTGTTGATTGAACGCAGATTATAAATTGGCCTCAAATCGGTATATCCAACCTCGCCGGAGAGCTGTCTTTGCTGTGTGGTTTATCCATATGGACAACCACCTTCACACCCATACGCCGAAAATTTTTTGAGCTCTTCTTTTATACCCATTACCTTTACATACCGTTCGTAGTGTTTTTCGTATTCCATGTTGGTGTCTCTTACGCCTGCATTATGCTTCCTGGTTTCTATCTCTTCCTGGTCGATCGTTTCCTAAGATTCTTACAATCACGACAAAGAGTTCGTCTACTTTCAGCCCGTCTCTTACCGTGCGAAACTGTGGAGCTCAACTTCTCCAAAGCGCCAGGTAAATTTAAAAT
The DNA here is from genome assembly GCA_035221805.1 of Trichilia hirta. Classification (NCBI taxonomy): domain Eukaryota; kingdom Viridiplantae; phylum Streptophyta; class Magnoliopsida; order Sapindales; family Meliaceae; genus Trichilia; species Trichilia hirta. The sequence continues at coordinate 4,585,711 of JAWDEX010000002.1, read as the reverse complement.
ATTATATTGTAGTTCTCCCTCTGATTATGATTTCTAAGCTTTTCATAATATGTTTGTTTTGACTAGGTTTAAGGTATAATCCGACGAGCATTATGTTCATTAATGTGCCTAGCATTTCCAAGCTGCAGTGGCATCCTTTTACTATTACTTCCAATAGTAATTTGGAACCAGAGAAAGTAAGTGTGGTGATTAAAGGTGACGGAAGTTGGTCCAAGGAGCTTTATCAGTTACTTTCATCACCTTCTTCGGTTGATCGACTTGAGGTCTCTGTTGAGGGACCTTATGGACCTACTTCAACTCATTTTCTCAGGTTAGCATTACAAAATTAATACATATACTTTACTATTTTGGAAGCATACTTTAATGAATTGTTCATAACATTGAGTGGCGATTTTTTTGCAGGTATGACACACTGGTGATGGTCAGTGGAGGCAGTGGCATTACTCCATTTATATCTATAATCCGAGAGCTCATATTTGCAAGCACGGTTAACAAATCCGAGACTCCGCACGTAAGCCTAATTTGTTCCTTCAGAAACTCTTCGGAACTCACCATGTTAGATCTCTTACTTCCAATAATTGGCACCCCATCTGAACTTTCCGATTTTAAGATACAAATCGAGGCTTATGTAACAAGAGAGAAACAACCCACAATAGAAAACTCGAAACTCCTTCGAGCAATATGGTTCAAGCCCCATGCAGCAGATGCCCCCATTTCTTCCATTTTAGGTCCCAACAGCTGGCTATGGCTTGGGGCAATCATTTCATCATCCTTTATCATTTTCCTCGTATTAATTGGGATTATTGGCAGATATTACATTTATCCTATCGATCACAACAGCAATCAAATCTTCTCTTATCCTTTAAGAGCTTTCTTGTTTATGTTAGTGATATGTGTCTCCATAGCCGTAACAGCCAGTGCATCTGTGCTTCGGAACAAGAAACAAAATGCCATGGAAGCAACGCAGATACAAAACATGGAAGGACCAACGTCTGCTGCTGGATCTCCAGACACTTGGTTTTATAATGCTGATAGAGAATTGGAAAGTCTCCCACATCAATCTCTCGTTCAAGCTACAAATGTGCACTATGGAGAAAGACCAGATATGAAGAGTAAGCTTATTGCTTGTTGCCATGATAAAACACGGATAGATAACTTAAAACGGCTTATAGGTCTCTTGGTTACCTCCCAAATAACAATTTGCTTTTTGCTTTTCTTTTATGGTGGGTGCAGGAATGCTATTTGAGTGCAAAGGATCAAGTGTTGGAGTTCTGGTTTGTGGCCCAAAGAAAATGAGACACGAAGTTGCAAAAATATGTTCTTCTGGTTTGGCTGATAATTTGCATTTTGAATCGATCAGCTTTAGCTGGTGATTTGCTATTCTCCACAACAAAGAAGCCTAGTATAATTTTAGTGGCATTTGGAGTGTGCAACATAAATATCTAAGTAACAAATATAGTTTAATATGTTTTTTTTTCCTTTTGCTTGAATGTACACAACGGCGGTGGTCAAGGAGAATAAAACTGTAATTTGGGATGGGTTTAAATATACATCTCCTCTGTCGTTTGTGGTTAGTCGGTGCTTACAACTAATATTGTAATGTTTTGTAACTATGATAAAAATATTATATTTAAAATAAACTCAATTTGATATTGTAGTTTAATGGTTTTCTAGTCTCAACTGTTGTTTATAAAAATATTCATAGAAGAAGTAGCAGCTGCAGAGTCGGCCTTCACTTGATAACACCACACAGAAGGGATGGTTATATATAGTACAGATGTACGCTTAAGAATATTGTTAGTAAGAGAGGCGATGATAGGAGAGTTGGTAATGGAAGGAGCTACACGTTTGGTAATTTCGGCCCGGCCAGGAGAAAAGATCCCATGAGGCGGTCAATTTCATGCATATTGTCTGCACGCCTGGTAAGAGATACCATATTACCGATAAAATGATCTGAGATCTTACCATCAATCATTTAACTTGAAAAATGTAATCTTTTTTTATAAGGTCGGTTGATTGAGATAAAATTGTATCCTTTAGTAGCCGTAGCTTTTAATGTATACGGGTCTTTGACAAGACTACGAACGGCAATACCCAGACTGAAAGTCTTGTCCCACTAATACTGGTTGTCTGCCCTGACTATTAGCTCTTATTCAAAACAAGCAAATCACTAGAAAGCCCTTTTAAAGGCCTACTTGATTAGTCCAAAAGGCTCGTTCGAAAACTGTGATGCGGACTGGCCGCCGAAATAAGAAATAAAAGATTTAAACGAGACCAAAATTTTCTCATAATAAAAAGACGAATTTATCTCAAATAACTTAACACCCCTCAACCTTGTTCGGTAATTCTCATGTTATGGTTCACAATTCTCCCAGAAACATTCATATTCTCCTCGTCTGGCTCTGGCTCCATAAAACAAACTCTAATTTTGCAAGAATCCCACCACCAAACTGCTGCTGATTTTCAGTTCCACATAAAACGTCCTATCCTCCACAAACTCAGAATTGGTCAAACAGACCAAATAATCTGTTCGAATTTTGAAACCAAAGGTTATGACATGTTGAAATCTACTCAAGTTCATGAACTAATTTTATTTTGGAATAATTGTTTTCATCTATATTTATACAAACAAAATAACTATTATACATAATCTCTAAAGAAGGAAAAATTAGAAAGACGAGAAGGGGAAAAAACTCTGAAATATTTCACTGTGTATGGCTGTAGGCCTTCTTATCTACAGGAATAATTCTGTGTCTATTATAACAAAAGTGCGTTCTAGGATATTTTTCCCATGACTAGGTTTCCAGGTTACCGTCTTCACTCGATTGAATAATTCATCGCAAGGGGGACTTGAAAGCTATTCATCTGAGAAGGGAATATGCCATCACAAAAATTATTTTGATTAGTCACAATGACTTGTCAAACGACATCAGAAAACTATCCTCAACTCCTGTCTGAATCCGCGGCAGTTGAAAGTTTCTCTTCCAAGGCTTCAAGTAGATCGTGGTATTCAGCAAACACCGGGTGAGACTGAAAAAAGTAAATCAAGAATGTGGTAAATTTTTCATCAGAAAACTGTCAATCTTATTGCTATCTTAAGCAATGCATTAAGAGATGTACCTGTAAAGTCATGGCATATGCTTGCCATAACCGCATATCAAGCCGGAAAAGATCAAAAAGAACCTGCATAGCAATGAGAAAAATCATGGTATGCAACCCTAGTTTTTAAAGTTGGAAAAATAAAATAAGTTACAGCTCCTTATATTTCTATAAGGTTGCAATGTAAAACGGGTAAAGCAAAAGCAATAGGGCCAGCATATAAGTAAATTAACCATGGTAAATACCAATTGTGTCAAATAAAGTAAATTATACCTCAGCTCGTCTCAAAAGAGTGGCAAGAACAACTATCCACTCTTTAAATTTGACAGAGCACATATGAGCCAGGAGGAATTCTGCATCCAACCGACTCTGCAGCGTACCCATTTGAAGCTGGAAACACACAGTAAGATGATTTAGGCAGCCAAGAAATATCAAGACAAACATACATATATCTACTATTTCTTCATACTACAATATCTAGATTCAAAAATTGTTCTTGGCATATTAATAATATACTTCGAAGATTTTAAATTTTGAATTAGTCATTTCAAGTCGTATTAGAATTTTCAAGTTAGGGTTTCAACTATTGTGTTAGAGTTACAAGACAAAAATTCAATTTTTTGTGTTAGAGAATTTTCAGCTTTAGTAAAGAGGTTTCAAGGTTATTTTTCTGGTCACAATGCTACGTTGGAGTAACATTGCGGAGTTCTTTTCTGCAAGATTCCAAAAGACGGTAATCTCAATCATCTCATTAAAGTCTAGCTGGTCATATTTAAAAGAAAATTAATGTGATATTAAACGATTCTGCACAAATCCAGTTAAGCGTAATGGTAATAAATTAGAAAATATGTCTGGACAGGCTTCAACTAGTTGCCTTACTTTTCAGAACATTTTGCCACTAACTATTGATACTCTATCAGTTTCAATTGAAAAGGAAAAATAATGATGTGCGGTAAGCTGCACAACTTGTATAGGGGAGACAGGAAAGAGTGAAGACGTATGACGCAAACTGCAACTGAAAAGGTGAAGCACTCAAAACACTGACAGATGTTGGTACCTTTCGACCAATTAGTTCAAAGCCTGAAGCAAAATTCTCCAAGTGAGCACAGACACGCCCTTCACGTTGTAAGAATTCCTGTAGTAAATGTTAGCAAAGTCCTAAGATCCCCATGATATCCCACATCACAACCTCAATGAAAATTGTAAACATCTCTCACCACTAAATCAAACTGAGTGCCTTTTACAAATGCAACAAGCTTGGAGAGTTCTTTTCCTGACATCAAGTAGCTAGCATGACTTTCTAAGATGTTCTTAACAGAAGCAACATTAGGACTCTGCTCCTTGAACGAGGTACTGCCCAAAAGAAAGGTTTTGGGAAAATATCATTACAAATGTCAGAATGCAGGGTTCAGACCCGAACAAAACAGCTAATAGGAAAGCATATTAACCTTTTATCCAAAGATGGCCTCCTATAACTAGAAGGAAAAAGAAAATAGCCCAAGAATCTGGGAGATAGTTTTTCTGAATCACTTGATGTTTGTTCATATTCCCTTCCAGACCTCAGTAAGAATCTCACCTGAAAATAAAATTAGGAAAGAAAAAGTTATCCCCATGTAATACTTAGGTATCATTTTAAAAAAGAAAATCTATTATCAGGTCAAAACAGATACCAGCTCCCCAGCAAGTTCATATAAACATTCATCAAGTGTTGCCTGCATAGTGTTAACAATCCTTGTGAGCAACAAATCATAAAAGAAATAATAAACAATGATTAAAAAAAAAAAAAAAAAAAGAGGCTTAAGACCCACAAGAACATGTCTACCTGTAACAAACGTAAGGCACTGTATTGACTGACTGCAGGACCTTCAAGTTTAGCAATCACCTGCAATATTCATAAAAGCTATGTGAAAACAAACTACATTAGAGCCAATTGGCTAGCTTGGAAACATTTATAGAATTTGCATCACACCAATGCTTAATTCAAAGGATGAATGTAGCTCCAATTTCCTACTTATTCTTCATGACCTTGTAAGTTGTAACGTACTTTATTTCCCCCAATGTTAAAAGTGAATTCATCAGATACAGAAACCAGACTGATTTCAAGATTTTCAATTAAGGATACATTATTATGTCAAATAACACTTTTCAACAGTCCAATTCAGATGGTAGAAATTAAAAAAAAATGCCTTTTTATATAATTAATAGAACCATGGAATTCCTATGCTCAGGAGGTCCGAAATATGTGAACAAACAGATTATAATTCTTCCTTGGCAAAGAGAGAGTGTAAATCTTACAAGAATATAGCAAGCTGCAGTTCGGTACCATCTCCGTTGGAAGCATTCCTCAAACAACCTATTAATAAAAGTAAGAAAAATTTTAGTCATTTTTTCTTTGAAAAGCAGAATTGTAGCAGATACACCGACATGCAATATAGATCCCATTTTAAGAACCAGTTTCTTGGTGTGGCACAAACCATGAACTAAACAAGCATGAGCCTCAAGGCCTAATGAACAAGACAGGCTGTATTTCAAATATTAGTGCACAATTGAATAGCTGTCATTTGTGCCAGTTACATGCTAAGTATGCAGATTTATGCCACCATTCTGACATTGGGAGAAAACCAAAACTAAGTAGATAAAAAAATTAAAAGTGAAAATATTTACTCCGTTGATCTTCCAGCAGCAGAGAACAAGTCAGCCCAATGTCGACCATCAGTTTTTCTTGCAACACTCACAACCACATTAAGATATTCGGGAAAATTTCTGATCAAATGACAAGTCTTCTCCAAAAGAGAGAAGTTGGCAGCATGTTTAGAGATTGAGATCTGATTCATATTAATATTTGGCCTGAAAGGAAGTTGAAATCTCATTTAATTAACACGAAATATAAAAACAAAATTTAAGACTTTGAGCATTGGGAAAACGGATCCTCAAGATCAGAAAGTCCAGCAAAACCCCGAAGAAAATTATGCAGCCACCATGCCAAATTTAAATAAATGCACTTCACAAATTTGATTATAAGTTAAGAAAGCTATCTGACTAATGATAAATTAGTAAATTCGGAGGTACCATAAGCACAAGCTATGTTTAAATCATACTCATATAGTGAATCACCCATCCAATAAACATACCTGGAAATTTCAGCATCAAATACAGTAAAAAGAAGCCATTCCAGACAATGCGAAAAATGAGGCTTTTCAGCAGATAATTGTGCCAACCGCAGAGCCTCCTCAATTTTGTCCCTCTGGCGGTCAAAAGCAGAATTGTATTATAATGATCATCTTAAAGCAAACACAGAACATCATCATACATAGGGGACCACCTGGGAAATGACACCTACCATAAAAACCCAATAAAGGAAATCTCAGGCCTAAAGGACCAACCTATGAACAATCCAAAAAAAATCTCCACTTCAGTTGTCTGCTGAACTTGCATAAAATAAAGCAATTGGATTCAAATCAAGCTTCTGAAGACAGTTTGACATAGCTAAGCTACAAATCATGATATTACTCATATCCCCATGCACTAGCACCAGATATAGCATAGCCTACAACTATTTATGAATAAGTAATATTATTCAACCACTGGCTCACAGATCTCCTGAGCATAAACCGACTCCCTATTAGTCAAATAATTTCCAGTTAAGCATAAGAAGTGAATTTCTGGAAAGCATATAAGATTATGAATTCTGTCCATCCAAGGTAGAATAAGACTTTGGTTCCTTCTAACAAGGGGATGGACCCTTGTACGATAGAAAAAAAAGAAAATGACTGATACCTGAAGAAGATGTCGAAGAAGGCAATGCAATATAGTTTGAGCTTGAGGAGTTGGTTCAAAACATGGAAACTCTGTGCATGCTGAAAATGACATTCTCTGGGAGACACCAACAACAACACCAGCATTTGGAAGGAGCCCCAGAGGATATATCTCGCGGTCAAATTCCAACTCCGGGTCCAACTGGAAGACAAAAATATATAGTTACACATAACCAATCAAGGTATTGAACTATATTGATCACCAATCAGATTGAAATCCCTTACGCTGAACAGAATTACTGTTCAAATATACGCTTCCAAAATCTTCTGTGATACTAATAGCAAAATCAAACGCATATAATAATTAATTGTTGATCCACAACATTCAATTAGGCAAGGAAATAATATCTTCATCAACAAAGGTAACGACAGACAACCATACTGTTATAATTAAACAAAAACAGGGATATTAAAAGTAACGAAAGATCCATTTGGATTAGCAGCACTAGTTGGCATTCAACTGTCTATGTATACCAAGGACCACTTTTCTCTTTTACCTTAATTCAAAATCAATCCTAAATGCAGAAATAATGTATAAATAAATAATGACTACAGCAGATGATAAGATGAAAAGAATCATATGCATGAAAAATGACAAACACTGGATAGTCATATATCCTTGTTAGTACTATCAACTATCTGCAAAATCTAGAAGATTAAGAGCCTAAACTGCCAATGATACATACTTGCAAGAAATCCTCCTGCTTAAATGGGTCAGCACCAGGAGATGGATACCAAACCTGAAAAAGTAAACTTCCAGCAAGATTCTATATCAGACAAGTAAAAATAACATAAAAGAGAGGTGAAAATTTTAAAAAGCCAAATCAGCTAGAAGAGTATCACAAAGAATAATGATGGAACTAAAGAGTTGGTTACCTGCATTCCTCGATGTCCATAATCCAACCATGACACTTCTTCTATTAGGCTCGTTTTCCCCTCTGCCTGGCCACACGTAACCCAAAATAATTCAACAGAATCAGTCAGCTCCCTTTCCCGTCCATCATCCAAATCCAGAAGAGAAAGCTCCCCATTTGCTCTCAATATCAAACATCTAGCAACAGATGCATCTACTCAGAGGCATATAGTGCTTTGGCACAATGAGTACTAATTATCATTTCATCATTCCGTACCTTGCAGGCTCACTGACTAAGAAATCTGAAGAAGATGAAATATGATTGTTTGCAATAGATTCTCTAGGAATCTGATCAGGGATAAAGCGCATAGCAGCCGGATGGCTCTTTGCAGTCATGATCGAAAGTTCCCGTACTGTAGAAAGCTGTTTGTCATGTTATCACTTAAAAATGCATGAAGATTAAAGTTTCATTGAAGCAATCTCATTCAGAGTGCAAATTGAAACTTCACTAGCACAAAGCTCCCTTGAAAATAGGATCGTACAGCAATCCTCTTCAAAAATCTTAGAAAACAATTGTGAAACATTTTTTTACCTGAAGTTCTGGATTTTTAGAAGGTGTCAGTTCACCAAATAATTTCACATGGAATATGTGGACGTCAAATGGACGATAGGTCACAAGAATATAATCTTGATAGACATCCATCACCATTGGTTTGGCAAGCAATGGTTTCCGACAAAGTAATGAGCTCTGATCAAGGTGGTATCTTGGATAAAAAAGCAGTTCATACCTGCAATGAATAGAATATTTCAACATATATCTGTCCTTCGTAACCAAATAAAAAAAATTGCTCCATATGCAAGGAACAAAATCCAAACCACTAAAACCTTAAGAGGTACCAAGACATAAATCTTGGGTGATGTGCAAAAGGCAACAGCCTAGGCAATCAGCAAGGTCAGCACCCAGGCTCGCCAAGAAATTTTGACTATTATACATCCGTGTATTCTAAAGAATACAAAAAAAATGACAGATAAAAGACAACTTCACACAATAAAAAATAAAACACATAAATAAAGATTAATATCTCACATGTTAGAAGAATCAATGTAGTTGCAGACGACAATGATCTTCCCCAGCCATAACAAACCTTGACACTGAATTTGTTGTTCCTGAGTGACATCCCCAAACACTCGCCACTTTTTCAGCCGTATATCATATAAGATTAACCCATGAAGACCAGCAACTGCCAAGTACATCCCATCCTTGCTAGCAGCCACATGTTGGACTGGCCAATTGTGGGAGATATAAGAAACCTAGAAGAAGCAAAACCATATTAGATATGCCCATGCAACCAAAAAAAAAAAAAATCAGTTATCAGGATTATAGTTTTGGTGCATAACTGGAAGGTTTAGATGCAGAATTTTCAGCTCATCAGTATCCTCGGATTGTACAACTAGTAACCTATCTTCACCATAAATTACTTGGCGAACATATGTCATGCCAGAAACCCCTCTGCTAAGGCAACATTTACCAAAAGAAAATCCAAGAATTCTCTCTACAGATCCTTCCTCAATTGCATAAAGCCTATATCCATAATCATCCCACTGCAGCATTGCAGTGCCACTCATCAATGGCTCATACTTACAGTCCTGGTTTGACTTAACAACAGGAGACGATACAGAACTTAAACCGATTTGACGGATCGTTGACATCAGACGACAACCAGATACAGACCAAACTGTAAGTCCTCTTGACCTCCACCCAACAGCAAAAGCAGAATTATCAGGTGTCCATGCAATACAACTGACCGGACCAGTGTCATCCATGGAGTATCTGAAAAATAAAAATGAAGTAAACTTCTCAAATTCTTAATGAACTAAAGCTTTAAACTACATGAAATAAACTTTGAGAACAAAACAACACAACATGGACATAAGCTCTTCAAGCTGTTTCGAGAAATTGCTCTAACAAGCAGATAAACATAATGCCAAGAAGACAACAATTGAGCAACAAGATAATGCAACATAGATGGAGAAACATGCCACAACAGATAGTTGGATGCCTTACCCCCAGTCATACAAAGACACGGTACGAACAAGTGATGCCGATTCTGCCAGATCATATAGCTCAACAATTCCTCTTCTGGTACCAACAGCAAGGATTTGTTGCTCTGAAGCTACAGAGGTACACACAGTGTCACCAGAACCCAACTCTTTTTCAATTTTAATGGATTCAGCTTGCTTTAACCCTTTCTTCCTCAGAGAGCATGACATCAGTTTTCCATTAGAATACAAAACGAAAAGCAACCTCATAGGTAAGTAAAGCTCCAGCTGAACGATAGCAGAACTTATGGCGACTTTATGGTCAGACACAAAAGATCCTGAACCCTCCACAGACACAAGACCATTACTTGGAGCATGAGGGGAAAAAGTAACCACATTGCCATCACATGGAAAGTAATTGAGTTCAAAAGCTCCATAGAACTGTACAAAAAAAAAATCGCTTATAACATTAAATTTGAAATGGATTTCACTAAGTAGTCTGATTTTAAATGTGTTATGATAAAATTGTCAGATTGTATGTAAGTTTAAAACAAAATTGTTGGAGTATACACCAAGTTTAAAACAACCAATGTCAATATTCAGATTACCTCCCCCTTCCACGAGATACTGTACAAAGATCCATTTGAAAGTCCAACTAGCATGTGTTTGTTATCACCCACAATATTGCTCCTGAAAGAAAGCACACAACAAGATTAGTAAGATCAGACTCAAGAAGAATTACACACTTTATCAGAGCACTAGCACAGAGGGTCAATACTCGTCATCTCAGCCAAAAGTGTAAATAATAGATCAACCATTTTTTTTCAAAATACAATTATCAACACTTTCCCATCAAGATTCAGAATAAAATTCCAAAGAAGCATATTTTGTCATCACTTACCAATATCAAACCCATGCGCTGAATATCTTTGTGCAACTGTTCATGTTATTACTTTCCTCTTCTTTTAGGTAAGTATAGATAAAGAATGTCAACAAGGAGACCCATTCACATTAAGGCAAAATATAAGCCATTACAATGAGAGATTCATTGATATTATATTACAGATTATGTTTGCTTCCTTCATATGAACATAGAATCTGAATATTTTTACAATGGAATCAACTTCCTTAAACTTCCAAATGCAGGGACCAGAACTCTCTTTCCTTTTTACACCCCCAGGTCATCAAAAAAGAGGACTTGATTGAGTATTGACAACTCAAAAAAATTAAACCAAAATACCAAATGATAATCGATCGATTTTTTAAGGTATTGCACAATCAAATCACTCGAAAAAATCAGAGGAAAGTCAAATAGCTTCTTCACAATATATATATGCTGTGATTTAGGAGTGCAGTACAAGGAATTTCCAACATTTGGTAGAAAAAAAATATAAACAAGCAAAAGACTTTTGATAGTTTTTTTGCTCATACATAGCATAATTGTCAAGAAGAATTTGTTTTCTTTCAAAAAGTTGATAATTGATAAAGCCGTGGATCTGGAAATTCATTTCAGAAAATTTAAACCTTCTGAAACTGTTTCTTTTTAAGAACCAAAAAAACTTGTATCTTTCAAATTCAACTTTTGCGAACATTTTTTTCTTTTTAATAGTAAAAGATATGGAATAGATAAAATCCTAAGAACATTTATAAGAATAAGAATAAAGCAAGGAAAACATTTTATTTTTTATTCTTCGCACTCGGGATTACATCCAGGATCATTAGATAAGAATCCACTGAACTGAAATAATTGAACCACCATCTAAATTTGACTTTGACCTCCCCTTTCTTTAATTAAATCCAAGGGGAGGTCAATTAAAAAAAGAGAGGTTAATTAATCAAAGGTCCAACAAGACAAAAAAAATTCTTCCATCAAAGAGGCTTGCACTTCCTTTGTTGAAGTACAAATGGTCTGATTTGAGATTTCCTAGGAATCAACTTAGTGAAATTCCAAATTTCATATATCAAAAAAAAGAATAATCCGTCAATTTTAGGATCGATCTCTGATAATGGTTCAGATTGCACCAATATCAATCCATTTTATATCATTTATTTCAACGCAAGGGTTGAACAATCATTTAGCCAAAATCCAAGAACTTTTCGTACGTTGTTAAGTAGAAATAAGGAATCCCAATCTTTGGTAATTTTGTCATCATCTAATTGTTTTCAAATGGGTCTATTCAATGATGTAAAATATCACAATATGATAAAACAATCAAATAAAATCCAAAATGATTCTCTAAGTCTTATTAAGAATTAGTTGAGATCCGTAGGAACAGTCCTTCACATTGCGAATTTTTATTCATTTTACTATTTAATAACTTATAATCAGATTTCGGTAACTAAATATTTGAAACTTGACAATTTCAAATAGTCTTTTCAAGTTAAATATTGTTTATGGATGAAAAAAAGGAAATTTATAATCTTGATCCAGACAATCAAATCATTTTGAATCCATTTAATTTGAATTGGTATTTTCTCCATCATAATTATTGTGAGAAAATGTCCTCAATAATTAATCTTGGGCAGCTTATTTGTGAAAATGTATGTATAGCAAAAAATGGACCCAACTTCAAATCAAGTCAAGTTTTAATTGTTCAAGTTGATTATGAAGTAATAAGATTAGCTAAGCCCTATTTGGTTACTCTTCGAGCAACTGTTCATGGATATTATTGAGAAATTCTTTACGAGGGGGATACGTTAGTTACTTTTATATATGAAACATCGAGATCTAGTGATATAACCTAGGGTCTTCCAAAAGTAGAACAAGTGTTAGAAGTGCATTTGATTGATTCAATCTCCATGAACCTAGAAAAGAGAATTGAGCGTTGGAACTTGCGTATAACAAGAATTCTTGGAATTCCTTGGAGATTCTTGGTTGGTGCTGAGCTAACTATAGTGCAAAGTTATATCTTTTCGATTAATAAGATCCAAAAGGTTTATTGATCACAGGGGGTGCTTATACATAATGGACATATAGAAATTATTGTGCATCAAATAATATCAGAAGTCTTGGTTTCAAAAGATGGAATGGCTAATGTTTTTTTACCCGGCTAGCTGAATGGATTGTTACGAACATAACAAACGGGCCGCGCTTTGGAAGAAGTGATCCATTATCAAGCTATCTTATTGGAAATAACAAAAGTATCTCTAAATACTCAGAATTTTATATCCAAAGCAAGTTTTCAAGAAACCGCTCAAGTTTTAGCAAAAGCTGCCCTTCGCTGTCATATCTATTGGTTGAGAGGCCTGAAAGAGAACATTGTTCTAGGGGAATAATACCCATAGGTACTGAGCTCTGAAAAGAAGAAGGATTCTAGTTGTAAGATATCTAATGAAACCATCGTTGGAATTGAGATCTCATTCAAAGAGAAAGATATCAAATATCTGGAATTTCTTTTGTATATTATATGGATGATCCGATCCGCAAGGACCATGATTGGGAATTGTTTGGTCGTCTTTCTCCAAGTAAGAGGTGAAACATAATCAACTTGAATTCGGGACATCTGTTCGAAATCTTAGTGAAAAACTGGATTTGTTAATTCTAAATTCTTGAAATTTAAACAAACAGAAAATACCAACCACATAAAAATAGAACAAGGGGATTAGAAAGATAGAAAAGAAGTTAGCACTGCTACTTACACTGACAAGCCCTTTTCTGCAAAAGGCAATTGCTCACTGAGAAGAACAGATACGTTAACCAGTAACAAGCCCGGAGGTTGCTTTCCACCAGTTTGTATTCTTTTCTCTGTAAACTGGAGCTTTAAAATTTGAAGAAATAAAGACGATGTCTGCTAACCAAAAGAAAACACTTAGACAATAAGCAATATAAATGAAACAAAATGCAATCCACAAATTTAGTTGCAAGGACATCAAACATTGTCAAAATCACATTTTATATCATCCAAAAACATTAACCAGGCGAACAATAACATTACATAAAGCATTACCATATGACCACAGTAGTGGTAATAAGTTTATAACTAATCAATAAATCAAACTTGCTTACGCACGAACTGACTCTAATTTAAACAATGTTGGCGTATTTACAGCAAAATGTACAAGAAATCAAAAATATAACACACACTAACGATGGAATCAAACTGAAACTCACAATTACAGCAATCAATTTGGTATCAGGGCTCCACACAGCCTGTAAATTCTCGCCCTCTCTCTGCAGTGACTCCGAATCTCTCTTATATTTGCCCAACCTCACTTTGTGCTGTAAATAATCAACAATTGACTAAATCGCTCCACAATACCAAAACCCTAAACTGCTAAAATTTGCACAAAAATGTCGAATAAATACCTGTGAAGAGCTCCATAGCTCGATGTGAGCAGGAGAGACAATAAGCAATAATCCATTGACGACTTTGAAGTATATGATCCGTTGAGAAGATGGACACAGTCCTTGTTCCAGCGGAATCACCTGTGGCCATCCATATGCCATATACATTTTGTTCTAATTGAGTTTCTTGATGGATTAAATGAGTCTTGTTAAAAAGATCTGCAGAGTTAAAAGATCTGAAACATTTTAGTTGGAAACATGGTTCTGAGTATTTCAGAGAGATCTCACTTTAGATCCACGGAATTTTTTTTTTTTTTTAATTTCCTTTTTTATATGTTGAAATTTCCGTTCATAGGAAACTGACGTTCTACCATAAATAGTTGACGTGGATGCTGAGTCGTTAGGTCCGTTCTGATGTGGCCATGTTTTTTGCGTAGTAATAACTGCCCGGTCTCCGTGACGGCACAGAATTAATCCTTGATCAAATTGTTTTTTATATTTGTTTATTTATTCATCCAAAAAAAAAAAACCACTACGTTGACAGACGTAGACTTCGATAAAGCGGCAAGGATATGACTAGAATGGGCTCTTTTTATTGTTGAACCCGTATAACTAGAACTTTCAATTGGCAATACATAAGGTTTATGGTACATTTGGTGGCCTTACTCATCAGTGCAACAAAGAGCCCGGATATGCCCGAAAATCAGGCCCATTCAAAATAATATTGTTTTAGGATCAAGTCACCGACAAACCAAGTTCAGATTCCTAGCATAAATTACTACTATTTCAACCAAAGGGAATGTTTAGAAATTTTTTCAAAAAATTAGAGAAATAGGATATTAGAGTATTGACACCCACCACAGAAGAAAAACGATATTTTATTCTAATTAAAAAAAATAAAAAATGCTTTGCTCTAATTCATGCAAATAGGATCTTTCAGTGTTGCTTTACCCTATTAAAAAAAGAAGAAGTTGTAACTGCTTTCCTTGCGTGAATCTAAATGATTTTGACAAATAATACAGAAGCATAGTCCAAATTAGTTTACAAAATATTGAAAAAATAAATAATATTAGACACTACAAAGAAATTAAAAAATAATAATAATAACAATGAAGCAAGCACACGCGCTACCATTGAGTATGGGATTGCTCCATTGAGGAGCTGTCATTCCTATCTTCGAGTTTTTAGTGGAACTACAAATACGAACCAATTAGTCCCTAATAGTCATTTTAGTTGTTTTGCAATTTGGCAATTAGGATGTGCTTCGTACAATTATCAAGTAATTTTTATTTTGAAATAGAGCTTTTATAAAGAAATTTTTTTCTTTTAATTGAAAAAAAAAGAAGGTACAAATATGAGATCTCTGAGTTAATAAAGTAAATAGTATAATTGTAATTTTTTTTAGTTTCATACAACCAATTTTTATAATATTTTATACACATTTCGAATTCGAATACAAATAGACGTTAAAAAAAGTAATTTGTCTTTATTACTACAAATTATTGGATTCAAGTTTTAAAAGCATGAAAGCATAAGATTGCTATTACGTCACTACTTTAAAAGAATTTTTATCCATTGATTTTTTAATAAAAAAATTATTAGTTATTTAATTATTACAAACATCTTTTAGTAAAATTGAATAATTAGTTTAATAAATAATTTTTTGAAAATTGCTTTTATTGAAACCTAAGGTAACACGTCTCCTCTTTCTCTCTCCTTTTAATTTTTCTCCTATCTTGTATAATTAAATTGTCTGGCCGAACGTCCTGACTCAACGAGTAATATTTACCCACAAATACTCTTCCCTTCCTATTTGCCAATTAGTAGTTTTGGTACTTGACCTTATTATTTAACTTAAATAAACACAAGAATAATAATATTTCTATTACCCTTCTTTTAAACAGAAAAATAAAAATATATACATATGTATATATTTTATTACTAAAAAAACTTACTTTAATTTCCTAAACAACCCTCTAGGATTTATACAACAAAGAAAGAAAAAAGTTTGACTAGAACGTAGAATTATAATTGAAAAAAAAAAAATAAATAAAACCAAATATAACATATAATATTTGGCAACAATAATGAATCGATCGAACAAATTCTCTTACGGTTAATAAACAAACTCTTGAGAAAGAAGGTAATTCTCATTCTAACTTTTCCAAAAAACAATCAAGAATTTATTAATACTATAATATTTACCATGTGATCATTAACATAATAGATGTGTAATTTACATCAAAATATTATTTATATCAACCCATTGTTAATATAAAAAATTAAATATTTTAAATTATGATTTTAAAATAAAAAAAAATTTAGTCGAGCAAACATCATAAATTGAGAAATATGAATATGGTGTAAGTACTAAATAATTTCTCTTTTAAAATAAAACTCAAAAGAGTTGTTGGAGGTGTAAACAGTGTCTTCTTAGTATATTTTAACAAAAGGTAAAAATGGTAAATATAGAAAGAAAAGGATTTCATAAGAATTTAAGAAAGTTGTTAATAGTATCACTCTAAATCAAAATGTATTTATTTTAGAATAAATACTTGTATAGAAAAAATTTGCATCGAATTTTAAAATAAAATTGCATCCAAAACAATTGAGTGAGTGGAAAATATGAAACTTCGGCATCAAATATTTCACAAGCCAAATAAATAAATAAATAAGTGGAGGTAGAAAGAGCGAGTAGTTTAAGATGTAGACAACAAAGTAGATGAAACCCAGCCAAAAGACTCATTTCAAAATCCAAATGGAGAGTCAAAAGAAGTAGAAGCCCAAAGCATTGAAAGAAGATAAGATGATAGTCGAGCTAGTATTGGTGAGCACGCATGGTAGAGAGCGAAAAAGGAGACATAGGTCAAACATCTGGGATATGCCATTGGGTCCCTCGACGACATCTTAGTTTAGCATTAATTAGGTCCCTTGCAATCAACGTACCATCAACATACATATACAATGCATATGCCCACTTTATTTCACATCAAAATATATAATTGAAACTTTAATCACACGATATATTGATTTCACCAAAACTTATCGATGATTACCGCAATTCAACTTCCAATAATCTCCAGCATCTAGTGAATTCCCAATAATATAGATTTTGGAATTGTGACACAAGAAGCGAGACGGTATAGGCAGTTGGGCCATAAGTGTCTTGGCTTAGTCAAGCATAGCAAAAATCCCGAAGTGTTATCGTGGATTTAATGTTGATTTGAAAAAAGACATGAATGGCCGTGACTCATAATCAAGCCACGATGGTTTGCTAGTTGGACGGGGTTCTCACCACCGACGATATTTGTTGTCTCATTTCTCACAATGGCCTACCACTTTCATGTTCCATGGACCTCCTAATTCTCTCATTATCATTACCCTTTGTCATAGAATTTCAAATGGAAAACTCCACAATGTTTGGTCGGAGCTTCGTCTAAAACTACTTTTTAGTTATTAACATATTTCTGAAAATTTTCCCGTATCATATATGTATAATAAATGGTAATGTACTTTTATTTTTTAGAATAATTTGTTTTTCTAGTTGAATATGTTGTTAATTATTGCTTAAAGTTTAAAGAAAAGTAGTGTGAATACACACCGTCTCCTCTCTTTTTGTCCATAATCAACCAGCATTTCAGGTGGGTCATGAAATAGGCTCCTTTGTATGGCCACGACAGCATATATATCACGATCAAGTGGTTAGAAAAAGGAAAAAGAAAAAAGGAAGTCATTACTATCTTTATATATATACATATACACTATTACTTTTGGGGTATTTAAAAATTAAAATCATATATATATATATAAATATATATTGACTAGTTCACTTGGACTGTTGGACCCTCGGAATCTCGGACCTCATGCAATGAAAATCAAATATATACTTCCAAGCTTCCTAAATTATACAGGCAAGCAGTGTAACATTTTATATTTATACTTAAATAGAATAAAAAAAATAATCTCATATTGTCATTCATGTTAGGTGGTGACATTTTATTATCTCTAATGATATTTGTCAGTTAAAAATTATTGCCTATAATAGAGCTCTTACAGTCATTTATGTTTTTTTTAATATACTTCGATTATGTAATGTAAATCGGAGTTAATATAACAATGTTGTTGTTATTATTAAATAATTTTTTAATTTAATAATTATATGTACATATTATTTTAAAATCCATTAGAATCAAAATATTATATTATCAAAAATTTTAACTTTACAAGTGTAGTTCTATTTAAGTTGTTGTGATGTAAAAATTAGCCGCCATATTAAACCTAAAACAATGAAGCGTTAGCATAACTTCCGTCTACAGAAAGCCAATTATGACAAGGTAAATATTAATGGGTTATTATATGATGCAATCGGTTGTATTGCGTATGTTTTAAAAATTTTTAGGTCTAGTTTTTAATCTTTTGTTGTAAGCATCATTTCTTTTATTATTGTTTTCACTTTTCAATCTATGAAAATACCATCAAAAGTTGAGAAAAAGTTGAAGGCTGTACGGTACATTGGAATATACCATAGCTTTCCTCTAATTTAACAATAAAGAGAGTTGATACGCTGCCACTGTCATCTTCGCCAAACCTTCCTATAATAGCACGTGACACGTGTGCAATTATACAACTATCTATTTTCTAATCCCGGAAGAGAGAACCAAACGCGGACGAATCTTCGTACCCAAACTTACCTCACCTATGAAATTACCATTTCTCACCAACCAATCAAAAACAAGCTCATTGCCAAACTAGTTCCGGACCCACCACGATTTTATTGGTGCATATTAAAGCGCCTAAACCACATCCAGTAACCCTATCACGGTACCCTGCACTTAATATTCGGTCATATAATGATGCAAGCCAGAGCCCGAAACAGAAGCTTCCTCTCTCCATCTTCCCGCCCCCTCCCTCTCTATCTTCTCTCAAAGCCTCCCCTTTATAAGACTTTGTTATCAAAGCTCTGAATTTGTGAAATAAAAGCTAAATTCTCTCCTTCTTAGCTTTCTATGATCCATGGGTTTCCCAGTGGGGTACACAGAGGTATTCTTACCAAAATTCTTCGTACATACACTTTCTTTTTTGGGTTTCATCAGAAACTTCATTATCTGCTTCTTTCGTTATCTCGGTCTGCCTGATTTTCTTGAAACAGACGTCATTTGGCCCGACAACTATCCGACCCAAATGCCCGAAAACCCAACAGTATCCGCTCTCTTGATCCGAGAAATCCTGCCGGTGATAAAGTTCCAGGACCTGGAGGTCAATGGAAACCTGCAAGAGAATTGCGCGGTTTGTTTGTACGAGTTCGAAGGTAGTCAAGAGATCAGGTGGTTGAGAAACTGTAAGCACATTTTTCACAGGGCTTGTTTGGACCCTTGGATGGACCATGATCAGAAAACCTGTCCTCTTTGTAGGACACCGTTTGTGCCTGATGAGATGCAAGAGGAATTTAATCAACGGCTATGGGCTGCTACCGGGGCTGATGATCTTCGCACAGACTACAGCCCCGTTCCGGGGTTGTAGAACCGTTTTTAGGGTTAGAATCGATGATAGTTTTTTGTCCCATGAATTGTATATATACATATTATCATTAAAAGAAAAATTGGTAAGTAGCAATACAAAAATTTATATGAATTGGTTTGAGAAAGAATAGCGATATCTTTTTTTCTTTTCTTTTTTCTTTTTTTTTTCCTTTTCGGTGTAACGTTCTGGCAATTCCTCTTCCAGATGGAAAGTTTAAGGTGAGTGATAAAATTTTCTCTCTCGCTCTTTTTTTTTTAATAAGAAAACAGAAAGGTTAACTCGTGTGATTTAGTTCTGTCATCGAAGGATTTGGAATATTAATTGTATTATTGTTATCAATATTAAATATTGGATTTATTATTATTATTATTATTGGAATCGAGAGAGTTAAAGTTTCTTAAGCAGGACCAGGTGGCCAGCTGACTGGTTTGTTGGTATTTTTCAGAAGTTGTGAATTTGATCAAATCTGATATTTTAAATATTTTTTTCTATTTTTACTTATGGGTCATTGACGGTGAATATGCTGTCTGTTTCTTGCTTCTTCTTCTTTTTTTTATTATAATTTTAAATTTTTTTGTTGTAATTTTTATTTTTTAAATTATAGCTTCTAATTTAATAAAAAATTAAAAATTATAATAGAATAATTAAAAATAGGAAGGATGCGTGGTGCATATGTGTGCTATCTTGCTTTGCCTTTCATCCAATGTTTGCTACAGTTTTACCTATCTGCCATGATAATTGTTATTTATTAATCCATTTTACATTCCCGGAATAGTGTTACGGTTGCAGTGCAGGTATTGTACATCAATGGTTATTTGTCAAGTTCGTAATACCTTCCTTCGAATTTCTGTAATTGTTTTAAACATAAAGTTGGTGACCTGGTGTGTGGTTTCGTATTGATTGAATTGAATTGCAATGGGACTTTGTGCTTGACCTATCTCTATCTCAGGCTCTGTAAGCCTTTAGTTTTCCAACCTGGCACTCCAGAATAAGACATGAAAGTGGGGCTTCTGATCATCTGTTCTGCCACATGAACATCTCAATCGTTACAAAATCGTGTATAGTAACAAAGGCCAGGCTTCTCAACAATCGTCCAAATTTTATGTACTAGCAATAAAGCTAAAACTCTGGAAAACAACTTTGGATTTTGTATTTTTTTTTTCTTTTAATCTATAAAGAAAATAAAAGGGTATCCTATGTTAAGAGTTACACAAGAAAGACAGCAATAAGTAATAAAAAAAGATTTCGACTGTTATCAAGGAATTAATTTGATGATATTTATACAATGTTGAACGACAAATGTAAAATAAAACTATATTCACAATAATTTATTATTTTCTATCTAAAATTATATTTATTAAAAGACATAAAAAGTGACAAAAGATTATAATGATTGAGATCCTTAATGAAGCTCTAAGCATATGAAGAGATGAAGAATGATTTCCGCCTAGAAATTCAATTCTTTGCCCCACTGAGCACCAGTACTACCATCATTTGTCTGTTTGCTTTATGTGCTTTAATCCAAATTAAATGAACACGACAGGGGCAGCTCCTTGGAGTGGACGACAATCCTTCGGCCCCAAATCTAGTGCTATTGGACTCTCGTGACTGTGACTTTACTTACATACAGTTTAGGGTTTAGTGCAAGCCCAAGCATTGTTTTCTCACACCTTGACAAAGGTCGGCCCCGATTTTGATGACTTTACCTTAACAATCTATTATCGTGCATCCTTTGACTTCAGAGACAGAACCATAAGAAGTACTCTACCTTTCACTGATTGCAATTTACGGATTAACCACCACTTTTGGAGCCATCCTTCATGTCCTTCTGGGGAAACAAAAATAATGTCAGGTGTAATATACGTAATTTTCACTGAAATCCTCTTTGGCAGTCTTTTAACTATATATTCAACTCGCATACAACCTATCGTCATTCTTCTCATCAGACTAAGTTGCTTAAACCCAGAGATTGTTATTATTAATTTAAATTTGATTTTAAAAGGAAAAAGGAAAAAAGAAGAAATGTGAAAACATTCAAAACTCCTTTTTTATCTCTCCCCTAAAAATCATGATAGATGGCCACGGGAATCGATATTATGCATATAGTTAAGCTCTATTCTTGTTGGTTGGATCAATATTTGAGGTAAATTCTCTACCATGTGACGATAGTACATGTAAAACTGGTTCCTGCAACAGCACTGGTGATTGCATTTGTAATTTTCCCGATCCATCCACCATAGATGGTGCTCCGCCATTTCTCGGGCATGTAAAGAAGGATGATCTCATCGTTTACCCTCTTAGAACTAAGTCTAATTGTTCTATCTAAAGATGTTTGTGGATTATCCAGAGGAAAGTTTTGCGATGGGGAGATGACGATTTGTGATGGGACTAACACATTTTGGTGTGAGCCTGGTGGGATATATGAGGAGATTGTTTAGGGTGAGAAGTATGAGTGCAAATGTCTTGCGGAGTACACGGGTGAGCATTTTGAGCATTCCGGTCACCTTGTGGGGGAAATTTCTTCTTTAGTCAGCCTGAATGTTTGAGGCAAGGATATGTTGGGCTTGTCCGACAGATTGGAAAGGAAGCGTCGATTGCTCTCTCCCAACACAACCCCAAAAAGGTAAATCTTATGCTGAAATGTTAATTTCCAGTCTTCTCCGTATTCCATCTACTTGATTTCTTCTTTGGTATCCCCAAAAGTATCATTGTATAGTTTGGAGGTTCGGATTTCGTTTACAGCATATCTATTACGTTAATAGGTAAGTCTTTCCACAATTTCTAGGCTCAACACAACTCACAGTATCGCAAAAACTGTTGCAGATTCTACCCTGAGTTCAAACACGACCGAGTTTCCCCAAGAGAAAAGTAGTAATAATACAAACGCGAGTATACTTCTTTTCTCCCCGAGCCTCTTTTATTAATTTATTTTAATTCTCCTATTCTCCATGTCCAAGCTGAATCTTTCGATAACTTTTTCTTTTTTTATTTATCTATGTATCTACGGTGGTTGGTGCTGGTCTTGGCCGTTACATGTTCAACAGTAGCAGTAGCAGAAGGTGCTATTTACGCCAATAAATTTTTCAGGAAAAAAGACTGCTACAAGATTCCGGCAGCTATCACAAATGCAGACTTAGGGCACAATTGATGATGATGAAAATGATCCAATGATCCGCAGTAATATTTCACTAACTTTAATTTGTATTAATATTTCCCTCACAATGTTAAGGTATCCATGCTACCATTTGTAGTTCACAATTCTGTTTCCTTTCAAGTATTTTAATCCATAGACTATGCTTATAACATTGAAAAGATTAGACACTGCTAGACAGCATTGTTAGCATGACATTAACTTTGGATCCGAATTTCTGAACCAAGTAAAATAATGTTTGTGCATGCTATAATGTATATAAAACCATAATAAGGGTAAATGATCTTGTTTTCTACTAAAAATTGGCGACAGAAGCAAAATAATGCAGCGCTTGCTTCGATCTCAACTCAAGGTTCGAGAAATGATAGTGATCATATCTGCTGAGTAAAAAGATTTTATTGATTCCTGGCCGCCCTTTTTACGGAGAGCAAAACGATGCTGGTTGAATCCCAGACAAATTAATTATGCACAGTTGAGTTGCCCAATGCGGTGCCAACAACTCTCACGTAAAGTTTACAAACCTTCTCTGTTTCCGTTAAGGGACACGTGGCATTCTGTCTTCGCCATATGCAAAGGCTTGAGTCTGATATCTCCATCCTTCTTTTTTGGGCCAAGCCCATTTCTTTTATTCTCACAGAAATAAGCATCCAAATACAATATGAAACCCATTTCTGTAAACCAATTCCACGTTCCACTTGTTACATTATAACCAGAAGCTCGGCATGCGCCTAGCGCGGATCACCTGGAACACGTCCTTTTACTTGTCCAGTGGTTTAACATATCGTTCTCTTTATATAAAATTGAACTAGTGGCAAAAATTTTGAAAAATTTTATTTCATCTAAGACTTACAGCTCGAGGAATCTGATTTTCGTGGAAATAAAATGAGATGATAATGATAATGATAATGATAATCTATAGGGTTTCTTTATGGTTACTTGACTTTTTCTCTACTTCTTTAGTTTAGATTTGCAAATACCTTTCTAAGTTGAAAGAAAAAAATCTGTACCTACTTAACTAAAAATCTTGCCAATAAAACATTTTCAGTAATTTTAAAACACACTTCTAAAATATATACTTGGCACCGCTATAGTTATCTCCATATTTAAATTTTATGATAATTACTTTCCATGCAGATGGAAAATATGAGATCAAAATGGAATCAAATTTAGAAATTGGTTATGTTTTTGACCAATAGAAATGGCGATGATTGGGTTACTTTGCGAGGGGTTATTTTTTCTAGTTCTTCAAATTGTACTCGGAATTGACACATAGGGCTGGAGGTGCCTCTTCCAATTGAAAAGGGAGTCCATGCCTAATCTCTTGGTTATTCACTGCATCATGCGCTCAATTCTTTATTATCTGCTTCCCATCACAACCGTTGATCAGGTTCACAAAGTTGAGACCCTTTTAGTGCTCTCATCAAATCCATTTTTCATGTGGGCCAAACGTATTTGTCACTTCCTTACACCGAACGTGCATTTCACGCTTCACTCCTTCGTCTCTGTTCTAGGAGAAAAGAAGAAGAGAAATTAGGTTACATGTAAATTAATCAAATTTTTAAATCATTTGAATTAACCATAATAGCCTTTACCCTTGCATATGCATTTATTGCTAGGGAAAGGAAGTGACACAGAATGAAGGACTCTTTCAATATCCCCGCATGCAGTTAAGGAAATAAATTCATTGCAAATGCACAGGTTATTTATAATGGAAGCGGGTGTAGCTTATAGTAGCTCAACCTATACTTATTTAACAAAGATAATTATTGATTTGGACAACTATTGTGACGTGTAATAGCGGCAGCTTTCTTTTCTCCCAAAGAAATTTCCGCAAATAAACTAGTAACGCAAGGATAAAAATGTCCAGAAAAAACGAGACGAAACATATGAAGAGACGAGAAAGCAACAGAAAGTTAAGAAACCCTGATTATCGAGTTCTGTGAGATCTGCAAAGAGAAACTATGAGAGAGAAATCCCGCCTGTGAAAGAGAGAGAAAAAATTAAAATTAAAAAAATAAAAAACAGAAAACCACAAAAAAGAAAAAAGAAAAAAGAAAAAAAGAGAGCTTAAGATCTAATATAAATACCTGCCTCAATTATATCTGTTTCTCTATCTTTGAATATGAGGATTCGCAAGAACGCAAAGCTCTCTTCGATATTGTCTTCGCACGCTTCAACTCCAGACACTCTGCAGACACACGTGTGTCAGCTGAACCAGTCGCCATGGGATGTAATTTCTTTCCCTCAAGACAGCTGCCCATCTTTAAATCAACAGGTGAGCTGCTCTTTCGTTTTACCTTGTTGATATGGTAACAGATCTACCAAGACCCTCTTCAGAGTTTTCTCCATTCATCCTTCTTTTTCTGCGTTTTCACTTATCGGTTCTAGGGTTTTGTAAATATACCACATTAGGGTTTCATTAAAACCCTAATTTTTTTTCATTTTCGTCGTGTATTCGCCTTCAAATAGCCGATTAGGGTAATGGGCCGTTTCCATTTCTGGTTATTATCGCGTGTTTCAGTTTTTATTCTTCGGCGTTTTGTTTGTCAGTTCGAAGGTGAAGATAGCTTCACAGGAAATGGCAGTTTTGGCGATTCTATGGGCGCTGTGGAGAGGTAATCTTCAGATCATATATTCCTTTCAATTTTTTCTCGTATTTTTCTCTCCTTCGAGCATTAGGGTTTTTTATTCTATCATTTCAAATATTCGTACGATAAGGCAGTAATTATCAAAATCTGTCGTGGATAACAATTATCAGTACACTGAATGTAAATATGTTGTATTCGCGAGCAGCGTTGCCTCTATGATAGATGGGGAAGAGAGGGCATTGATGTTCAAGGTAGACGAGATGGTTATCGATGATAATGAAAGGGAAGGAATAGACGGTTACAGCAATGAAGAAATTAAAATAGACGACGACGAATTTGGTGTGGAGAGAGATAATAAAACTCTATACTGTATAAAGACTGATGGGAAGGGCTGGCAATGTCGAAATGAACCCAGACATGGGCACGCTTTGTGTGACCATCATCTGTCTTTGCTCAAATCTTATAGTAACTCTTTTTCTATTACTCATTCAATAAAGAAATACGACAAAGGGATCACTTTCGCTGCTGGGAGTCGTAGAGTACGAGCTCGGACAAGCAAGAAGGGTTCGTCGAGTTCAAATCCCTACGAATTCTATTATTATTCTGGATTTGGGCCATCGTGGGGTAAGAGAAGGGGTGATAAAATAGTTGAAGAGAAGAAGTGTGCTGCTAAAGAAGATGAAAGTATCGTTCAAAATGAAAAAACACCGTCTTCTTCCCAAATTGATAATGATGATGATTTTGATTTTGTGGACGACGATGATGAAGATGAAGATGAAGAGAATGGAGATAGTGGTAAAAAGAGGACGAGGAAGCCGGTGAAAGCTAGATCATTAAAATCTCTCATGTGAAGGAAGAAGGGTTTGTAGATCGAACTGGGAAAACTGATGATGGATTTTTGCGTTTGTTCTGGCATCGAATGTGTTACATTATCTTTTTTTTTTTTTTTTTTTTTTTCCCAGTTTGGGTCAGTGCATAGGGTTAGAGGTTTCGGAAGTTTTATGATGGGTGAGATTAGCATTGCCCTTTAACATGGCTGTAGCAGGATTTCTAGGGTGTGACTCCAGTAGACCGGAGGGATTGTACTAATTCATGTTTTCAAATGTAAGGTTATTATTGTAATTTCAAGTAATGTTGTATGTTTCTGTAGTTTCCATACATCTTCCACTTCAGCTAATGACGTGGCAGTATAAGACTGTTGGTGAAAATGCATGCAACTTGTACAGTAGGTACTTAATAGGCTTCTCCGCTAGATTAACTTTTATTATGATAATCACTTTCACGTGGATTAGGATTTTTTTCACCCATTTTCATGATGTTCTTCCTAAAATTCAAATTTTGAATTAATATTTTAATTTTTCATTAAAATAATTAGCACGATAAACCTAAAAATTAGAATAACAAATTAAAAATATATTGATAACTATATAAATTGTAAAATATAAATTAATATCTTATTATTATATAAAAATAATTTTAAAGATATAAAACTTTTATATAAATTATAATATATAAGTTTATTATAATATTAATAACTACATAATTCACATTATTTATTCTAATTAATTATCTTAATTTTAATTTTTTTATTTATTTAATACTATTATATTATGAATTTTTTTTTTTTTTCTATTGTACTGAAATTTTTGTACACTATAATATTTAGCACTACTATTTTTTATTTTTTATGATTGTCCCATTATTCTTAAATATACGTGACCTAACTGTCCTAGTTCTAGTGTTTTTTTATTTTAATGTTCTTTAAATCGTTGTTGGTGTCATTGGTTCAATAAATCCGACACGACTTATTAATTTAATAAACACAATAACGGATACATGATGTTATATTATCGAAATTGGTTTTGGTAAAGTAATTCTCAATCCAATTCCTTAATACAATCTAACAAACATATTGACAATAATAATAATTGTTTTAGTGGAATGAACCTCTCATTTTGAGATTTATAGGCTATTTATTTTAAAATGTTATAAATTATTCAAATTATGAATTTTATTAGGTTACTAAAGCTTGCTCTCCCTTTTATTTTTTATTTTTTTACTTGTCATTTGACCTTTTGGGATCATGTCTACGTTAAATATTCCCTTACTTGAATATTTTTCTTTAATTACTTTGCCTCTTATTTGATTTTTCTTTTTGAAATAATAATTATTATATATTTTGTGAAATTGAATTTTTATATTTTGAATTATATTTTTCACTAAAAAAATGGACCTTCTAAGTTACAACTTTATTTATTTATTTTTTATTAATATATGTAACATCGTAAATGAGTTATTTAAATTATAATAAAATTATTTAAAATGAAATTATAAAAAAATTAAAGTTTTGATTTTTTCAATTAAGTAGTTAGTTTATATTCACATAATAGGTCGAACATAAAATATAAATAGAGAGATTATAAATTAAAAAAAAAAAAAAAAAGGATGATGACTTGTTGAGAAACATTAGAATAGTTCTTAATTTGTTGTATTTTATAAAGTAAATATAATGAAGTCAACTGAAAATAAATATTGCTCCAAAAATAATAAAATGAGAACCATGAGATTAATTGAATAAATCTTTTACTCTCAATTATACTATCGAGATTCTTACCAAAAAATAAAACAAAACAATTTATGATGAATAAGTACTTTTTTTTTAATTCTATTTTTAAAAAATTTAATATTATTATATAAATAAAATTTTATACAAACTCTTAATTATATTACATTAATTATTGTGTTAATTTATATATGAAATTTTTATATTATTATTATTTCAACTTTTATATCTATAGAATTATGATATATCAAGTTCATCTCTTCATTTCTTTAAATCCATCTATAATATCAATGTCATTTGTGTTAGGTTTCTTGAATAAATCGTGAAATTCCATCTCTCGCACTGAATGTTGTAATGCTGGAATGGCATTTCATGGATTGGACAAAGCTATTCAATTAGGCTCATTAATAGAATGTTGTTGTCGCATTGAAACAAGCAACAGCTAGTTAATACAGCAAAATTAAAGTCTTAGATTGTACGGAAATTGAATTTATTGTCATTTATAAACTTCCGTAGCACAAAATTCAGTACAAAACGTTACGACAAACTTTTTTTTTTATTTTTTTATTTTTTTGATAATATGAATAAATCACACATTGCATATGTTGCGTTGCAATTTTGACAATAAAATTGACCATCATCATACTTTGATTGAAATTTGTTTTATGGCATTTATCGCGACTAAACTAAACTAGAAGACAATTGAAGTTGGATGATTTTATAGTCAAACTAGGTAATTGAAAAAAAGGTTTTATAAATTTCTGCCTATGTCCTTAGTCGTGTAATTCATTTGATTATCTAAGTGAATATAAGAATTATAGATAGTAAAAAGATTCATTAATTATAAATTTTTGTAATCATGCTATTTTGTCTTGCTACCCACTTCAGTTTGGTACAAAAGAACAAAGTACATGGATGGATGGATCCTGTGTGTTTACTTTGTTGTTGAATGTTGATGTAGGGATTGAAATCCTATATACAGTAGAGGAGATACCTATTTTTTTTTTTTTTTTTTTTTCATTTTAATGTTTTATGCAAGTATGGTAATACATGACAAAAGTTGATTCATCCACTCTCTCCCAACGCACGTGGAACACACTTGTGATATCCCAACTGCCAACAATGGCTTTTTTAATTGATTTATTACGTACAGTGATCAGTTGAAGCTCATTCACGGCTACTCAGAATCAGGAACATGATGATATAAAAAGGGAATAATAATAAGATGAGTTGTTCAGTAAATGGTTTTATTTGAGTTTTTATTTTATTTTATTTTTATTTTGCCATATTACAAATTACATTAGTTCAAATATGTGCCGAAATCACCCCGAAAGGAAGCTCAATTACAGTAAAAATACACATGAATTTAAGATTTTATTGATCTAGATTCTAAACAAAACAATATCAAATATATATTTGTATAAAAACAAACTTCAATAATTTGTTTATATTGATACTATTTTCAATCTCAATTGATTGGTATGTTAGCTACTACTATATGGTTATATCTATTAATTTATATTTAATTCTAAAAAGCTACAGTATTTAGCAAACACTCCATTTTTTATTCGGCAGCTAATGTTTTATTGTCCGCTTACTTATAAAAAGGTGATAGCTAATAATTTCTTTGAATAATACAAGATCAAAATTCACACGTCTTGCATCCTAAGTTTATCCCAATTCCACAGTAAGTGGTACATTTCGGTCGCATGAGAGCAAGGAGAGGCGTCTCATTTTCATTGATGTTGACATTTAACAATAGGATATTAACCCAAAAAGCAAGTGGGTGGACGGGATTCTCATAAAATCTTAAATTCCAACCTTCATATAATAAAAGCAACAGCTTAAATTGCTATTTTCAAGAGACTACAGATAAAGATATTAACTCAAAACTTAAACTTTTCGTGCTTATATTAAAGAAAAAGGGTCCTCACACCATATCCAGCAGGTCCAAGGGGAAGCTTAAATTTGGATTTAAACATAGAGGCATAGCTACAAATAACACACATAAAAAATGACGGGATAGTATAGTAGCAGCCAAGGCAAAGGGAAGCCTAAATTCATCGAAAAAAAAAACGGGTACTGGAAAAATAGTAGCAGAGAAGTCGGGGAAGTCATTGCTTGAACACCAACCAATCTTTACTTTAACACACTGAAACAAGCAACAAAATATTTCAAATACTTATCAATTTCACTCCAAAACCAATTTGTTTAATTTAGCTCCTCGTATCTAAATTTAGTATGGCACACAAAGTTACTTACTTGTATAAATAGGCAGCAATTCCTAGAATTATACACAAGAGGATAATATCAATGCAGAAATTGCGACTGGACCTCAGCTGAAATAAAAAATCTATAAGCATAAATGAAACAGAAAGCAGGGTGTGGCTACTGTGATTAATTTAAGAATTGGAAATGTAATTTTAACCTAAATTTCTAAATGAAAGGAAAATGCCTTTCACCTGGGTTATAGTTTCCTTGAGTCTCACATTGGTACTTTTAAGGTCAGAGGTTGCTCTGTCAACCTGAATAATGGTCAAAATAAATACTTACTTTAGTGAAGTAAATCCATTGAGTACGCACATCAATATAAATACTCTATAATTTTGATCACTAATATAAATAAGATCTACATAGAAACAACACCAACATTGGTAATGATAATTGCTTTTGAATGGCTTTGCCAAAGGGAGTCCTTCAGTTCTCCCTTTTATTTAAATAGAAATATGCGAATTTCTATACTTTCTCAAGGAAATCAAATAAATGTAAAAATTTTCGCCTCAAACTCACCAAGCCAAGGAAAATTATCACAAGTTATCAGTTTAATTAGTTGCCCCCTTCTCTTCACAGAGTCTTTGATGAAAATTCAACTTAACATCATGAAAATGGCACCAGAATCTCAGAAAGAGGACCATCTATGAGAGTTCTATTTTCCTACTGCTAATAAATGTCATGCTGCCACAACAGACTGGGAGGTATAAAGGAAGTAAATATTGATAAAGAAATAGAGAATTACCTTTTCATCTATTTCATCCATCATGGGCACTTGTCTGTCCAATTCCTGCACAAATGACAACCAGATGAAGGAAAACGAGCATTTGATTCCCAATTTTTACCCCACAAGTTATCGGAGAAAGGTACAAAACCAAACCTCATGCATGTCATGGGCCATGTTTTTCAATGTGTCCAAACCTTCGGCTATAACATCTAAACCTTGATCCTGTATAAAGTGTCAAATTGACATCAAACAGAATACTTTTAAACTAATGATATCCATGCATAACTCATATTGCATAATATATTAAGCTGCTAATTAACACATATTCTAACAGCTAACTTCTCTACTCATTGAAAGTTCACCAACCACATCCAGGATTCACGAATCCACCAGTACAAAATACTTACCTGTTTCTTTCTCCGAATCTCATATTCTTGCCTAAACCCGCTCGATTCTTCAGTTTCGTGGAAGTACTCATCATCGAATTTTCCACCTGACACAATTTCAAGAATAAACTCAAAAAATAATACAGCTTTACAGTCCATAAAACTTTATAAAAAAGTTTTAACTCAACTGATACCCGAATATGAGTCAATTTTGATTCCAGTATATGAAGCCGAAGTTGTCGCATCACCAGCTTGTTTACTTGCAGTCGTTGATCCATCAGGTATGGCTTCAATCCTATCTTTGAGTGAAGAAACTAAATCACTTCGAGCCTCAAGCTCTTCCTTCGAAAGCCCTCTTACCTATTCCGCTATAACAAACCGAAATTAGAGTCTATCGAAACTCATTACGTCTAAAATTAAACTAATCATACTTTTTTCTTCAAAAATTTGACCTTTTTAAAAGCAAGTCTCTGTAATTTAGGTAATTCTTCAAACAACCTAGCTTTTGTTCTCCGAATCTCCGCGTTCATCGCAACTGCCAACGCTCGATTTTTCTCCCTAGCCGCCGCCTCCGATTTCTAAAAAAATCCAATGAATAATCGATTTTTAAGACTTTAACGGTTGAACAAGAGAGAAAGGGGTTAAACAAGAGAGAAAGGGGTAGAGGTAAAGGTAAAGTTACCTGGAGAGCAGCGTCGAGGTCGGCCTCTACGACGGAGCACAAGCGAGCGAAAGCGTCGTCACCGGAGACGTTGAGCTCTTTCTGCTTATCGACGTCGTACTTCTCATATTTCTTGCAAATCGCATCAGCTCTGGTGATCAAATCTATCACAGTCATTTTTCTTTTCTCTCTTTTGTTTTTCTCTCCGTTTGTGCTTCTGGGTTTGGAATTCAGGTAAACATAAAGACAAGAGAGGACGAAGACGCCGAGACGGACGTTCCACACGGAGACGGCACCAGCCAACCAAAGGAATGGAAGGAATAACGGTTTTTCTTTGAATTTTGTGTGCTATCCGTTTGATTCTTGCCACGTTGAGTATCACAAAATAGTGTGGGACCCATTACATACTGTAGTGTAGACATCATTGTACGTTCAGATTCAGACATTCGATTTAGAACTTTGCAGCTCGTCTTGCGTTTTTGTGTCAAACTAATACAAATTTAATTTATTCAATTGAATTTTAGATGGTTTACAAAATAATAAAATTTTATTATTTAATTATTTTGGAAATAAAATAAAAAGTTTATTAACCAAAAAGCTGATAAAATAGTTTGCAAAACAATAAAATATTATTATTTGAATGTTTTTTAAAAAAAATGAAAATTACAGCATCATCTAGTTTGAGAAAATTATAAATATTTTTACTTTTTTTGTGACAATTTTTTTTTTAATTTTAAAATTAATGAAATATTTACTGCAGTATTATTTCGATAGTCTCCTAAAAGTTTATTAACCAAAAGCTTATGATGCATCGCAAAAGATGATAGGTCGATGGTTATACATTTTACTTTACTAATTTTTTTATCATAATTTTTCTTTTTTCTTTTTAATTATTTATTGCAATACCTAATTTTTTGTTATTTTTAAAAAATAAAAAATTTAAAAAATATGTGCAAGATAATAATAATAATAATTTTGACAAAGATGAGACTAAATAACCTTGTGAAAATAAGAAAAAAATATCAATAAAAGCCTCCAAACATCATACCGCAAATGTGAATATAAAAGATTAAACAAAAGAGAATAATCTAAAACTTAGGTTTGTTTGTACGTGTACAGTATGGCCTTGAATATTAAAAAACAAATATGTATTGACAGTTGATATAAATTATAAAAGAATTAAGTTTGGTGAAATCGATTAAATTATAATTATGTATTCTATACATATACATACACACACATACATAATGGTATTTTATTTCCTTTCAATCACTAATAAAAAAGTACATGCCAAATTGCAGCGTAATGCAGACTTGTCTTCTTTAGAGTGAAATAAACAACTGCAAGCACGCACCTAAATTTCCCCACTCGATCATGAAACGATGACGTATTAACACAGCGATTTGAAAGCTCAGAGCGCGTGCTAAACTCTCCCCCTCACTTCTCCCGGGGTTTTAACTCTATTACAATGTCGCTTGCGGCTCTACCCCCATTTTTTTTTAATTCTAATGATAATCTCGGTCGACGCCATATTTACTCAGTGACATGACTACAGGGACATCAGTCAACTCGAAAATTATAAAATTTTAATACTATAGAAATATAAATTTTCCTTGCCCTTGAATCACTTTATTATTAACCATCTCTTTTATCTTTTGTTCTAAGAATCAATCCAGAAAAGGAAGATATGTTGGAGAATTTGATTCTATCCCATCGTTGCAATTGGATTCTCAGTTATATTTTGCTCTTTTCACGACTATTCATCAGCTGTTACTCATTTGGTGAAGTAGGTGGTTCGTACAATGCTTTTTCTATATCGAGTTTTAGGTACCCTTTAACCAGGCTCAGGCCTTTCGATTCGCGTTATTTCAGAGGTACGTGATCCAAATTTTAAATTTCTGAAAAATCTTATCGAACCTTTTGAAACGATGGATTGGTGTTTGTTTTTTGTGCGCCAGTTTCAAGGTCGTCTGTGTTTAATTCTGATGTTCTATCTCTGGTTTTATCGAAAAAGCATTTTATTACTGATGAATGAGCCGTGTTTTGTTAAAATTAATAGGATAATCGCAGGTTGATATTTTCAATTAATGAAATCTCGGAGTCTTGCAACCAAAATGACGTACTGATTGCAGAATATGGTAAACTAAATGTGATAAGAGATTTTATGACGAGACAATTCTCAAGTCGTCGTGTTGTTTTTTTTGGTTTGAGGATTGCGAATTTTGTGTAATCATTTATGATCAAGTAGCAGCTTTCCGCTTTTGTGTTCCATATGAGATAGCTGATATCAGTGTTTGCACGTAAACCTATTGGCTTTTTTTATTTTTCCTTGGGTTGTTTCTTTGAATTTTTAATTGAAACTGGTATTTTCAAAGTGGGTTGCTTCATTGTCGTACTGTTTTTGTTGCTCCGATTTATTTTTTGTCCATTTATTTGTTTTATCTCCGCCTGTAGATTCTAATTGTTTCATTTATTTTTTGTTTGTTTACATTATCAATTCTGATATTTAACTGGTTTTGATGCTTTTTGTTGTTCCAGTTGATTTGCCACCGTGGTTCTCTTCATTGTCTATACAGTTGGAGTCAGACGTTGATATTGTAAGTGTGACCATTTAAGTTAGAAGAATCTTGACCTATGCTGTTAATATCTAATAACTTAACATATTTTTAATGGTTTTTCCTAAACTCCAGTTACTTGGATTCGGAGCATTGTCTCCTATTTACAGCCTTTTTAGATGTAGTTTAGATACAGTACAAGATTGCTAATTTTTGTTTTTAAGATGTTTGGTTGATTGTAAGATTTTCGAAGTTATTGAATTTTGTTTTGATATGTTGTTTTGCATCGAGAACTTATAATGAGTTGAAGTAGATACTAAGTTTGCTACAAAATTTACTTACAATTATGAAGGGAATTGCATGACATAGCTTCTTGAATTCTGTCTGTTTTGATTTTTTTGCTTTCCATCTGCTTACAGTTCAAATCCTTTACAGGATGCCAGAAGCATGGCAAAGGTTCCAAAAAGTGCTCTGCCATTGATCTGCTTAAGAGATGGCAGTCTTCCGCTGCCAGAGGTCACAAAGAGTTCTTTAAATGGCTTAGGTGCGGTAAACTTGGATCCCCCACCACTCCATTTCTTTTCTTATATTGTTGTTTATAACAAGTTCCTGATTATTCCAATATATTTAGGGATTTACATACCTTAGCACCTTGATATCTGCATGCACGGAAAAGTATTTGATTCTTTTCTTAGATAGTCCTATAATGATGCCTGTGTTTTCAGTTTTTCTTGAGACTGCATATGTTCCTCATGCATCAATATGGTACTAAGTTGGTCTCTTAATTTCATTTTTTAATTAGTGGCATTAGAAACAATTGAAGCTTCTGTCTGCTTAGTCATTCTTGAGAGCTTTATTTCCTGACTGTTATGTAACCTGCTTTTGTTGAAGCATATCCTTTGGTGATTCAGTGGTACATAAAGTCCCATCCTACCTATGTGTGAATTTTAATAGACTATGCTTTTCTGAACAGTCATTTGATTATTTCTTTCTGTTTTCAATCTAATAGATCAGTATATCCAAATAACCTTTGAAAAATTTCTTTTATTTCAGTGTTAGGTTCTCTCTCTAATGGATCTTCCATGGGATTAGAAGATATTCAGAATAATCAGCAGTGTTATCCAATGCAGAAAAACATATCAGTGAAGTTGACAAATGAGCAGGTCCATTCTTTCTACATGTATACTAACACCAAAAGCTTTTGCCCACTTTGCCTTTTCTTAAACAAGTTTCATTCCATCTTCGTACTCTTTTTTCTATGGGAGATTTGATGCTGATATTATTATATTATTTATTTCATTAAAAGGCTTATCTAGTTTGGTATCTGTAATATATCACCTGCATTTCTGCTTTTGTTCTTGACGAATTTATTGTCGGTTCACAACCGTTGTCAGCTTTTTAACTTTAAGGTTTTTGTTCAGATATCTCCGGGAGTTTGGTATCTCGGTTTTTTCAATGGCATAGGAGATACAAGGACTCAGTCAAAGATGGTATAGCGCATTAGCATCAGTAATTGATTCTTCTTCAATTCTGTTTCATTGTATCTTATTTGCTCGATTTACGTCTAATTAATCACTTCTTTGCATCAGAGGGAAATTCCTTGGAGAAAAAAAAGAGCTTTGGTAGAATAGCTCTTTTTCTTTTTAATTTTTTCATATAAAAAGTGCCAATGCAAAATACTTACAAGCTCTGTGCAAAACAGTCTAAAAATCTTCTAATTCTAGTTTGAAGTTGCCATCTACAAAAGTCAGTATGCAATACATGCCTCTCTGATGCCCTATTTCAATTAATTAATGCTTTAAGATTACGACTGTCATTACAATAACAATTCCTGACTGTTGCAAACATTTTGAGAAATGAGCTTGCTGCTAATTATCTGGTTCTGCAGATTAATCGAGGTCCATCATACTCATTTACTGCCAACATTAGTGTAGAAGGATGTACAACCTCAACGATGTGGGGCCCGTTCTGCAACCAGACTATTGACCCTCTATCATGTGCTCAATCTGATGGATACAATCTTTCTGAAAGGTTTTCTGATAGCAAGCTGAACGGGACAACTGAAAATGTGGTTTCTTGCAGAAATTCATTTGACACATCCTGCCATAGAGATGATGAAATTAAAGTATACTCCTTGGATGTCTTGGGAATAACAGAAAAATTGATTATTGTGACTTCAAATGTCAGGTTCAATATGACACCTTCAAATAATACTGTAAATGTTAGTGGAACTAACATAACATGTTTTGTTCGTCATGGTGCACTTCCTTCAGCAACTCTGCATGATTATTCGGGTGACATATTCAAAGACCCTCTGATTGTTCACTCACCTAGGATTGGTCGCTGGTATATTATTATTGTACCGGTTAATCTTTCGAAATTACTTGGACAAACTCGGAATGACAATGTAGAAGTTTGCTATTCCTTGGAATGGCAAGTACTTGAATGTCCCATGGGGAAGGTGGGATCAGATTGTAATTGGGAAAGGCACATACTTCAGGTAAGATTGTGTTCTCTGCATCCCTAGATAATTTTCTTCTTTGTATTCTGCCATGCCATTTGGTTTTGACATTATGAATGTTGTCTCATGCATCCGGTTGAGTCATGCATATTTGCGTTAGCCAATAATGTGATAAACTTGATGTCTATGATGAATAAATTGTTAACTTGCTTCATGATAGTGACAAGAACTATACATGAAGCTTAACGTAGCAAGATATTATACAGCATCTGTGGGAGACAATTCTAAGATTAGGATGAAAAGATGATTATATACCTTGTGTCTGTAATTGATTTGCTGGGTGTATGAACACCATATGTCCCCCCAATCCCCATAGGAATAGCTTTTTGGCTGCATGACCAATAAATGCTTCTTTTAGATTTAATCCTTGCTTTGGCTTTATAAAGCATAAAATTAATGATCAGTAAACAAACTTCAGCACATAAGATGTTTTTTACCATCAAGGTTCTACTATGGGGTTTCATTGTACATGTTGCAATATGTAATTATACGAGGTTTGACATATTTTTGCTTTAAATTAAAGATCAGATTATCCTCATCGAGTGTGCATGTTTCATTTTATGCTTGGAGAACCTTATCCTGCAGAAATAATTGCTGATGAGGTGGGCATGTTGTCTGCAGACAGTAATCAGGAGAGAGTCAAACTTGTTTGAGTCCTATTATATACCAGTCAGTGGAAAAGTTCCCTCAGAAACTGGAGATTTTCCTCTTGAGCCCCTTTTAAGTAACTCCTCTTATGATGGAGAACTAGATAATATTTGGACTTATTTTGTCATGGACGTTCCTCGTGGTGCAGCCGGAGGAAATATCCACATCCAACTGGCATCAGATACAAAGATAAAGTATGAAATATATGCTAAATCCGGAGGAATTCCATATCTTGAGAGCTGGGACTATTACTATGCAAACAGGACAAAGAACAGCGCTGGCTCTATGTTCTTTAAGTTGTATAATTCAAGTGAAGAAATGGTTGATTTCTATATCCTATATGTTAGAGAGGGAACGTGGGGTTTTGGAATAAGGCATGGAAACTCCTCCAGTGGTAAAACTATCATGTCTGTTTCACTTGAAAGATGCCCAAAAAGATGCTCATCACATGGGCAATGCAGATATTCTTTTGATGCAAGTGGATTAACATTATACAGGTTTTCGTATTCAGTTCTCTGCTTATTTTAACCTTTTGAAATTTTTAATATTTCTTTGATCTGATGTTTCTTTCTTTCTTTTTTTTTTATTTTATGAATTTACCCGAGGTATTATGTGGAACTTGGATTTTTGAAATGCATTTGTTGTTTCCCTTCCTTCACACTTGTAATTCTGTCTTCTTTCTGTTTTTCAGCTTCTGCGCCTGTGACAGAGACCATGGAGGCTTTGATTGCAGTGTTGAAATTGTATCACATCAAGGTAAATGTTATTATATATTAATTTATATATTTAGAAAGAGTCAATGAAGTTCTTCTATTCAACTGGTCTATTATTTTTACTACTCTCTAACTGATGGGATGCTGAGAGTTAGAAGACAGTTTGTAATTGGTTCCTTTCTTCCCTTTTTACTTTAAGAAGACAATTCTTTGCATCTGAAAAGAAAGCAAAGAGCATTATACTAAAAAAATGGTCTCCCTAATCCACCAGCTTGAAAATGATGTAGGGCACATATGGCAGTCCATTGCTCTAATTGCATCAAATGCTGCAGCTCTACTTCCTGCCTGTCAGGCCTTGCGACAGAAGGTAAAGTTCTATGCTTGTGTCTCTTTAATTGGATTGACAGTAATATGAAGCTCACGGAAGCAAAAAGTTTTAAAAGCTACGCATCCATTCTCCTTTGATATCTTTCATCGTAATATCATAAATCTTTCCTAAAGTTACAATGCCACAAATCTTTGTAAAAGTTAAATGATGTTGTCTCTTAGTGAGCCTCTTTAGTAGTTGGGTGTGGTATGCCTTTGTCAATAAATATCAGGAATCTTTCTCGGAAGGATTAGTTATATATTACAAATCCCAAGGAGGTTAGTGATATTGTCATTAATGTAAGGGAAAATTACTCGCACAAATATTGACATTTTGAGAATAATAGACATTCAACATTTGATGAGTTATAACTAGTTAGCTTAAGATGAGCTTTTTGACCCTTGAATAAGTTTAATAATCAAAAGGATCACAAATT
Source organism: Trichilia hirta (assembly GCA_035221805.1). Taxonomy (NCBI): domain Eukaryota; kingdom Viridiplantae; phylum Streptophyta; class Magnoliopsida; order Sapindales; family Meliaceae; genus Trichilia; species Trichilia hirta. The sequence continues at coordinate 4,546,512 of JAWDEX010000002.1, read as the reverse complement.
TCTCCATGCAGGCATTTGCAGAATGGGTACTCTTCACGTCCAGTGGTATCTCGAGTGGATTATATCATGCATGCGATGTTGGCACCTGGTGTGCATTATCCTATAATGTTTTACAGGTATTAGCTATTCTTCTAGTGATTGTGTTTTCTCTTTGAAACCATTTGTTTTTTACAGCTCTAGGCATATAATTAGCACATAATTCTATTGAACTCTAACAAACATCATGGATCAAGTGCACAATGAAATTTATGCGCCTTGCATCATGAAAACACAGCCTTCAAAAGTGTTGTGACAACTGAAAGTCTGTATTGAGATTTCTCACCTCAGGAACACTAATGTGATTATTTTCTATTTCCAAAATTTAATCCGATCATTTACATACAGCAATTTGGCAATCCATTGTTTTTGATGTGCAATCTCTCTTTCTCCCACATTCACGCGCTCATTCATTTTAAGGTTTTTAGCTTGCAATAGTCTTAATTAGGCAATGGGAAAATGTTTCAGTTCATGGACTTCTGGCTCTCTTTCATGGCCGTGGTGAGCACGTTTGTGAACTTAACTACCGTTGATGAAGCATTTAAAAGGACAATTCACACTGTTGTAGCTATTGTTACAGTACTTTTGGCCATAACGAAGGCAACCAGGTAGCTAGAACCAGCAGGCAAAATTTGTTTATGTTTGGTTTTAGGATACCCTTTTTAGTGATTAAGGTAGTCATTTAATGATGATAAATTCTGCAGGTCTGCCAATATTATTCTTGTTATAACAATTGGAACAGTGGGTCTTCTTATTGGATGGCTGGTGGAGCTCTCCACTAAGTTCAGATCATTTCCCTTTCGAGTTGGATTTTGTATGAACATAATGGAGAGGTAACTTTTTCTGTTCCCATTTTTCCTTTTCATGTCAACCATGAATTTTTTTGTTCCATATTTATGCACAACATGCTTTTAAACATTAAAGAATATGCATGTAGGTATTACTATGAACATGTTTCATGTCTGGAATTTATGACAATTATTGAAGTGAAAATTTATAAAAATTAATAATGTTTTTCTTAGATATTTTTTGCTTCTGTTGTCCACCATTGACATGTTGATGCATTGTGGCTGTTTCTGTTGATTCAAGTTAATGAGTTAGCATGTAAAACTATTAGAGATACGTGTATCATATATATGGTTACCCTTATACAGTCGCGAGTATTTTGCTGAATGAAATTGATTTCACGCTCTTTCTTAACTACAGACAGCAAACTATTATCCAGTGGTTTCGTAATTTCATCAAGATACTTCTTCGACGATTTCGCTGGGGTTTTGTACTGGCGGGTTTCACTGCACTAGCTATGGCAGGAATAAGCTGGAAATTGGAAACCAGTGAAACTTACTGGATTTGGCACAGGTACTGTGAATTTATTACTCTCTCCTTGCTCATTCTCTGTCTCGCTCTCTATGTTTCTCTGATGTTTGTTGTGTTAAATGGCCTTGCAGTATTTGGCATCTCACCATATATTCATCTTCCTTCTTCATGCTTTGTTCAAAAGTTGATAGCATAAATAGTGAGACCACAGGACCAGTGGATGGAAACTATGAGTTAACTCGGCAGGATTCTATACCGAGAGTTGAGTAGGAGTGGAGTGAGAAACCGAAGGTTTTACAGTTCTAGCTCCAGTAAAAAATGATTGTTTGTCAAGGCTTACAGAGAAAATTCTGCCACCTAGCCTAGACTAAAAAATGTCTTCCAATTGTGTCAACTGAAGCACAGTTACAGTATGATAGGACAATCTAAACTCCTCAATAGAAGGCAGTTGTGGATTCTTCTTCCATTAAATATTTCCTGTCCTCTTTTCGTCATCATCATTCTAATTATATACATATACATACATAGGTAGGAGAAAGAACTGAGGCAAGATAGAAAAGATGCTGTCGCTGACAGACTTAAGGGTAAAATAGTGGCCTTCAGATTGTGTGTTTGTATAGGTGTTATGCATTAAAATGTCGTTCAAGTTATTTAATGGAAAGAGCATAGCTTTGACTGCTCTTGGTTTTTTTTTTGTTGTGATTTGAACCTTCAAGAGACTGGAAGAGAGAGTTAATATTCTTGCATAGCTTTGGAAGAAATGGGAAAGAGATTTCAAAACTGCCGATTGACCTGACTGGTAAAACGAGGACCCTTCTGTGTCTGTGAACTGCTTATCAAACTTGTAACGTTATTGCAGATACTATATATAGCTTGATGCATCGAATCAAAGTTATGTGGTTTCTGACTGCTCTACTACAACTTCTCGTTGACAAGTGAAAGCTGGAAGAAAATTAACAGTGGTTGCTTACTAGGTGTTTTCTGTTGGACATTGAGGAAATGATTGCCCGTCAAATGTTGAAGAGATTAATTGTACAATATATTGGTGGGTTGGGTAAAACATGGAAAGGTATGCCATCGACAGAGCACCAAGTATAAAACTACGGCGGGATAGCATTGCACCGAAAAATTTATTAGCAAAAGGGTAGTTGAAATTCGTAATCAGAAGACGTGCTCAAACAAGATACATGTAAAACATATAAACTCATCAGTTTTCCCAAGCAAAGCAACGACAAATTATAAGCAAAAAAATCTCACAAATTCTAGTTCATGAGTTGAATACGCAGATGTAGCCAGATTCTTCTCCTTGTGCTTCGTTCAAAATTCATAACTTCAATTCACTGAGAATCTTCATGAATTTCAAACTGTTGGTTGTCGGAGAACCATTTGAAACTTATTGTTCTCTTGTTGAAGTGCTTCTCTGGGAATAAGAAGCTTGTAAACGGACCTCTGTAGCGGATAGTTCTCTGTAATCCTTACGAATGCCCCATAGGATCTCTGCACATCTCCTCATACTCGGCCGACTCTCTCTGCGCGGAGCCAAGCATTGCAAAGCTAGTTCAAGTGTTTTTTCGATAGCGGAGTTATTTGCGTACGTTTGCTCTAGCCTTGGGTCCAAGATCGAAATGGCGTCTCCATTACTAAACTTCTTTATTGCCTGCGCTTACAACTAAAGTTACCATAACCATCACAGATAATATTACCCTATAAATTGAATGAAACTTCATTTTCTAATTTAAATTACTTATCTAATTATACCAGGGGATGGAAGACTGAAGAAACACGGATTCCGTGCAAATCAAAATTTCAACAGACGGGTTAGATTCAAGCAAAGAGGAAGGAAGAGAAAACCAACCCATGTTGCAGTTATCCTCTCCTTGAATTCCCTTTTCGGTTCAATTGGGCGCCTGCCTGTGACTAGTTCGACCAGTAACACGCCAAATGAAAAAACGTCACTCTTCTCAGTAAGTTGGTACGTTCTCAGGTATTCCGGATCCAAGTAGCCAGCAGTTCCTTTAACTTGGGTTGACACATGGGTGGCTCCTGATTCCGCGTCAACTGCCAATCTAGCAAAACCAAAGTCTGCTACCTTTGCCCGAAAGTTTTCAGTGAGGAGAATGTTGGAGGATTTTATGTCTCTATGAATGATTGGGCGGTCTAACACGAAATGCCAAACGGGAACCAATTACGTCTCTTCAGGAGAGTCTTCAGGGTAATTTTGATGAAACTAAAATAATATATCAAAGATAAACCTGTATACATATGAAGATAGGTAATGGCATGGGCCACATCGATTGCAATATCTAGCCTTGCAGCAAGGTCGAGAATGTTTCCATGCAGACCTGCACTTACGCTTTTCATGCTTCAGGTGACCAATTTCCAGTAATGCATACATACATACGCACGCACACACAGAGTAATGCCAGCTAAAAAGAACTCACAATCCAAGTGTTCTCGGAGACTTCCATTTGGAACATACTCCACAACGACAATTCTTTCATCTTCGAACTCCAAATATCCATAGAAACTGACCAAATTCAAATGTTCCACCTGCGCTAATGCTCGAATCTCACTTTGAAATTCAACAAACAAATGCTTGTCATATACATTCTGCAAAGAAATTCAATCAGGAATTTAGTTAAACCTCATATATCATTAAATTATGCTCTGAATCCTTGACAACGAGAAACAAATTGTTGTCTATGACTTCAATCTTCTTAACCTTCTTAGCACGTTTAATTGCAACAACGCTTCCATCTTCTAGTCTGCCCTTATAGACAGTGCCAAATCCACCTTGTCCAATCTTGAAAGAGGGGGAGAAGTTCCTGGTGGCCTTGTGGATTTCCTTAATGGTGAATTGTACATTTCCAGGCACTCTACGTCGAGTTGAATTGTTTGAACTAGCATAAACACCCCGATTTGAACCTCGTCTTCTTTCACTATCAGTTCTTGAAGTATCTGATCAATATAATCAGATTAGACAATCTCATCTATTCATTTCATTATTAATGCGGCAAATCTTTAAGTTAAATCTACGACCGCAGCTTCTAGAAAGTGAAAAGTACGTTCACAAATATTTCCAGTTCTTTTGAACAAATTGACTTTCAAAAAACTCTGATCAAACTAATAAGAACAGAGGAAAATGACCTGAAAAGCAATCAATGACTGTAATGAAATAAAAGTTATGTTTTATGTTGTGAATGTCTTGCATTCATTAGATTCACCAAAATTAAGGAAAAAGCTAAAACATCTTAGTTTAAAAGTTCACCAGAAGGAGATTTGAATTCATTAGAGTCGCCAAAATTCTTAGAGCTATCGGTATCAGGAGGAGTGAAGCAGGCAACAAAGACTCCGGCTACCGATTTGGTGGCCACAACCAACGGATTCTTGCTAATCTGGCGGACAGTAGAGGCCTCTGAGAAGGAGGAACTTCGAGAGTAAGAGCACCGTTCCAGCGTTCGCCGTACGCTGGTGCCATGACTCCGTCGTTCGTACTGAATTTTAGGGCTTCTCTTCATTATTATTGATACTTTTTAGGGAGAGATTGAGAGAAAGAAAGAGAAGAGACCGAGATTTGTGCGTGGGGCGGGGGTTGGAGGGGGAGGTTGTTGATGTAGAAATGGCGGGTAGTGGAGAGAGAGAGACTGTTAAAACGCAACAGAAGACTTTAATTTTTCAAATGTGGGTGTGGCAAATATGCGCTTTTGCATTTTTATCCTTTTTTTTAATCAAATGAGTTTCTGAAGTTAGAAGAAATTTGTTTAATTATAAAAAAAATAATTTTGCAGAGTATTTATATCATGTGGAGTTTTTAAAATTATTTTTTATTATTTTAATATTTATAGATAATTGAAGCTTTATACTTTAAAATTAGTATCAAGAAATTTCCAAATTCTTAGCAACTTTAGGGATGAAAATTGTGAATAATAATTGGATGGTATTATCAATTTTACAAATTGGAGGTAATTGTCAAAAGTCAATAGTCAAAAGTCAAAGTCAAAGCGTTGTGTATTGCTAGCTGAATGGCCCCCTGCATTAAACGGAAGAAGATTGACCAGGTGTTCTAGCAGTAAATTGAACCAAAAGTTCCTGAATATTAATGACAATGGAAAAATCATTAAGTGTAAGTATAAATTGAATAGTAATGACCAGAAAAATCATTGTTGCAAATACTGGCGGTAACATTAAGGGGTCGTTTAGTTTGGTTTTTCTATTAATTAAATTCTTTTATATTTTATAATTGTCATTAAAAAAAAACTTTGGAATAATTTAAAAAGTTATTTTATTTTTACTAAAAAAACCTTAAATTTTATAATTTTAATAATAGAATTTTTTATTTTTTCAAAGATTGAATTGTCTACTCTCATTTTATTTAAAAAAGTTGTCCTATTTTTAACATAATTTTTAAAATTTTATTTATTAAACTAATTATATAACTTTTATTAAAATTTATTTATAACAAGAAAATAACTAATATTCTTTTATTAAAAAATTTTACTTTAAAAAACCTTACTTATAAAAGCTCTATTTCAAAAATTCAATTAAATAGACTCTGATTCATTACATACAAAATAAAAAATAACATTATCAACACATATCAGCTATCCAGTAGCAGCAGTAATTGATCTTTTGTTTGTCAAATCACAGTTAGTTTCCCACCAAAAAAGAATAATGAAATGAATATAAACGGTTGGTTGGGCAAGAACGATTGCAAAACCACTACTCAAGAACAGCAACCTCAGAACGGAAGTGGTGTTTTTGATTGGTTGGTGGGGAACACTAACATCATATTCCTCATTTGCCACGAGTCATAATGAAAGCCTTCCCCTGAACCCATAGTAAGGCGGCCTAGTTTATATCAATTAAATCTGCGGGTGATGAGTAAGGATAACACAAAATTACATCATGTTTCTTGTTTTTAAGCCACTTCTGCTCAGACTGAAGAGAAACTTATTCCAAATCTCCTGGGAGAAGAAGAGGAAGAATAGTTAATTGACACTTTGACTACAAGTCAATAAATATAGTTTTAGTTAGGATGTATAAATAATGTCAGAAGTCAAATCAATACATAGTATTACAATTGGAGAAAAAATTGACAGGATTCTGAAGGTTGTTGAGAATTAATTGCCAGAATTTGAAGGTAAGCCTTCTAATCAACCTCTGTTTCAGAGGAGAGAGAGCACATACGTAAATATTAAGATTAATTTAAGCTCATAATAGTTTCATGATAGTGAAAAGCTTGCCGTTGCCAATACAATTGAGAAAAGGACATTAAATTATACTCATGGCACAGATTTTATGGTATTATAGCATGGAACTGGAAAAAATAAATGAGAAGGTTTAAACTTACTAATATTTTAGTTTCTTCATAAGTAGATGCAATATGGCCTCAAAAGACTTGATTCAAAGTCAGCACAAAGATTCAATCTTCAATTAAATATGGCCGGATTTTTGACTTCTCTACTGTTGTGTCCGACCACGGGCAAACTTTTAATTTCATTTTCGTAATTAAATGAAAAAAAGGTTTATGTCAAGCTCCTAAGATAATTGACATCAATGAAATTAATCTGTAGTCAGGAAACTTGACCGTTCATTCATCAAGTCCACAGTCAAACATACTGTAGGCACTAGAAATATTACTATCCTCCGTAAGCCTAAACAATGTTTGTAACATAGCCTATATATCTACTGTCCGAGGGTGGGATTTATCACTCGATACAAATGCGTGAATGTTACCGCCAATTTCTGTCCAGCTTCAACCTAGAGCTTTACGACCGCAATTCTTCCGCATCATCTTGGGTAATCTCGCTACATCAAACCAACATCTTTCAGAAGCATACATGTTAGACACGAGCATAATTCACAGGATTGCTTGGCTCCAATTCAAACAGCTTTTCCGCAAACCATTTTGCCAATTCTAACGTTTCCGTGAACTTTACGGGCCCCGATGAATGCTCCAAGACTGTCAGTTCCAGGAGCAACTGTCATTGATGCCAATATGTCAGAAGCCTCATCCAGAAGACCTGCTTGACTGAGAAGGACAATCAGAGAAGTATAGTGCCCTGAATCTGGTACAATTTGGTAGCGATTGATCATCACATTGAAGAAATAAAGCCCCTGACTGACTAGCCCACCATGGCTACAGAAAGAAAGAACCCCACGAAAAGCAATTGGATATGGCCTTACTCCTTGAAACAACTGCTTCTCAAAGAATTTGATACTTTCTTTTGGAAGGCCATAAAATGCATACGCACTAATAATTCAAGTCCATGTAACAAGGTCAGGCTCTATAACAGAATTAAAACATTGGAGAGCACTACCAATGCTACCACACTTGAGTATGCATTTATAAAGCATTTCCAATTGATAGAAAAGCTTTAACCCCAGATTTAACTACATAAGCATGGACGTGCATGGTTTCATAACAGACAAACTGCGGCATGAGCAAAGAATGCTAGCCAAGGTAATTCATCTGGACAAAATCTTCCTTAAGCATATATATAAGAAGTCGAATAGCCTCCCTTGCATCTCCATACCGACCATAACCCACAAACATAGTGTTCCGTGAAACAACATTTTTAGAAGCCATCCCATCAAAAACCCTGCGAGCATCATCTGTGTTTTCATTCTTAGCATATGCATGAACTAGCAAAGTTACCACTAAAACATCTAAATCAAAAGACTGTTTAATAACAATGCCATTAATGAGTTTCCCATTTGAGAAGAACCCAAATTGCCTCACGAATTCAGTAAACTAGAAAATGTAAATTCATCCCCCTTCACACCTTCCAACCCCTTAAGTTAAATACCTCAAAAGCCTTGTCACCAAACAATACATTCCACAACACAAAATCTCTACACATAACTTCATCAAAAACTCTCCTTGTTTTGTCAACAAAACCACATTTCCCATATAACCCAACTAAATAACTATTGACAAAACCATTTAAATCAAAACCCAGTTTCAGTATGAAACAGTGCAGTTGCCTCCCCACCTCAATATCATCTAGCTCAACACACACACGAAGCGAACCATTGAAAGTTATACGATCTAAACTTATATTGTCTAATAACATTCTCCTGAAATAAGACCTAGAGTTACAACCGCAATCAGCAATCTGACAAATCACCGTTTTCCATGTCACAAAATTCCTCACCAGTATTTCATCAAGCAGTTTTTCTCTATCGTCATACTCTTTACATCTGACATAAACATGTAGCATTTAGTTTTGTCAAGACAATTTACTGTGCAATCCTAACTTTATTTTGTGTCCGTGTAATTGCTTTCCTTGTCAGAAAAGACCGAATTTGGCCGATAGTTCGATGGCTTGAGAGCAAACAGAGTATCTTCAATCCGAGTTGACTCTGGAATTGTCACCGAGTTTGTGAGTAGACTCGGGCGAATAGATTGGCCGTGTTTTTGGACATATGGCCTACGAGAGGTTCGGTTGGAGTGATCACAGTCTTTTGAAATGGACGGTGAAATTTGTAGAGCATAAGATGAAAAACAAAAGAGAAGCGTTGAAAAGTACTAAGTCGCTGAGGCAAACAGTTTTATAAAAAGGAAATAATACGCGCGCAACCCTATCCCTTCTGGTTAATTTGGGATCATTATAACCATGACAATAACATTACTAGAAAGATTAGATAATAAAAATTTTATCAATTGTATAATCTTTTACATAAATTTTAAAAAATTATAACAATTAAAAAAAGAATATTTTCTATTATCTAATCAATTTCTCCACTATATTCTGTTAAATTATAAAAAATAATTAATAGAATTTGAATTGAAATATGAGTTTTCAGTTGCGATGGATTAATTGAAACATGGCTTGAATTTCTCTCCATAATTAAATTGAATTTTTAATAATGATATATAAATTTAAATTAATATATAGGAAGGTAAGGGACTGAATTTTACCATTGATCGTGATTTTACCTACGAAATTAATAGTTAAAAAAAAAAAGTTAATCTACAATACTGTTGTAACAGTACGTTTTTGGGATTCCATCTGTGACGATTGTGAATTGAAGCTCTCAGTCAGCCCAAGAGAGAGAGGTGAAAACAAGTGGAGCGCATACTGTACAAGAAAACATGTACGACAAAGAATATAAAACAAGGAGAGAAAACGAATTGAATTCTGTCTCTCTTTTTCCTTCTTTTCACCGATTTTTCTCCCTCTCTTCTCCCTTTCTCTCTGTGTTCGAAGACGTAAGATTTTTATAGTTTATTGTATCTTCAACGGAAACTTCCAAGCTGAATTAGATTGTTTAATCATTGACATGTCATCATCATCTCTACAATTTTTCTGATCAGGGTCGATTTATTTATTTATTTTTGCGTGTTTGCATGGTTGAATTTTAGTTTTCATTGTATTCTGGCGATATACACTATGCTGAAGTCTTCACTGACAATTAAAGTGTAATTTAAGCTGATACTTATTCATCCAAGGTCGGTAATTATTTGTTAATATAAGGGTAATTCAAAGAAAAAGAAACGGGTATTTGAATTATCTGGATATTCTTATATTAGGTGAGATTATTGTTCTCATTTGCATAGGATTTGATTATGTTATTCCAATTTTTCCTCTTCATGTTTTTGATCATTACTCAGATAGTATAAATTAAGTCACTTAGCTCGTTCATCTTTCTTGAAGCATGATTCAATTGTTATTTTGATGCTGTTATTTGACTCTTCTTGTCCTTGGCGCAAAATAACAGAAAATAATGCACCAACTGCGGCTAATATTGCGTGGATAACAAAATTAAGTACAGGGAATGGGAGGTTGTTGTTGTTCTTCAAGGAAACCTCATCTACATGGAACACCATTATACTACTATGTTAGTAACATCATCCATCTACCATTACATTCTCTGGGATCATTCTTATTGTACTTTTCTTTCCTCACATTTGAGCATTCTGATGTATATATTGCATAGTTGTAATGTGCTGTCTGGCTTAGCTTTTATTATGGGGCGAGGAGAGTGCCATCTCCATAATAGACATACTACTGTTTTTGGTCGCCAAGTGGGTTTTTGATGGTATTATATCTAAATTGTTGAAGTTTAAAAATTATATATTGTATTTGTTGATGGGGTTTGTTTCTGAGAATGTTCTTAATTTGAGCATATGAGATTTAACATTGAATCATTGGAATGGGAATTTGACAGATTTGAGTGTTTGACAAACAGTCACTGTCACTAGTGTAATGAGTTTCGATGAAAATGTCGGGTAGGGTTGCGGTCTTGATATTAAAGAGTTTGCTTAGAAGGGATTTTTGTTGTGGCCAAACGGAAAAAATTGATGACTTTATAGCAAATAATGTTATTTAATCGGAAATTTGTTGGCTTATTTGTGTATAAGGGATGTGAGATTTTCTTTCAATCAATCATTCTTGAACTTATAGAACTCCTTTTGGTAGTGTTCACCAGCTATGGAAGGGCGGGGGTCCGTGACATCTCGCAATGGCACTGCCTCTACATTTGCAGCTGGACTCCTGGTTGATTTGAATCTCGAAGCATCGACACCTGACACTTTCCGGGCTCCTCCTACACCTTTGCCATATGATGTTGTTTATGGGGGTCCATCATCAACAGACTCGGACTCTATTAAAGAATCTATTAGTGGTGGTAGCTTAGAGACATTGGCTACACATGAAGATGTTGAGGAAGTAGACAGCAAAACTCAAGCTAGTTCTTTGCTTGTTTCACCGCATAAATCAGAAGTTTCAAAATTGAATGTTTTTGCAGCATCAGAAGAGGAGGACACTTGTCCCATTTGTCTTGAAGGTGTGGTTCTAATTGTGTAATCTGCTGTATGACAGCCATATTTGCTGGTGAAGCAAAGTAAGTGTCGTATGGCAATGCTTTAGTATTTCAGCAACTCATAACTAATACTTAAACTTCTGGGTGCTTCCACTTGCAGAGTATGATACAGACAATCCAAAACTTATTACTAAATGTGAACATCATTTCCATCTCTCATGTATTCGGGAGTGGAGTGAAAGAAGTGACTGCTGCCCCATATGTGATCAGGTTTGCCTCTTGAAATTACTTGTGTGTACAATAATTAGATAAATATTTCATTCTCCTGTTAAACTACCATTTAATTGGGAGTCCGCTTCATCTGAAAATGTGCCTTTTTACTCTAGTAAAAATCATGCACATTCTGTATCATTTTGCAGAAGTCTTTTCATATAATGTGTTGATATCATTTTTGGAAGGAAAAGATTGAATTTCTAGGATACTTTTGTTTCTAATGATGGCAGAGCTAATTAGATCTGTTGATGCTTAATGATTGCTTGAACATGAGTTGTTTATTTTTTAAGAACTCAAATGTATACCTAGGTTCATGTTGGCATGTTGATACCTATGTTCTTATGAACTAATAACAGTTGTATATCTTTATTTTCTCAGGAAATGGTATTTGATCATAGTACCTTTACTTAGTAGGTCCAAGTCTATTTGAAGATGGAAGTTTCTCTACGTTGACAGATCCATTTTCACTTGGGTTCTAATTATTTTGAAGGTTGCAGTGTTTCAAGATGCATTTTTCTGTTAGGTTAATCCAAAGTAAAGGTAAGAGTTACAGACACAGCAGAGTGGCAGGCGGTTTTTATTTAGGCCCGTTTTCATAAGTTAAGTTTTGATTGTCGATTATTGTATGCAAATTATAAGAGAAAGGATTTGGACGCTTTGTTGTCTGTGAAAAATCGAACATAAACCATTTGCAAAGCATGAAAAGAAAGTAAATTTTGCCTTGTGTTGTATTGATAAAATGTCTTGTACAATTTTTGTTTTTCTTTCTTATTACAAGTTGTATGCTCAGATGTGCTATTTTTATAACTCACTCGGAACTTTCTTGGGTTTGACTCGGGACTTCTTCAATGTCGGTAATACAGATTGTGTATGATCAAATCATGTGGTTAGCTAGCATGAACCAAGGGCGAACGGCTTAAATGCAAGCTAAACTTGCTAAGCTCCGATATGAATTCAACAGAAAGAGTGTTTTGTGGTATTTGTGCAAAACTTTTAGGTTCTGAATCCTTTTATCCTTTTAAAAAGATCAAGAAAATTATTTCTATTGACACAGATTTTGGAGATAATAATCCACAAAAATATTTTTTGGTTTTTCAGCCTTAGAGCCATAATTTTATGTTAGAGTGACGAAAGGAATATATATATATATATATTGTACAAATCCATGTCACATTAGTTTGTATCAATTTATTGCGCTGCATATATATTATATTAATTATCAAATATTTTAAATTTGAAGAAAAATTTGACAGTTTATTAGAATCAGTGATCCAATGCAATTATCTGCATTTTATACCAGTTCCCTTTTTTTTAATTTTTTTTTTTATTCTGTTTCTTGCAAGCCAAACAAGCAAATGTACACAGTTATAATTTGAGAGAAACTTGATAAATTATGAGAATTTATTTGACAAATCATCTATTAAATTTCAAATTTTAAATGTCATTACGAAATGGATCATTGTAGAATTTTTTTTCTAATACTAGCTACTTTATTAAAATTGTAACTTATTTTTATAAATAAAACATGATTAGGTTGTAATAAACTAAGACACAAGAATAAACACATAATTAGTATACAATAAATAATGTGTTTAATACATAATGTTAAAAACACTGCTAAATAATCAAAATAATACAAAAAATTAAAAATAAATAATAATTATATAATTATTGCAAAATCCTACCAAAAGAATTGTTTTTTAACCACATCATTATATTTATATTTAAATCCTTGGAATTCTTTTTGCTCATTTTCTGAAGAAAATGTAAAATGTTAATGGTAACATGCATTGTATATATTTTAGGACATTACCTTTTCTTAATATTTGTCCTACGATGCTAAATTAAGGATGACTTTTACTAACCTTCTCATATGTATCTATCTATCTATTTATTTATACGTGTGTGTGATTATATTTGTAGCATAAATATACTATCGATAAATACTACATTTTCACAAATACTTACATTTGTAACATGGTATTAGTGCTAAGGTAGAAACTTTTTTTTTTCTTTTTTTTGTCTTCTTCTCTGATTCTTCCACAGCCTCTAATGACTACACATACAACAAAAGCACCGCATAAGACAATTGTGCATTGCTAATCTACACTTATTATTCAGAATGATTTTTGAAAGAAGACGCTTTTATAGCTATTTATATCATAACTATTGAAGATATGCTTTAAAACTAATCGTGTTATATTATTCAAGAATTTTTTTTATTGTATATATATATTTTATAAAGTTATTTATAATTAATTAAATGACATTTATTTTATCTTACATCTTATTCAGTTGCTATTATTATTTTTTTTATTAATACAAAATGTGTTCCTGTGATGTATTATGTGTCAAGACTTTATCTGCAATAAGTTGCAGTTATAAGAACAAAGCCTATAATTTAAATATATTAAAAAATATTTTTAATTGAGGTGATGTCATAAGAGACAATGACATTAAATGATTGACATATTTTGTTACTGTCAAAGATTAATATTTGATACTAGTAATTGAGTGTTAAGTCTCATATCATAAGAGCAAAAAATATAGGTATTACATTTGAGAACGTATTACTGAATGTGACCAAACACAACAAATTATATAAGTGATTATTCACAGTCAATAATATATTGCACAGTCGTATTAGTGTGCCATTAGTCCTTTGACCTGAGATATCATGACTACCCTTTATACTGAGACACATCATTCACTTGTGTATATATCATTGGGTTAATCACACTTGATAAAAGAAGCTTAATGACAATGTGTTCTTATTATATGAGGACAGGTGATGATCAAAATAGAATCTGTTGATTTAGATAATTGAGCTTGAGATTCTAAGTAAAAATATCACACACGAGAATTAAATCTTTGGTTAGAGTATGAATATTCAAAAATATATTTTGTGAATAAATGAATCCTATTTATAATATATGTTTCTTATCCTATGATTGAGTTAGGGGTTTGACGATTTTATGACCCGCACTTAATCGGGAGTTGATAGCAGCGAAACTTTACTACATGAACATACAACTATATGAGTTTATTTAGAATCTTTAATTCTTTGTGTCTGAGGGTCATGATATCTTACTAGAGGTTACTCATGATTATTGAGAACTTTGAATACAATGCGTTGTATTAAAGTGATGCAAAATATTTGTATATTCTCATATTCAGCTCATGATAAACACAGGAAGTCACACACATTAACCAGTACTTATTGATAATGGTTATAATATTTTTGTAATGGCAAAAATAAATATGATCTGATACTTTGATTGAATAATATTTTTTAATTTTTTAAAATAAAAAATAAATTTTTTAATAAATACATGCTAACACCCGTACAATTGAAAAATATTTCAATAATTTTTAAATATAATTTATTGATATATGAAGACTTAAAAAATATATTTAGATATTAATAATTTAATAAATAAAAGTGTTTATTTATTATTAATTAAATTATTATTATTTAATTAAATTAAATCCTTAAATGATAAGTGGCATTATATGATATTGCCAAGTGTTAATAATTCCTTAATACTTATTCATTTATTATTTATGGTTAAGATTAATTATTTAATTTGATTAAATAACTAAAAAAATAAAATATATATTTCTTGAATATATTGTTATAATTTAAAGTTTGATTAATCACACTTTGATATTTGTGTATAATATTATAATTAGTCATAATATTTAAATATAAATAATTTCTTTTTTTATTAATTAATATATTTAATTAATTTTTAATTATTATTCATTGATATGAATTAATATATATTAATTATTTTATAGAATTCATGACAAGTTGTTTGATAAATGTGCATGAATTATTTGTTTTTTCTTATTATTTTATTAATAAAAAAAATAAAAAAGATAAATAGTATGTTTTTTAAGATACATCGTAAAATGGGTTGAAAAAAGGTATTAACTTTCTTTAAAAGAGTTTGAAAAATTATTTCTTTATTAATCTTCCTTGAAAAGCCAAACAGATTGTCTTACAAGAGAAGTCAAAATAAATGTTTATAAAAAAAGGAAGTACTAAGTTTTTATTTTACTTCTTCCTTTTCATAACACTTTTCTATAAAAAGAAAGAAAGAGAAAGAAAAGAATAGAAATTAAAAAATTATTTTCATAATTTTCTCTTCTTTCTAGTGTTATAGTATTAATTTTCTAAGCATAGAAAATTTATAAATAATTTAGTGAAGCTATTAGAATATTTTAAGTCTGCATTAATTAGATCGAAACTGTTATCAACAAATTGGTGTGAGGATACGCCTGAAGATAAGTTAAAAATGACATGTTTGATTTTGATTAAAGCATAACAAGATATATTTTCTATTCTTATTTATTAAATTGTTTAATTCCTTTAAAAAATTTAAAAGTTTGCATATTTGTACCATATATGATCTTTGCATGTTTAGATATGCAAAACTAATTTTCAATAACTATACTCCTTCTTACATTATCTCTGATTAGTCAACTTATAAATGTCTTTGTAGCCTTGCACCAAATTATAAACTTATTAAAGTTTTCGATTGATCATGTTTTGTCTTAGTTTTATTCCGTAAACATATCAAATTACAACCACAAGCACATTTATGCTGTTTTATGAGTTATGGTATAGAACATAAAGATTATATGTGTTAGGATATCGAGTTTAACCAGCTTTACATTTCTAATCAAACTCCTCTTTACTTGGTCCATTTTCTACTAGCATCTCTATTAACCTATTGTTATCTTTTTCTTCGATTAATAAAATTACATACATACATAAGGTGAAGTCAACCTTTTAGTAGATGAGTATTTATAGAGGTTATCGATAGTTAACCTACTTTAATATTTGTGACACTCCTTTTAAATTTATCATATGTGTTAAACTATAATAGGACTATATAGTACCGTCTATTATATTTAAACATATGGGACTCATATTGAAGAATATTTGATTGTAAAAAAATCATATGAAAAACATTAAGAAAATATATTATCCTATTATCTTTTACTTTCAAATATCGATATAACAGACTCTTATGAGATATAGGATTCTAAAGTAGATTAATTAAAGTAAAAATATTACTAAAGTAATATCTCTTATGAAAACTGATTTCACCCAGAATATTAAAAAGTATCGTGCATATGTGATTCATATAGGTATTGATAGGTTTAAAGAAAGGTTATTACTTGATTGAATTACATATACACTTATGATAATAAATATATGGTGATTATTTGATATACATATAAATAATTAATCACTCTAAAAAAAATTTATTATTTGACATGTTTTATTATCAATATTTGATTACTACACTAGGATATCACTCATTAGTTAATATTTTTGACAAAAAACTAAATATTAATATTGTGCTCGATATCTTATAATGGGCTCTACTATAATTTGAAATTATTATTATTTGTATAATAAAATATTTATGTGACTTAAATTATTTTATTTGTTTTTATTCTTTATATTTTTAATTTTTAATTTTGCTTAAAATATTACTGCTATTATCAATTCCATCCTTATGCTTAATAGCATTAACTTTAAAGTATAACAAGAGAATGTGTTAATCGTTTTAAGAGTCATAAACTTGATTTGATTTTAAGGGTAGATTGACTTGACACTTTTACTAATAAAAGTATCTTTGATGATAATAAAGAGATAGAAAAGTGAGAACAATCGAATTGCATGAGCTTAGTGATCATGAAGTATGCCATTCTATAAACTTTTTAGGATACTATGTTTGAAGACATTGATAAGGCTAAGGATTTCCTTTAGAATTTTGAAAAGAGAGCTTTCAAGAATAAAAAGGCTAAAACTAATACACTTTTGAGAACCTTATTTCTATAAAATACACATGAAAAGGAAACAGTAGCGAGTGTATTATGAAAATATCTCACCTTACTTTAAAGTTAAAGGCATTCAAGTTAGAATTATTTGAGACCTTACTGGTATATTTAATTTTGATATCTCTTTCAATATAGTTCAGTCAATTTAGAGTGAATTATACTTGTTAAAAAGAGTTATGGTCTTTTAATAAACTAATTTTATACTGTATTCAAGAAGAGTATAAACTAAAGTAAGAGAGAATAGAAAGTGCTTACTTAGCCATTACCTTTAAGAACAAGAATTTGAAAAAAAATAATAAAGTAGCTGTGGATACAATATTGTAAAAGAAAAGATAGTTATTTCTTTTACAGGGTTGCTAGACAAGTGAAAAGTGTTATACCAACTATTATATAGGGCATGCAAAGAAAAGTATACTTCTTAATTTTGTTTATTTGAAAGTTAATTTAGTTTCAGCACCTAAACATATATGATGGATAGATTCTGATACAACAACTCACATCAATGTACTTATGCAGACTTGCCTAAACTATTGAAAATCAAGTGATGATAAATGACACATTTACGTGTACAATGAGAAATCAATAGAATTGAAAGCAATATGTTTGTTTAGATTAATATTAAGAACTAATTTTTATTTGAATTTGAATCACATATTTATTGAACCATCATCTAAATGAAATTTAATTTCTATTTTTATTTTGAAAAAGTTAGAGTATTGTTATTCATTTAAAAATAATAAAGTTAGTCTATTTCAAAATTCAAAATTAGTTGGTATTAGTTTTTTTATCTAGTTATGATAATTTATATTTGCTTGATACTATTGTTTCTTTTAATAAATTCTTGCATGTTAATATATCAAATGTAAAATGTAAATTTACTGACGAAAATTCTATATTATTATGGCACAAAGATTGTGTTATATCTTTAAAAGGAGAATTGAGAAACTTGTGTCTGAGAGAATTCTTGATTCCCTTAATTTTTTAGATTTTGATATTTCTGTTAATTGCATAATGGGTAAACAAATTAATATTAAGAGATTTAGTGCCAATAAGACTTTGAAAGATATATAGATATTTATAGGTCATTCTCTATAATTTTTTAGAATAATCAATAATATTTTATAATGTTCATAGACAATTATTCTAGATATAATTACCTTTATTTCATTAATAAAAAGTCACAGTTATAAAATTAAAGTTAAAAATCAGCTTTAAAAAATTAAAAATATCAGATCTAACTGGGGTAGCGAATACTATAACAAATAGACAGATCAAGTAAATAACTTCCAAGATTGATTGTTAAATACCTAGAGAATTGCTATCATCCTATAGTATGTTATATTGGATTTTTCTATCATGAATAGTATTTTTCAAAGATGAAATAAAATGCTTAAGGATATGACAAGGAGTTTAATTAATCATTCTACCTTATTAGATACATTCTAAGAAAAAGCACTAAGAAAATGCAGCATATATACTTAATAGAGTTTTAATTAAAATAACTACTAAAAACCTCTATGAGCTTTAGATGAGTAAGAACCTAATTTAAAGCATCTACACATTTAGAGATGTCCAGCTAAAATAAGGATTTATAGGCAAAATGAAAAGAAACTGAATTTAAGAACTATTAGTTGCTATTTTATTGGATACTCTAAAGATTCAATTTATAACCCCACAACTAAATTAATTTTTGGTATTAAAAATGCTAGGTTATTTGAGAATATTGAGTTTGTGGAGGGAGAAAAGATTAGAAATATTATCTTTGAAGAGAAATATATTAATATTTCTCTAATTGTTATTGACAATAATCAGGATTAGAGTTTTATTCCTCATATCATTTAAGAAATAACTCTAGATCAAGTTAATGTTATTGAACTTCTCATTTAATTTTAAGAGGTTATTCCACAAAAACAAACTCTATAACCTCAAGAATTATTACCACTAAGGAGATCCATTAGAAAAAGGAGAAATATAATTTTGAACAATTATATCATATTTCTCCAAGAATATAAGGTTGAAATTAGAATGGCTGAAAATGATTCAATCAACTTTCGTCAAACTATGAAAAGTTTTAACTTTTAAAAGTCGATAAATTTCATGAATAAAGAAATTACGTCTATAAAGGATATGAACGTATAGGACCTTATTTATTATTTGAAGGTACGAAACCCATTAGTTATAAATGAATTTTTGAAATCAATAAAGATTTGAAAGGTAATTTAGAGAAGTACAAGACATGTCTTATTGTCAAAGATTTTACTTAAAAGGAAGGCATCGATTGACTTTCTCTCTTGTTTTTATTAAAAGACTCCTTTAAGATAATAATAACTTTAGTGTCATATTATGATCTTGAGTTACATCAAATAAATGTGAAAACTATATTTTTTAATTGTGATATTAATAAGAAGATTTATATAGTGCAACCAAAAAATTTTGTATCGAACAATATAAAGTCAATAGTTTGCAAACCTATGAGTTTAGGCAAGCATCTCATTAATGATATTGCAAATTTGATTAAGTTATTGTCTCATTTGTTTTTGAGATGAATATCACAGATGATTGTATATATAATAAGTTCAACAGGGAGTAAAGCATACTTTTTTACTTTTATATGTCGATTACATATTACTTATAATCAATGATATAAGCATATTACATGAAATTAAGAAAATTCTAGTAAAGAATTTTGAGATAAAAATTTTTTGGTAATGCCTCTTTTGTATTAGAAATTCAAATACACTAGAATTGCATTCAAAATATTCTTAAATTATCACAAAAGAGTTATATTTAAAAAGTTCTTAAAAAAGTTGGCATGCAAGATTGTAAACTAAGTGACACTCTTATATCTAAAGGAGATAAATTCAGTTTAAGTCAATATTCTAAGAACAACTTTGAAATTAAGAAAATGCAGAAAATTCCTTATGTTTTAATAGTAATGAGTCTAATAAATACTTAGGTTTGTACACGTCTAGGTGTTGCATATATTATTCAGATATTAAACAAATATTTAAGTAATTTAGGAATAGATCATTGAAAAGTAATCAAATGAGTCATAAAGTATTTGCAAAGAACAAAAAATTACATGCTCATATGCAAGCGATCAAATTACTTGGAGATCATCAATTATTCTGATTTTGATATTACGAGATATTAAGATAGTCGAAGATCTATGTCGGACTATAACTACCTATTTACTACCTATTTACTGGAGAGAGAGTTTCTTAAAAGAGTGATAAAAGCTCATAGATCAATATTATTCCTCTATTTGTTAGTTTACTGTTAAAATCAGTATACAAATATAAACAGGAAAAGTGTACTGAATTGCCAAGAATAAACTGGTATACAAATATAAACAAGAATAGAGCGGTGGATTGCAAGACAAGAGACTTGGAGTAAGAGTTGATGAGAATGACAAATTGAGAATAGTTTATGATGTTTCTGTTTGTAAATTACATTTTTATTTATTTAATCTATATGTTTTGATAATTTAATTCACTTAAATTAATAATCATAATAATATGCTAATTTGTGCATTTTGCATATTAATTTGACATACAAAGAGGAGGATGAATCATGTAAATTTCGTGATTCCACTAGATACAGATGGGAAAAAACGCTTTCGCATCCTGCATACGTACAATTGCGTAGCTGCCTTTTGTTGTGAACCCTAATGCATGGTTATTTGGACGATAAGGTGACAGGAATGGGAAGGAATAATAAATGAAACGGAGGGGAGTTGATAAGAAAACCTATTTGATGGCTATATATGAGTTTGCAATATCTAATTTATATGCGTTGGTATTTGGTATTTGACATGTTAGTGTTTTAAATTATTTCAACTTTTCTTTTACCTTTTTCTTTTTACTTCTTTATGCTAGTTTGGCTGTTTTGTTTCTGCCCAACTTCAAATTAATAAAGCTCTCAAGAATAAACATGGATTGGTATTTTGAATTTTATTTTTTAAAATTTTGTAATTTAAGTATTATATTTTTGTATTTTTGCTTGAATAATAAAACAAAGAGTATGTGTTTGAATTAGATTCTTTTATCATTGTTTTTCCTTCTTTTCTTTTAGTAAGACTATTTATTGTTCTCACTGAAGACAGAATCAAGCAAATCATTGCAAGTGCATGGTTGGAACTCTCTTCGATCCTTGTAGCTGCAATTCTTCGAATGGAAGGGTGATTATATACAGGTGTGCTAATTCTATTGAGATAAGATTATGTTTATCATAGTTAATATTTTAAATTGTCTTTCTTTTTGGTTATTGTAGATTGATTAAAAGAAGAGTATTGTCATAAAATTGATAGCATTAGAAGCTACCATTGAGGTTTTTGAGATCTTATATCTTACGCTACACTCTTTACAAATGTAATTTTTTCTAATATATATTAAATATTGTTTGAGCTTTTGTTTTGATTCAATTTTGGCGATGCTAAATCTCTCATTTTATTAGGAGATTTATGATGATAACAAAACTGAGAGGATTTTTGTTACTAAATCTAGAATGTGTACCATAAAATTTGTAATTACAAGAATCAAAAGTAATAGAATACCGAAAATATTGTTGGATTATGTTTCTAATTGTATTTGTAAGAGGGATGAATTGACACGTTTTATCAACCTTGAGAAGTTTGTGGTAATAGTTTTTTTAATGGTTTTATTATTGTAATATGTTTACAAAACATGTACAGGATGGTGAAGTTCATTTAATTGAGGAGATAATAGAAGATGAGATCACATTTGTGGACATCTAGATTAATAACAACTTTTATGTAATAACTTTTGCCTGTGTTCGATAAGTTTGAAATTTGAATAAAAATCTGAAACAATTGTTTGCTTGTATATTGAAATTTACTTTTATTTAGAAATTCATTAATAGTTAGTTTTGGTTAGATTCTGTTAATTTTGACATCAATTTATGGTTACCTTCTTTAATAAAAATTTATCTCTTATTTATAAAAATATGTTTATTTAATAGTAAAAATTTATAATTATTATTATTTATAATTCACTGGGTGTAGTCGGGCGGTTTCATTTTGGGGGAGTATTTGTGTTAGTTTTGGATTCGAACTTTTTGGAATATATTCAGGTGTAAGAGTCTGGTGCAATCGGAATTTTATTTTGTACTTGATACCACTGTAGTGTAATCCCTATACATGATTTTAATTGATTTAGGACAAGTGCTGTGTGATTTACGGATACGTACCCCAAAAGGGTGAGTGTCTGGCCCGTGTATGATAGGTCGTCACAGTGATGCCTGAATATAAGAGTTTCCTTGTCATCCAAAAAAAATATTTACGTAATAGCTACATGTTATCATATTATTGTGATTATCAATTTAAGTAAACTAAATTATCAAAATATATAGATTAAATAAATAAAAATGTATCCTCTGGACAGAATCATCACAAACTGCTCTCAATTTGCCATTCT
Organism: Trichilia hirta; assembly: GCA_035221805.1. Classification (NCBI taxonomy): domain Eukaryota; kingdom Viridiplantae; phylum Streptophyta; class Magnoliopsida; order Sapindales; family Meliaceae; genus Trichilia; species Trichilia hirta. The sequence continues at coordinate 4,523,824 of JAWDEX010000002.1, read as the reverse complement.
CATGGACTCTTACTCCAAGTCTCATCTCTAACAATCCACCGGCTCATTTTTGGTTTATATTTTTAACTGTAAACTGAAATACTCGAACTTTTAGAAATAATCCACTTTACTACTTGAGAGAATGACGAATGATATGAAAGTGAAATGAAACTGAACAATCAAATGAAGGTGCAAACAAAGAGGGAGTTCAGTTGCAAATAGAGCTTGGAACAAGAACAAGAAATAGATTTGAAGCTATGAAAACAGACAAAATTAAAGAATAACAAGCTACATAAGAATATACCCTGGCTAGTGACAGAACAAGGAGACAAATCAGACCAACAATGATGGATAGTTATTCAAATCTAATTACATGTGCTTTGATACCAACTAGTGTTAGTGAAGCTATGACAAGTTATAAGGCAAAAAAATGGCACCAGTCCATGTTGAACACTAGTATATGTTTTATTCTAATTCAGTAAAGAAACTAGCACGTAAGTATTCAGTATACATATGAGTTATAGGATGAGATGAAGTCTTCAGTGCTTTGAATAAAAAATTAATACATCTAAAAATGATCCGTTTATTGTAACCTACTGAATTTACTATTTGACCAATTTTAATAGAAACAAACAGAACTTCAAAATCAGATATCATTTTTCAGAATTTTCTTCTAAACAAACACAAACAGAATCTGTTAATTTTATGAAAAAATAAACAGCAACAAAAAATAATTATTTTTCTCATAAATACAAAAAGTATTTAGTGAAATTGATATCTAATTAGTTTTAATATGAAACAAAATGAAAAATAAATAAATAAATAAATAAATAATGAAGAGTAGAGGAAATTACCTAGGGAAGAGAGAGAATTGCAGAATTTTTGACAATATTTTCTTTAGTTTTAATTCTAAGTCTTTGCTATGTGTTTAAAGTAAGAGAGGAGAGAGAAGAAGAATGGCGGGAATTAATCTGTCTAATTTTTTTTTTTTTTTTTGTTAGTAAAAAATCGCCTTATTTTTTATAAGTTATTTATTTAATATTTATACGCTTTTTTTATCATGAGTTGTGATATCTATGTAATTATAAATAAATTATTGCATATAATTTAATATAATACTATAATATTATTTAATAAAACTTTTTATAAATTATTATGTACAAATTATTCTATATGAATTAATATAATATAATAATAATATTTAATAAAAATTTAAAATTATATAATTAATAAAAATTATATAATGATTAATTTTATGACTATATATTGATTTAAGCAATAATCTATATATAAAAAAAATAAATAAAAATTACGTAAAAAATCTCGTTAAATAGTTAGATCATCCTAATTAAATAATGATGTTACCTAAATATTAGAAAATATTTGTTTCCGGAGAAAGGGAATTGTAACATAAGACACGATAGTCAAAGGCGAGGTTGAGTTTATTGACTTTGGAGTTGAACAACCAATCAGTAATTGACACGAATTCTCAACGTGGTGATTTTCAGATCCTACAATATTCCTTCATCCAAGAAGCCGACTTCGCTTGTGGTATTTTATCAAAATCTAAAATAAATTTTTCTCTCTGTTTATGATCCTTTTGTTGAAAAGAGATGACCTCGTGGGTGGACGACTATGCACAGCATTTGTCTGCCACCAAACACAAACATCCTTTTTCAATCCTTTAACTTTTGCTTTTACATAATTGCCCTCAACTATTAAATTTAATTTCTTTTCAATCCTACCATTCGAACACTGGCCATTCCATTCGAGCAGATTTCAGATTAATTAAAGAGGCATATGTCTGTAAAAATAATTGTCAATTGAAACTAACTATGCCAAACAGCAAATCCTAGTAATTCGCGGACAATATCTTGGGAGAAAGATCCGGTAGTAGACCCCTTCTGATGAACAAGTGTATTTTAAAGATACAGGGCTAGTCTGTCAGTACAGTAATAATTCCGAAAACTTTTGGTGTCTTATAGTTGTGTTCGTCAACAGCAGCTTTTGGACGATGGATATCTATAAGAATCCCCTGCCTGTCCCTGTCTCTCTCCATTGAATATTGAGGGCAGAGAGAGAGCGAGTCCTTCATCAAACATTCATAGATTCCATGTCACTTTGCAAGAAAAATCAATTTCTTGCCAGCCAAACATAAACCAAACCAAGAAAAAACTGAATGAAATGTCACCACCATCCTGCACTACTTCATTCATGTCTGCCACATTTCTTGTTCTACTTATTACCGCCGTTGTTGTGACTCCAATTGAATCAAATCAAATCCCGTCCGAACCCCACGAATTCACATTTAAAAGGAGTCCAAGTTTCGATTTTTTTGCTTCCCAAAACGAGACAGCTGCTGGAATGAGAGGCAAGAAATTGGCGGAGACGGGTGGAGTTATAGTCAGAGCGAACTCGACAATTCCCAGTGAAAATGAGACATTCGAGCTGGGATTCTTTTCTACAAATGAGGAGGCTGGCTGGTACTTGGGAATTTGGTATGCTTCAATTCCTACACCAACTTATGTTTGGGTTGCAAATCGTGAAAAACCTATCTCTAATGTAACACAATCTACATTAGAAATCACGGAAACGGGTATATTAGCTGTTAAAGATCCACAAAACTCTATCATTTGGCAAAGCACAAACACTGAAAAAGCAACCGATGTGCAACTTTTGGCTTCTGGTAATTTAGTATTGTTGTCGCCAGTGGGTTCGGTTGTGTGGCAAAGCTTTGATCATCCAACTGACACGTGGCTTCCAGGCATGAACCTCACTGTTGGTGAATCTTTAACCTCTTGGAAGAGTTTATTTGATCCGGCTCCTGGGTTTTATTCACTAAGGCTAAATCCGAGAGAATATAATGCAATTGAGCTTGTTTATAATGATACTATTGTTTATTGGTCTACTGGGAACTGGACCGGTAATGCATTTGTTAATGTACCTGAAATGACGATCCCTTATATATATAAGTTCTATTTCTCAAACCCGTATATGTCTACAGCGTCTTTTGGGTACACAGAGAAGCCTCTGGATATCGCGCTAAGGCCACCGTTGACAAGGTTTCATTTGCATCCAAGTGGGCAACTCAAGCAATTTACTTGGTCACAGCAGAGTGACAATTGGAACATGTTTTGGTCACAGCCTGAGGACAATTGCAAAGTTCATGGTTTATGTGGTGATTTTGGTTTCTGTAAGAGTACATTGTTGAGATCTTGTATGTGTTTTGATGGGTTTAGGCCTGCTGATAGTTTAAGTTGGAATTCAGGGGATTACTCTGGTGGTTGTAGCCGTGAGAGCAACGATTTATGTGATCAGAGTGATTGGTTTGAGGAGGTTGGTGTTGTGCAGTTTACGGGAGCTGTTGCAGAGGCATTTCCAGCTACTAGGAAGGTTTGCGAGAGTTCGTGTTTGGCTAATTGCTCTTGCGTTGGGTTGAATCATAATGCAGGGACTAATTTATGCAAGAATTTATATGGAAAACTCTTGAATTTGAGGAATTTAACTAGTGATAGCACAAATGAGGATGTGTTATATGTTAGGGTACGAAGACAAGGAACATTGAAGAAAAATATATCAACAACAATGGTTTTGGTTGCTAGCATTGTTGGTTCAATTGCAGTTTTTGTATCAGCAGGGGTGATGGTGCTGACTGTGGGAAAGAAAAGAAAGAAGAGGAAGGGTGTGGATGAGGATGGTGCATTTCCGGTGCTCAATTTAAAGGTTTTCTCTTATAAAGAGCTTCACACAGTGACAAAGGGTTTCTTGGAGAAACTTGGGCATGGAGGATTTGGGGCAGTATTTCGAGGAGAGTTATCAGATTCCACTCTTGTGGCAGTGAAACGCCTTGAAAGGCCTGGGAGTGGAGAGAAGGAGTTCAGGGCTGAGGTATGTACAATTGGGAACATTCAACATGTCAATTTGGTGAGACTCAGAGGTTTTTGCTCGGAAAATTCTCAGAGACTTTTGGTTTATGATTATATGCCTAATGGCCCTTTGAGTTTGTATTTACGCCAAGATGGTCCTAACCTCAGCTGGGATGTCAGATTTCGGATAGCTGTTGGTACAGCAAGAGGTATTGCATACTTGCATGAGGAATGCAGAGATTGCATTATTCATTGTGATATCAAACCAGAAAACATTCTTTTGGATACTGATTACACAGCCAAGGTATCAGATTTTGGATTAGCAAAGCTGATTGGTCGAGACTTTAGTCGAGTATTAGCTACAATGAGGGGCACCTGGGGATATGTAGCACCAGAGTGGATATCTGGATTGGCAATTACTGCAAAGGCTGATGTTTATAGCTATGGGATGACATTGTTAGAGTTAATTGGTGGCCGCAGAAATGTGGAGGCACCAGCTTCTGGACGCAATGCCATTGTTGGTGCTGGAGGTGAATATGGGGACAAGTGGTTTTTCCCTCCATGGGCAGCAAGGCAAATAATTGAAGGCAATGTGGCTGCAATTGTGGATGACAGGCTTGGTGGCACTTATAAAGTTGAGGAGGCAGTGCGTGTTGGATTGGTGGCAATCTGGTGCATACAAGATAATGAGGAAATGAGACCAACAATGGGAATGGTGGTGAAGATGTTGGAGGGAGTAGTGAAGGTGACGACACCCCCACCGCCAAGATTGATACAAGCACTTGTTTCTGGGGAGTCATATCATGGGGTTAAAACAGATTCCGGTAATGGTGTGTCTGCAAGTGGTGGCCGTTCTGGTGATATTGGAGTATCAAGTGGTGTTTTACAGTTATCTTTCGGTAATGTCTCTTCCCCAGCGAATGAGACTCTGAATGTCATAATTGATAAATTTGTTGCAGAAACTGAGAAAGCTAATTTCAGTGCAAGTCATTAGTTTTTTAGTTTTTTTTCTTTTTCCTGGTTGAAAGTTTACTAGAAAGATATCTGTTGTAGATTAACACGATGCAAAGAGTCAACGCTTACTTTGAAGTTTTGCCGCTGCGGAACTTGCAATGTTCCAAATTCTCGAAGATTCTATATCTCAATCCTTTGTTGATATATACGTGTGTTTATAGGCCACTTAAGACCTGATAAGTCTATGACATGATTATTTCGGTGCATCTGCATACCATGGCCCTATAAGCAATTGATATTTATAATAAGAATCAAAGAATGTAGGTCCACTGCAGCAAATTTATTTACTTAAGCTTCCAAGTTGAAGCACAAATTGCACGCCCATCATTTTAACTTTGTGCGAAGTGTGTCAGTTTGTACACATTCCGCTTTTTATTTATTTATTTAAATTATTGATGGAGTTGAAGAGGTTCTGGGGGCACGATTCATCATCACAAATTTGACATTCCCCAATGTAGATACGGAAGATATTCCCCCATCTTTAAACCCCAACCCCAAACCATTTCCATGTTGCTGCTGCTTTCATTTTTATTTTTTTTCAATCCCATATTATTATAACTACCCATCGTCAGTCTATTGAAGCGTGCTGCTGCGATAGTGGAAGTTCATGGTTTCTTTGGACATTTTCCAGTAGGGAAACGTTTGAAAAAAAAAAAGGGATGTGCTAATGGTTGGGACGTGAACCAAAAGCTTGATATTCTTAGGACATGTTTTTGATCTCTGCAACCAATAAAGCCCATGGGGCTTTGCTTTGTCCATCGCTTATGTGATTTAGTTTCTATCAGTCAATTTTTAGAAAATGAAAGGTAATACCAACCGGACACTCTAAAATAACAGAATTTTGTGTCACCTAGATATTATTCAAATGCAATTTGTTTTTACATTTGTAAAACGTTAAAAAAGAATCAGGGTTTGAAATAGATAACAAAAAGCAATTGACATTTTCTGAATCCTCAAAGAAAACAGTATGATATTTGTAATACGAGACTCAGTCAAACTTACTATCCTTCGCGTGTTTTTATCTAGCATTTTTCAAAGGACAGCCTCATTTTTAGCTAATAATAAACATTGGTAATAAATCATTCCACATATAAATTTTCACGTAAAATTTAGTTAATAAAAAACATTCACAGAGAGAGGTTAACATTTCTTTTGGTTGTAACAATCTAAAATCTATAAGCTACAAAGTCTGCAAAAATTGCGAGCCATTCAGAAACAGAGACTCTACGGGCAGGGGATGAAAATTCATCCTCTGCTGTTCAATCACCGTCCGGATCACAAACAAAGTTACATTTCATGGATGGCGTCTCCCGTTTGGAGACGGCTGAATTACATCATGCTCCTACTACGATAATTGAGTCTCATGACCAAGATTATCCCCAAGTGCATAATTTTCAGGACGCAAAATATATATGTTTTGTAGAGTCAAGCAAACTATGGGCAATTGCAGGTCCTATTGCTTTCAATATTTTGTGCAATTATGGGATTAACTCATTTACGAATATCTTTGCTGGACATATTGGAGATATCGAGCTATCTTCTGTTGCAATTTCACTATCAGTCATTGCAAACTTCTCTTTTGGCTTCATGGTTAGTACATTTTCTTGCTTCCTTCAATACTTCCAATCTCCATCAGTCTCCGTTGATATATGATAATAACAACAACAATTGATGTACAAGAAGATAAAAAAATTCCAATCCAATGTTATGTTCTACAAAATGCTGGCTTGTACATTGTTGTTAATAATTCAGTGCTATACATGATGTTAAATTGTTGAGAATCATGACCAAGGCTGCATATTGACGCCTGGACTCAAGGAGTATGTATAAGAATATCTTGATATTTTCCACATTTGATAGAAAATGCTTGCATGGTTGTTTGCACAATGAAAATGGAAAGGGTAATGTTGAAATTACTCTTCTGCTCTTCAAAGAAATTGAAGTTACGTTTCAGGGATGGCATGCAAATATTTACATGGAAAATACTCCTTAGAATACATTCCCGCTAACGAGAAAAGGGCCATTAATCTGTGAACGTTTCATAAAATTGCAGCTTGGTATGGCAAGTGCACTTGAGACATTATGTGGACAGGCATTTGGAGCAGGGCAAGTAGAATCACTCGGTGTCTACATGCAACGCTCGTGTATAATCCTTTTTGTGACCTGCTTCTGCCTGTTACCACTTTACATATTCGCAACGCCAGTACTGAAGTTCCTTGGGCAAAGGGATGACATTGCAGAACTTGCAGGGGAATTTTCTATTCAAGTAATTCCCCAGATGTTTTCATTAGCCTTTAATTTCCCATCACAAAAGTTCTTACAGGCACAGAGCAAGGTTGCTTTTCTAGCTTGGATTGGTTTTGTAGGCCTAATCACTCATATTGGAATACTTTTCCTCTTCGTTAATGTGTTCAATTGGGGTACTTCTGGTGCTGCAACGGCTTATAACATCTCCGCTTGGGGAATAGCTATCAGTCAGATGATTTATGTAGTTCAATGGTGCAAGGATGGCTGGAAGGGGTTTTCTTGGTTGGCGTTTAAAGATATGTGGGGCTTTGTCCGATTGTCTATAGCTTCTGCTGTGATGCTTTGCCTGGAAATTTGGTATTTTATGACCATTATTGTTCTCACTGGACATCTAGATAATCCAGTTATTGCTGTTGGTTCTCTTTCTATATGGTGAGAACATTTATTGCTATGGAACTTGAAGTTTCATGTCGTTGTGATGAATGTGCAATTGAAGTTCAACTTTCTACTTTTTTTTTTGATATTCTTGTTTCAGCATGAACATCAATGGCTGGGAAGGCATGTTATTTCTAGGAATCAATGCAGCCATTAGGTAACAAAAATTTTCAATTTCTAATTGTTGGTTTGGTGCTATTGTTGTTCATACTTGATGGGTTCATGTTATTCCTGTTTGATTCAGTGTACGAGTCTCTAATGAGCTTGGATCGGCACATCCCAGAGCTGCAAAATACTCTGTGATTGTCACAGTCATTCAATCACTCTTCATTGGGATATTTTGTGCAATTCTTATCTTGGCAACGAAAGATGATTTTTCAATTATATTCACTAGCAGCAAAGATATGAGAAAAGCTGTGGCTGAATTAGCTTATCTTCTTGGTATAACTATGTTGCTGAACAGTGTTCAGCCTGTTATATCTGGTAAGATATTAAAGATTAGAGCAAACAGTGCCCAATTTCTTTTTTATTGTTTTAATTAAAAAAAATGGAAATTCTGAAATCATTGTATTGTCATTGCAGGAGTTGCTGTGGGAGGAGGTTGGCAAGCTTCGGTGGCTTGCGTAAACTTGTTTTGTTATTATGTAGTTGGTCTTCCTTTTGGGTTTCTTCTTGGTTACAAGTTGAAGTATGGAGTGCAGGTAAAATAATTGAATCCTAAATCCTAAGAAAATATTATAAAACTTGTGCCTTCCAAGAACCAAAATGACATGGTTGCATTCATATATTCTTGTTACAGGGAATTTGGATTGGAATGATTTTTGGGACTTTCCTGCAGACTTTGATTCTATTGCATATAGTCTATACAACCAATTGGAACAAGGAGGTGATTAGCATTATCTTTGTTACATATCATTCACTTTTTCTTCAATTTTTAAACATTTTAATTGATTAAAATGGAAATTTCAGGTTGAACAAGCATCTGAACGGATGAAAAAGTGGGGGGCTGGCCAAGATACAACATAGAATATTAACAAACTTTTAAGACTGTAATCAAATATAAAACTTGAAGCTACCTCCCATTCCCAGATCCATAGCTTCATTAATTAAGCCGCTATCACTGACTGATCATATTGAAACTGAATTGGATTGAAATACACACATTCTCTCTTTGGTTTCCTAACAAAATCACATATCAATCAATACAATCAAAACATCAAATCTCATTGACTTAGAATTAGAAATCCCTTTACATGGATAATTTATATACTGCTATGCATGTATTATCAAAATTTTATTTTTTTAAATTATGTATTATATTATCAAGAATCGATCAGTATTTATACTTTAGCCATTTGTATCCATTTTCAATCGAACGTTTTCTAAGTTTTGGTTGGTATAACCATAAGATGGCTGCTTGCTTTCAGCTTTGTGATAATTACAATTCATCCACCATAAATTTCACAGATTACGTATTGCTCAATAGCATAAACATCAAATTCCAAACCAATTTACTGATAAGCAATTTTTTTTTGTATTAACAAAAAATTTATTTAATCAATAAAAAATATAATTAAAAAACATTATGTAGTTTTGTTTTCCGTAACTTTTTCATTTTTTACTTGGAAATGAATATCAAGCATATAAGTAATTTTTATTATAGACATAAAAAAAAAAAAAAATACATGAATATTTTGACTTGTTTGTGATAAATTAAAAAGTTTATGACAAATATATAAATTCATAATCAAGATTAAAGGGTAAATCAACTTATAACCGGACGAGATTGTGTGCTTATTTAATAATTGGCATAATAAATGAAGTTTAAAGCTAATTTAAAATAAAGGAAGTAAAAATTGTGAACACGTACAAATATAATCAAAATTATTTACATGATGGTAATAATATTGGAATTGAAATTACGTGGTATTAATTTTAGAGTCTCGACGTATTCGAATTATTTTGAATTTTGTTTAGGTGGAATCATACTCCAAAGAAGCTAAAATTATGTTTGGTTTTGACTTTGAGGTGGATATTATGGGTTAGAGTGAACCCAAAAGAAGTTTGAGATTGTTTGGTTGAGATTTTTCAATCATTTTAAATATTGTGGATTGTTGAATTACCTTTTATTTTTATTATTATTATTATGAGTGGTAATTAAAAATTTAGATCCCATTTAGGATTGTTGTTAAAAATAATTTAAAGTAAAAATCTATTTTAAATGTTTGATAAAAAGATAAAATTAATTAATCTACAGCAAATTTTGAGAAGTAACGGAGGTGGAATTTTTCAAAATCTGATTTTAAAAAACAATTGTAGAGCATGTACACAATAGAGGAAAAAAAGACCTACTCTTGTATTAACAGTATGAACTAACTGCACTCGTAAAGGCCTGCAATGGCTGCTGCTTATACACTGCACTTTGTACTCGAGCGACAATCTTCTTTTTTTTCACATTACAATGAAACTATCTATCCTTTAGCAAGTCATAATTGGCTTGGCCTCCTCTTACCAGCATCAGTCCTCAACCTTTTCACAGGATTTGCCCAACGAACGTTCCCATCACCACCATTAGCTGCTGGGCCGGGCTGGTTGGCCCACCCGTGCTGGTTGGTAGTTTGCTGAGTCTGCCTTGTATCTTTAGGGACTGAACCTGGATTTTTCATATTACGAACCAGGCTAGGAGGTGAGACAGGACCAGTTGATCCTATCCTTGGCTTCACCACCATCTTCTCCCTGTCTTTTCTCTTCTTCTTGCAGATAACCAGCTCTCCTGGATGTGGAGAATCATCTGGCTGGCATTGCTCCCGACTACTGCCACTTCCACTTCCAAGCCTCGATTCCTTATGGGGTAAGTGGACTCTGATTCTACTATCCTCACCAGCAGGAACGGATCCACGTTGTAGTGGCTTCTGCGAAGGGCCAGGACCAGGTTCCATCTCATTCAGCAACCTGTGCCTCTTGCTCTGCCCAACATTAGTCTGCCTAGGGGATAGGGTTGAGATGGAGGTAGAAATTGGGCCAGAGAAAGAAAGTGAACATCTGGCTTCTCGAAAATCTGTATCTGGAAATGCGATCTTCAATATATCAAAAAACAGATCGTGAACTTTCCTAGCTTCAGATCTTACCTGTAGAATAATCATTTGTTAAGATCCAATGAAGGAACCAAAGAACCACAAAAATTTATTTGCAGGTCAAAGGGACATTAGGTAAATGACAAGAAAAAACAAACTTTCTATAAACTTCGGAACTAACTGCAGACATTCAAACTTTGTAAGGAAATTTAACTGCCCCGGACATTGAGGGCTCAAATTGATTTCTAAAATGTACCAGTGGACCTTGGAACCAAGATGAATGTCCTGCAGGTAACTTTGCAGCCAGACCATAAAAGCTATAATAACTATATATATATATATATATTTTCTAAATGGCAACAGAGAGGGACCTGAGAAATACATTCCACAGCAGGATTATGGATTGGCCTTCAAGATTTAATTTCGTTTGGCTAGTACATATTAATCCAGGGTTATGGATTGGCCTTCAGGAATGCACACTTTCATTATTTATTTGGGGGGACTTTTCAGCTTCCAATAATACCCCAACAACAGAATATAAGTGGAGTCATGAGAACAAACAAGCTACCTTAAGCAACCATACCTCATGTGAAAAGCCATAAAAATGCATTGCACCCTTTAACATAAGCTGCACATCAGACACTAGCTCCATCACTCCATTATACTCTAATTTGTCAACAAGCTGATCAATCTTATGTAAATCCAAAAGATTATTTCCAGCTCCACTCGTGTAACCAGCATTTTCAATCCTCTTCCACAAGTCCGTTAGCAGGGGTACAATTTGATGTCCTTCTTTATCAATTCTCCTTTGGAGCTTACTGATTACATTCTTGCACTGCAGACATGAAAACAACTTTCAAGTTATTTCACAAAAAATAAAGCATAACAAAGTCATGGACGAATACTGAAGACAAGGGGAAAAGGGTGAAAAGGCTGCATTTTATTCTCTGAAGTACAAATTTGCATAGGAAAAATGTTCTAAAGATTGAAAATACAAAATTTGCTAGGAAAAAGAAAAAGATTAAAACAAGTATATCAGCTAGCAAATTGTCAATATATTATAAGTAGTAATAAAAAACTCCAACGGCTATTACAGCATCATAAATATATTTCCTTGCTTGACCTCAGTACACCTTCCTCTCCAGTTCACAGCAGAAAAAAATTGTCAGTCAGTCAGTTAACATTCTTCACATACCCAGATTGTTAAATCTTCAAAAAATTATGATATCATTAGCATGAACAGAAAGAGAGAATCATGACAGAGTGTAAGTAGGGAGAGATACTACAGATACCATTAAGGCAACCTATCAAACATTCATCACTCTATACATAAAAGGCTCATACCATATATGGCCACACGCAACACTAGCAAACATCTATTAGGCTTTTTTACTGTTATACCATGAGATCTTATTTGTCTCTTGTACCAGTTTGGATTGATAATAAAAATAGACAGGAGAGCTCAATGGTAAAAAATGTATGGAATATGTACCACGGTAACCAACATATCAAACAACAGATTCAAGAACTAATAACCATGAGAAGAAATCCCAATGTGCAGATTAACACAGCTAGAGTATTGCAACAGATTCAAAAAGATGGAAACAGAGCTCCAGGTAAATAAATTTTAGCTCCAATTTAACAATAGAGAAGGCAGATTACTGAAACAATTATAAGATCCAAGACCTACAGCAGCAAATTATAGATGAGATATCACTTTTAAAACCAGAAAGTAGCAGAAAATCAGCACATACCCTCCTTTGGATGACATCAGACATCTTAACACCAAAATTTGAGGGCCCACTGGCATTCATAATTTTCCCATCCCAACTTTCTTTGCTGTGATCAGCAGCATCTTCTGTGGGACCAGACATGGAATTCAATCGGCCGGATTTTGGTGAAGCACGCAACTTTGGAGCATTGGCTATTTTCCTTGAAGGTATGTTCCGCCTACTTTTTGAAGACAACTCACTTGGATCAAGCTTGATGGAATTGGGCTCTACATGTGTTTTCATTTCAGTATCATTCCTCAACTGAGCCTGATATTTATGGTCCATTTGGAATGACAAAAGTGATGAATCACTACGAGGAAGAGAAGGTGCCTCAGTTCCAGACCTCTCCTCGTGCCTTTCAACAGGATGGCGGGGTCGAACTCGAATACTACGCTTTCGTTTGATCTTGGGCTGCAAAACCTGCTCATCTTCACCTTCATCACGATCACGAGTCCAGCTACCAGATTGCTGATGGTCCAAGTGAGAATCCCCAGATACTGCAATCTCCCCTTCCTCTAATTCATCTGACTGGCAAAATGAACAAACCGAGACAATCAGATAACAACAAAAAAACCAAAATCCAATGTAAGCATCAAAAAACAAGTAGTTCAACATACCATCCTCTTTGAAAGATAACCTGGCCTAGCTTCTAATGCAGACAGAGACCCAAATTTCTGAGAAGAAACAGGAGATAATATATGTGTCAATCTTCGACTGTCAGAAGATGATCCAGAAGAACCAGCTTCTTCAAGTACATGATTGCTTCTAGTGTTTTCAGAAGGCCGGGGATACTCATAACCACCTTCACAAGCTGGACCATCTTCTTCTGATTGGTCTTTATTAATTGCTGGTGCCCCAACAGCACCGCTGTATTCATCATCATCAAACTCTCCAATTTCTCCCTCTTCTTCATGCACATTTCCCTCATCAGAGCTTGCTTCAGAATATTCTTCATTTTCATCATCTATTTCCCTGTAATTAGGGTACTTTTTACCCTTGGGAATCCTTTTTCTTTCATTGTCAATTTCACTTGATTCCACACCAATATTGCTACCAAACAA